>CM062808.1:816527916-817006062 GCA_031772625.1 Pinus tabuliformis | reverse complement strand
TTGATTTGAAATTTTACTTGTGGAATATTTAGTGAGATGTCAAAAGATAATAATGGGAAGAAACCATCAAGGAAAATGTATGTATTATCATACTTCCAATAATCTCCATCCAAGAATACACATTCTCTTCATGATTCAAGCTCTTTTGAACAATTTGTTACTCAGAGAGATGTTAACTCTTGTGAAACTGCATCTGATATCCATATGATGGATGAAAGAATAGGTACCTCAAGTGATTAGGGTGACATAAATGCAATTTTAGTAGAAATTGGTGACGAAAATGTTGAAGGATTTTCCTTGGAATATTACACAATCCATTCAAAGAAAAGGCAAAAAGGCTAGTGGACCAAAGGGAGACAATTACAAGAAGATTGGGTCTTAATTTTTCCATTTATTGAAGCAAGACCTCCTACTAATGAGGAAGAGGTTTCCCAGGAAGTTATATGTAATGCATGTAGTTGGAAAACTATAAAGGTTGTGAAATTCCAGATGAAGCTAGATACAATACAAAAGCATGCAGGAAAGGTGTATGAAAATAAAATTGTAAATGGTGAAGGGAAATCTATTGTTAGATGGAAATATTTTGAGGAATGTTCACATATCCAATAGGCAGAAGAATACAAGAAATATTTAATAAGTAAGACAAAACTTGAGGCAAGTGGACGGACCATCATAGCTCTATTTGGAAAGACGATGGAAAGAATTTTGTTATCAAATACGATACATTTAAGCACTTTATTTCACATCTTAACTAGAGGTCATCATATCAAAGATTATCCAAATCACTTTAAATATCTATCTTTTCTTCAAGTGTAAAACTTTCCATATTCTCATTGATTTGTAACCAGTGGTTGGGAATGGGCAAGATATCTAGCTCAAGTAGAAAAGGATGATTTGAAAGAGAAAATTGAAAATCCTAGGTTTTTGGCATTGTCTTTGGATGAGGTTACAATTATAGATATTACTTCATGGATATGCGTGAGCATATTATGCATTCTTATCTACTTGAGATTAAACAGATGAGAGAGACTTCTATAGCTGAAAATATTTATGAACTTGTTCTTAATAGTTTGAAGGAAAGTGGTATGGATCATTTAATGATTGCAAAAAAATTGGTATGTGTTGGAGTAGATGGAGCAGCGGTAATGCAAGGACAAAGAAGTGACCTTTGCATTAGAATACAAATATCAACCTTGCCATATATGCTTAATATTTATTGTATGGTTCATAGGATGAATCTTGCATTTAAAATAGTAAGCACATTTCCATTAGCTTCAAAAGTTAAAGATATTTTACATGAGACTCATGCATACTATTCTCGTAGTCCCAAACAATTTTTTAGAGATTCAACATTTTGCATATGGCAATATATATGGAAATTTTTTTTGGTAAGATTGATGTATGAAAATCACTACAATGTAGACAAAACTCAAGATCTTCTTTTTCAACTAACTTATATAGAGACATTATTGACATTGGATAGAATTCTTCCTATGCGAAATTAAATGAATGTTCTCATGAAAATGTATCATAATCGCACAATGTATATGGAAGAATACACAAATGCGAGAAAGTCAGCATGCCTTGCATTGGATAATTTGTATCTAATGCCATAATATTTTACTGGTCCAGAGTTTACAAGCTGGACTAAGATCATCAATATAGAAAATACTGAAAAAAAAAATTGACGTTTGATGAAAAATGGATACTATGTATCATAGTGCGTGGGTATATGGTTCCCTGTCATTATATTATTAAGACGAGACAAATAACCAAATATTGTCTTGTGTCAAGAGACCAATTTGATAATATTGTGATTTCAGTGAGATAAAATTTGATAGAAATTGCAAGATCACTATCATTAGAGATAAGAGAACGATTTCCTTGAGATCAATTGTTGGAAGCCATGTGTATGGTATACCCTGAATATTGGAGCAATTGTCAATGTCCAACAACTTTAAAATTCGATTTTCAAAAGAGATGAAAATGTTTAGTAGACCACTTTTACAAGAAAGTCTCGATACATGGATAACATATTGAAGGTATTTTAGATATATCAAAATTGTATCAACAAGGTGGATTCTATGTTGAAGACATGTGGAAGCAATATCCTTTTTTAGATAATCGCAATGAAAGTGGTGCTATAACAAGATTATGGACTACTTTAAGTACTAGCCAAACGTGTAAGGAAACATATCAAAATATTTCAAATTAGTAGATTTGTGTCAAACCATGATTTTGGGATTAGTGGAGGATGAGAGAATGTTTAGCGCACTATCATTAGTGAAGTCAAAGTTGAGGAAAAATATTGATAAACATGTGGATACATGTTTAAGTTTATATGTAACAAAGTATGACATTAATAATTTTCCAATGAAAGAGCACTAGATCTTTGGCAATCAAATTGTGATAGAAGGGGAGAAAACAATATAAAAAAATATTTAATGAACTTGATATAGGAAAATAATGCTTTGGAGGCTCATAATGACAATTCATTTGGAGAAGATCATGTTTACAATGTATAAAATGAGGACCAAGATGAGAACTGGGAAATTGATAAACCTTAATATGTAATCTAAGTCGATCTATGTGAGGGGACTCTTATTCTTGTATACATGTTCCATTGATCAAGATTACTATATGTCAATTTCAGGGGAAAATAGGTTCTCTATTTTGTATTTTTCGTTGTAACATTGTAGCTACATTTATTTGATGCATGTTATTTTAAGATTGATGTTTCATATTTAATCATTACATTGTCTATTTCTTATCTGTGACAGGAAATGAAGCTAGATTTGATGAAATTGGGACCTATTTATTTCCACATAGATAGTGTATGACTAGTATTAAATGATAAATAACTAATTTAACAAACTATCACAAAGAAACAATGAGCTCATTGAAGTACATGAATCTACCTCGATGTCTAGATCTGATATCTTGGAAAATTTTAATGTTTATATGTTGCTTGTGTTTGGGCCATTTTGTTGAGTTTTGAGTTTTGGATTTGTTTAGGTAAAAGATTATGTTAGTCCCTTAAATGGTTTTAGTTTTTATTTCATGCTTAAATTCATATATATTCATCTAGTTTTATAATTATTATTGTTTTCTTTATATATTTGGTGGTTTGAAGAAAGTTGTTTTTATTTTATTTCACTTTGTGGCATGACTTTAGCATCTTCACTTTTAGACTCTAGTAGACTACTATGCTTATTTTATGTTTCCTTGGAAAATAATTATTGATATTTGGAAAGGGAATTGAGCCATGGGTAGCTAAGCAAAGAGAAAAATAGTTTATGTACTAGGTTCCTACACATTCATTGTAGGAGACTTGTTGACACGAGACCGACATTCTATAGAGTCTTGTCTCAACTTTCCCAAATATAAAACTAGACCAACCCTAGAGCTTGAAGCATTGCTAAAGTGGAAGGAAATTCCACATTATCATAAGTGTTTTCAATTGCATTTGATTAATGAAAGGTTTTGAATTTAATAAGTGTGTTTTGCATGACATGTCACATACTAAAAGATAAATAAAAATGAATTAAACTATGTGTGAAACTTTGAAAGTGGAACAACAAAAATTGAACATAAATCTTATATATGTATTTAGTAAACTAAGTGGAATTAAACAATTAAACTAAGTAAATAAATGAAGAACAATACATAAATGAATTACATAGAAAAAGAAACATGGCACAGTCAAGAGACAGTTGGAATCATCTTTGAAATTTCATTACTTCTACAAGAAAATCTTGTACATTTCATAGCAAAATTTTTTCCTCTAGGCCAAAGTTGAAACCCCAAAACTAGTTCCTTGATCTTATTTTAAAGGAACTTTGAAATTGAAAAAATTATCAAAACTGTCATTTGTCACAATTACTTCTTAACCATTCGGTTCTCATGAAATCAAAAGACTAAAATATTTGAAATTTATAACTCTTAGAATTACAAAAAATGAGACTTTTTCCAAAAATTTAAAATATTTAAAAATAATTATTTGATAACTTGGGACTCTTGTGCAACTTCAGGCTCACTTGATGAAGCTCTAGGTTGCACAACTCGAAAATTCATTGGTGAAATCAAGCTCTGACACTTATTCCATAAGGTTAAGTTAGTAATTGGACTGTGTAACATTCTATTGAAGGCCATTTTTAAGTTGGCTACCTTGGTGTATGTGGGCTTCTTAGTGAATAAAGTTTTGATTAACCATAACAGTTGGAAGTCCCTCTACAAGTAGTTCACGATTGTAGCTCCTTTCAAAATTGTTATTTTCTCATGAGATGCACTGATCTTACTTTTTTGTTTCCACCAACAATATTTCATATTATTCCCAAGAAAGGAGGTTGCCTTGATAATCCCATCTTGAAGGTAGCCCTACTTTGACTCTCTTGTCAAAACTGGAATTAAAATTTTCCATAGATTCCCTAACTTCTAACAATCTAGTTTATGCTTATTTCTTGTGCATGTTTTTCTGTGCCATCTTGGTTATTTCTGACACCACAGTTGTTCTGTCTACAATGTACATTGCCCTTAATTCCCCAGAATACTTAGCATTTAGATAATAAATTATTCTTTTAGCCAATTGTGCACTTTCCTATGATTGAGTTTTATTGGTGTAGATGATGGCTTCATAGGCCATAAGAATTTCCTTTTCTTCAGCTATGACAACCATATGATCCCAGACTACTTTGATTTCTTGAATGATATCATTCAAGATAATCTCTCTCCCTTGAATAAGAGACATGTTCCCTTTTTATATTTTCTTTTAGTTCTTTGATTTCATCACATGTTGACTTGTATTTATTGTGATGCTCAATTGCATTCTCTATTTACATGTTCAACTGTCTCTTCTTATGATCTAGTTGTTCTTTTACATCATCCATTTTTTTTTCAATTTCTTCAATTCATCTTCTGAGATATTTAGCTCTGTCATAACACCAGTAAGATTTTCAGTTGGGTCTTCAAAATCAGGTTGCACTACAATTGTGCAGACATGTTTTTCTATCTTATGTTGCATATTTTCATTGAGCTCCTTAAGAATTTTTATTTCCTTATTTGTTTCGAGTAAATATTGAGTCATGATTTCTTTTTCTTTTTGGATTTGGGCCACTTCTAGAGCTTGAACATGCTCTGTTGCAAGTAGCTTCAATTTCCTTCTTAAAGAATGGATTTCAAACTCTAGACTCTGTATTAAGGATTGAATTGTTGCTTTATCTTCTGGGTTTACCCCAAGCTTGGTTATCAACTTCTTATACTCTTCATTATGAGTATGAAGAGCTCGTTAATTGGCCCTTTCCAACTTTAATTGATCTATCACCTTTCCCAATAAAGCCTCTTTCTTTCTTGCTTCCAGTGATGTTTTGTTGAGATCATTATATATTAACTCTGATGTTTGCTTGTGTAAGTTAATTTTATCTGGTAATGGAATGTATTTAGTGTTCATAGATAAATTAATTGTTCTAAAATATACACCAAAGGAAATTGACTGGGCCATAGGGTGAGTGAAAGAAAATGTCAACTAGTTTATTTCCAAATCCATAACTGAAAGAAGTTTGGTTTGATAACCAGAAATGGATTGAACTTCTAGTTGAGCCATAACATTAGAGTTTATATTCATTTTCCTCTCCTTAATTTGTTAATAAGTGTCTTTTAAAAAATTCAAGAAATTGTTCTCTTCTTCAATTGGAATTGGATATGGTGGTGCACACTTCATCCCTCCCATCCACAACTGAAAACCAACCTCACTTGAAGGTATTTCCGTGAATTGTTCAAATTTTGTCTCACCTTGTGCCATTCTTGCTTTATTACTGCCCTGAGAACTTTCTCCATCAAGATCCATGACATCAACAACACTTCTTTTCAGCCCCTTCCATACTCTCTCGTGTCTCCACCAAGCCACAATTTTCCAATTTATCAAGTTTTGGCTTTGGTTCATGGATATAAGGGGAAAAAGATATTTCCAACCTCCTCTTTGAAATGACCTAGTGTGGATCATAGTGCCAATTATTCCCCTGTTGAAAGGTCATTTCTTGCATCCTTTTCTGAGTCTCCCTTGTAGCCTATCTATTATCTACAATAAAGGGGCCAATAACCCTAGGTAATTTAAACAAAAATCCTTTCCTTGTTAATTTTTGAAACTGCGATCAGATTCCACCTTGGATAGCTCAAATGAAAAATATAATAATTGCGTTAAATTCCTCTTTTCTAAAGGACCAAAATAGACCTAAATATCACCTAGTTTGGTTAAGCAGAAGTTAAGTTTTGAATTATTTTATTCATACATACATTATGGAATGGGTCGGTTCTAACCACATGGTAACTACTTGGGTCAATCTTAACCCCAAAATAACCCTTAGGAAAGCCTACAAAAGGAAGCGACCTCTAGTTCGTTTCAACACATCATCTTTCTATTCTTCTATTTTGTCTCGGCTCGCATAGGTACGTCGGAAGGAGTTCACACAGGATCCAAAATCATAGGCGAAAGGTTCGCTCTAAGTTTGGGTTTTCTGGATCTAGGTCGCTAGCATAGAACAAGACATTTTCATCCCTAGTTACAGGCACAGAGTAAGCAAGGGAGTGACTTTGGCTCTTTGTTCACTCGGAGTTAGTTTAGTGAGAGAGAATTTGGGTTTAGAGGTAGATTGGAAGGTTCATGTCCCCGGTCGCTCGCACAAAGTAGTTCTAGCAATGACTAGGACATCAGGGACACTTGCACAACAAGAATAAGGGAGCATTTCTGGGTTTTATCTGTATTATGCCACAGTCGCATGCATCAAGGCTTCCTGAGAGCAACTTTGTAGCCATAGTCACTTGCATACAATATCTGAGAGAGCGATGAGGGAGTTTCGGTCGCACACAGACACTATTTATGAAAGCGACCCGAGTTGAGACCTAGGGTTCGACATCTTGGCTTCAGTAGACGTCAGTGATCTGATAGATCGAAATTTATCTCTGATGTTATATAGATATGTAGATTTGATTTGTTAGTATCCACTTTAAACATATGTATTGGTCTCATTGACAGTAACAATAGGGCTTAGCATTGTTTGACACAGTGACAAAGATATACAACATTTGACATCAGTTTGTGACAACACATTATAGTCATTAGTATAAGTTTTGATTCCTAACATGATTAGATATGTTTCATGGATATCCTTATTTTTTTGCTGCATAGATAAAGTTATGGATAATTTTACTCTCTTTTTCTACATCATTTGATGACGATCTAAGAATAAGATTTGCAAGGGTTTTCCCCAGAGTGGGTTTTTCCCTAGTCTCGGACCAATCCTGGTGTCTCTATTTGTGTGCATGCTTTCTTCTCATGTTCCTTTTATATTATGATGCATTGATGATGATGGTGATGTTGTTTCTTTCTATGTAATTTCATATGTTGATGTATAAAGGTGTAGATATGAATAATGCAATAATGATATGGGGTGAACATAATGAATTAATGATAAAATGAAATTATCAAAGCAAAGAACAATGTCGCCCTAAGGAAATTTAACATAGTATCAGAGTTGGGCTAAAGAAAAGTCATGCAAATCACCCCAGATGATGACAACTTTTATAGAAGCATGAAGAGGATGGTGGAGACCTAAAATAATTCTAGTGTTTGAAGAAAACCCTAGGAATCTTGATGATTAGGGTTTGATGGATTATATGAGGTTAGGGTTGGAGAGAAAACCCTAGT
Organism: Pinus tabuliformis; assembly: GCA_031772625.1. NCBI lineage: Eukaryota > Viridiplantae > Streptophyta > Pinopsida > Pinales > Pinaceae > Pinus > Pinus tabuliformis. The sequence continues at coordinate 816,998,363 of CM062808.1, read as the reverse complement.
TTATGGAAAAGACTTGAGATTTGATGTATGAAACTCTAGCATGGTCTATGTGAAGATGCTCAAGCACTTATGGGAGATTTGATGAAGCCCTAAGGAAACATTGGTATATGGACCATGGACATTGATGGCTGTTGAAGATTGGTTCAAGAGGGAGAGGATCACCTCCCATTGAAGATAAGTATTTCTTGACTTATGATGCTTCTTAATTGTTAGACTTATAGATCTGATGATTATGTTTATTTCTTGTACTTCCTGCATATGTGTTTGAGTATATGGATGTTTCTAACCTCCTTGATGAGATGTGATGAAGAGATCCTTCTTAAGGATAATATTGAGATGCAGATCTGGAAAGAGACAAAGAGGTACTTGATGAAAAGATGAAAAAGTGCTTCAAGCAACCTATGTCTAATGAGTAGGTGCTCAGGTATTTGAATACCACAAGGTATGCATGGTATGTTGTGTTTCAACTATTGGCTCGGTAAGCCCTAAGGTATGATGAGAATGCCTCTTTCTTTAATGGCTCATACATGCATATGAAAGTGACTTGGATATATGTCTCCTATGATGAAATTATGCACTTGGTGTTGAACATTTTGACCTTCTTGAATTCTATGAGTCTATCTAATGTTGATACATTGATACTCTTGATGTTTGGCTAACATCTATGATCTATCTATCAGATATCTTGATCCTATAAAGAAGGTTAGCACCTTGGCTCTAGAAAATGATACTCTTGATACTTGTCATGATGGATTTCATATAGAAGGATAGTTCATTGACTCCTATGCATAAGTCTACTGGTAGTGCTTATGAAACACATGATGAAAGCATATGGAAAGAGTGATTGACACTCTTATGTTTTGATAATGCTTTATTGAATTACCTAATTTAATCTCATTGGTCATAAATAGAATGATAACCTTTATGTGAGAGGTATAAGTGTAAGATTGATATTCTAGATCTTTTACTGCCTGTGGTCTTGTCTTGATGAAATATGGTTAATCTGGATACAATAACTTGATGAAGTGACTTGACAGAAAATTCTATTATGTTCATAATCATTGAGATACGATGTTGCATCTATCTGTTGCTTTGAGTCTAAAATTTGATGAAAGATTGATGTCATGATGTTGATAGCCATATGTTTATGATCTAACAGATCTATTGTTGCATGACTCAAGTAGAGACATGTTTCTTACATGAATGAATATGAATGATGCAAATCCCTAGTCAGAGGGAGACTCTCTTCCCAAGATTCTTACCCTTATTACTATTTGTATTTTATGTTGTTGAAGTATGATTTATGTGCATGTGACGGTATTAATCTGTAGCAGAGTCTTGGATATGAAGCCCATACAGAAATTGGGGTTTTTGCTCCGGACACAGTCACAGATCTAGGAGATCTTGTCCCTGGACGCATGCATGCTAAGGCCTAGAGAACGTCTAGACAACTAAAGTCACTCTCATACTAACCTAAAAGGAGAAGCCATAGGTTTCACTATAGTTGACCATCATCTAAAGCTTTTTGAAGTTGTTTAAACTTTGAATCATGATGTCCCTGACATATTTTTCCACTGTTAACTGATTTCTGAAGTTGTTGAGTTAAATTGTTTATCATATAATGAAGTATTGTGCATCAAATTAGATGGTCACCTGGAAGATGTCAGCACCACAGGTAAGATCTGCAAGCATGAAAATCTTGAATGATTACCATAACATGAACATGCAGACTGAACTTGTGTTTACAGGTGATCAAGACATACATATAGATACGTCACTATGTTTATGGCATGATTTGGCATTACTAGTATATATGAAAGGTGTTTTGTCATGATGCTTGACAACAACTTTGAATTGATAATTGAGATGTGCTTTGACTATATATCTCTCTACAATAGCACTTTGGGCTTGACCTGATTTCTAGTGACATTATATGATGATTGTTAATTTTCCCTGATATCAATACTATGTGGGCATGATGACTTATGTGGGTATTCATAGGTTGGCCTCCTTATTCTTAACACAATGGTTGAAATAATGATAGTTGTGATTTAGCATGGAAGTGGAACTTTCATGGCTAATCCTTGGTTTATGCATTTGCACCCACTAATAGAAATGACTGGTATTATGATTATGAGAACGACTTAATCAAGTTCAGATTGATATTGCATGGTTAATGACAACTTATTGGCATGATGAAGTCATGATTTGATATGAGCTCCACCTGTCTCCTGGTTGAAAGAGTTGATAATGTGATATTGATGACTTTGATTATGGTCATAATCTAGCTTCTAAACTCTAATGAGCTGACTTTGTTGATGTGATGGTACAACATTGATTTATGTAAGGCTGATTGTGCTAGACTAGCAAGGAATTGTGCCTATAGAGAGATTTGCATGAAGCAAGCTACTTGATCTAGATATGTTTATACTTGACAGTTATCTTATGAAGTCAGGATGATGAGTTCCAAGGTATGGCTTTGACATTGATTATGGTTTTGGTTTTGGTTTTATATCCTGATGATCTACTCACGACAGGTGATGAGCCTGTGATGATCTAAATAAGAGGGAGATGGCTTCTGAAGCCCAAAATGATGTATCATGGCATGATGAATCGATTTCTGGAATTAGGGAAAGAAATTCCATATTGCAAAACCATTGGAAAATGTTTTTGAATAATGAAAATGGAAATACTTAGATACTCTAATTTGAAGTTCAAATATATTGTTGAACTTAACATGGCGTCTGATAGTTATTTGAAGCATTGATGTTCCATCTTGAACATCCGCATATATATGATGTGTATAGTACCTAAATAAATTCATGATTGAGGTGCTTCACTCACATAGATTTGCCACTGAGCATGCTTTGAAATATCTGCATGAGGTGCTCTATTTTGAGAATGAGATATTTCTCTTATGATATGTGTTTGCATAAATGTATTGTTGATATTTCAGATTGTTGTTGACAAGAACATTTGGATGTTGTTTTAGTATAAGATCTTCCATGACATCTTGGATGAGAGGTCCATAGAATGAATGAAGTTGATCATGATGCTGCTAGCATGGCTAGTTGTGAGGTAGGATGAAGAAGCTTCTTGGAGAGATGGTTTGAGCATGATCTAGATATGACATGGTCACATTACGATGATTGAAAATCCCATACATATAGTTGGGACGGAGATACTCTCATATTGAGATAAGTTTAGTTGTTTGAAACAAGCTCAAGCTTGTGTTTGGTACCTCCTTGAGAGGGAGGATGATTATGGTATCCTTTTGTGATTTATATGATTATATATGATTTGACATGATATTTTATTTGATGTTATGTATGAACAAGAAACAACTGCTATTGCGACAAGATGATACTAGATTCGAGTATGATGTGTGCAGTGTTGATTGAGGACATTGAGCCAACTCTTCCTCCCCTGTTTGAGTTCCCAGGGTGAGGAATTGAGGTATAAGGGCTCCTGGAGTTGAGAGAACTCTGGAAAATAGGGCACTCCCCTATTTTTTACCCATAGGGTTGAGGCTTTTACTCCCCTATCTAGTCTTTGCATAGTATACCCCATTTAGCATCATACCTGTTGGCTTAGTGGGCCCTGACCTAGGTTTAGTGTTAATTAGCCAAGAAAATCCCTACACTACTCGCCCTTTCAGCATCAATCCAAGGAGCACAGATTGAAGTCTCACTTGAAGCAGTATGGGGGGATGTAGGAACCAAGTTTCCACACCCAGAGATGGTAGTGATGTCGTTATGTACCCTAGCCATGCCTTCCTGCAGATCGATAAGACTTTTAGGGCTCAGTGGTATACTTCTCTTATTCGGCTTCTAGACCTTCGTGAAGGTCTACGATCGTCCTTTGCAGACACTAAACATGTGATTTATCTACTTACGCACTTTTGTAAGTGTTCTTACCTCTGTATTTACCCCGATCGGCTTAAGTATCTGATAACTTCAACATGTTTTAAGATATTCTTCGCGTAAAAAATATTATTACTTGCGTTCATATAACAAAGTAAAACATACATATTCGCACATCAATATAGCGTTAAATCATAAACCCAATGCTCTTCATAACACAATCACATTCATTCATAACATAAGTAAATAGATCAAAACACAGATAATTCCATAATAGTGTTATTTATTAATGCTTCAAATATTCTTTTACAGACTCTAACTACCTTGCGCACACAGCTGTAGGGGTCTGTGCACTCAGATGTGAAATTCTACCCTAGGCCTCTGCTCACACAGCTTTCTGGAAGCTATTTCCTACACTAAGACTCTTTACTCTTAGCTCTTACTGACCCATTACATCAACCTCAAGATCTAAATTGAACTAAAACTGCCTTAGACTCTTCTAAGACTTCCCTTTTTATACAATCCCATGGTCTGTAGACCATGGGTAGTTCTCCTAAAGCTGACATGACTTACATAAACAAAGGGCATACAACCTTTATGACACTTTACATCTTCATGCTCCGTGACCACAAAATGCAGAGACTCTACACTTTTTATACAAAACTTGGGCTTTCTGCCCTAAAACTTGGGCTTTTAACCCCAAAATTGACTCTAGGGGACTCATTCCCAATAGGCCCCCAACAAAAATATGGTGACTCACCCCCGAGTCACTCTACTAGCGTGGAGATATTGATGTGAAGAACTCCCAATTCCACTTTCACCACTGCAACTTCAGTGGTACACTACGTCGCCGCCTGATTGACCTGCTCTACCAGCTAATCCGTTGTTGGTTCTGCGCTAATCTCCTGGATCTTTTATTGTACTGCCTGCGGGTTGGACAACTTTCCTTCAATGGTGGTGGTGAGTGCATAGGCCTTATCCAGCCAAGGCCCCAATCTGGCCTTGAGTACTACCTCTTTGCATTGCACTACTTCCGCCTATTCCTTCAGTTCCTTTGCTTCCTGTAGATTCACCAATCTTTGCGTGATGACGACGGTGCACGTCGTCACTCTTGCTTCATCGTACCATTGTTGTAATTCCCTCACCTCATTATTTAACCTCTGCAAGTTAGGATCTTCCTACAGACTGGTAAGTACCTCCAGCAACTGCTCAAAGAGCGCAGTGAAATCTGTCACTACATTGTCTACTACAGCAACTGCATCCTTGACATCTGCCTTGTGCTATTCTTTAGCCTCTAGTGGATTCGAAGGCTGGGCCTTCAACTCAAGCTTTGTAATCTTAAGGTTCATCTCAAACTGAACCTTTTCCAGCTCGATCTTTACATCGCGCACATCTGCAGCCAACTTCTGAATCTTGGATTCCACAGGTGCCTCTTTGGGGATGTGCAGCTCGGGAAGGTTCTGCATGCCTTTGCTACCACCACTACTATGTGCTCATTCTTCTACTGCACTTTCTTCCATGTGTCAATTGCTGAAGTCTGCTCGATGAAAATTTGCTTATCATTGACCTTTTGTTCGGTGATAACACTTAGCACATAGTGCTCTCGATCCCGAAGTTTTGTGATCACACCTGCCTACAGGGTGTGAAGGGCTTCACTTGGAAGCGTGGCTAAGTTCAACCCAATATGCTTTAGTGCACTGACCGTAGCACTGTGAGCTTCCACTTCTGCAGTCAAAGCTCCATCTAGCAGCGCGAAGTCCCGGGGATCCAAAGAGCGAACCATCTTCGCTGCTTCAGAGGTACCTAGTGCCAAACTAGTCTATGTCATGTTGCATTGCCCTACACTGATATATAGCTGAGTCTTTTGGATCTGTAGCTTGCACAAACCCATCTGAATGGAAACTAATGCTTGTTCCAGCTCCTGCACAAACTGCTGTAGTAGTTCTACGGTCGCATCCCTAACCTTATCACCAATGTCATGCAAGTCACCTTCTATCAAGGTGATCGGGTCTAGTGATTATTTACTAGCCTTGGACTTCTTCTGTGGCCCTTCTTTCTCCTACTCCCGAGTCCGCTTTATCCGGAAGGGGGTGGTCTCCTAGTCTCCACCACCTTGTTCAGATTGTTGCTCATCCTCCGTCTATGGCGAAGGAGACTTCTGACTTCTGTCAGAGTCGTGCTCTTCCTCCTCTTCCTTCTCCTCTGCACACTCCTTAGCGGTGTGCTCTACTTCAACTATGGCTTTTCATTTGCTTCCTTTTTCTGTCTTTCAGCCATCTGCTGCATTTTCAACCGGGCCTTCTCCTTCTTCTACTTTCCCATGGAATTACTGGATCCAGCGGATAAATCTGAGGTCGTGCACCATTCTGCTGGCCAATGATCGAGGACTGCTACTATCGCATCATCTATCACAAGGTATGGGAGATCATACCATTTCTGTTCTAGGTCGTTTTGCGCCCGAATGGAGATACAATGGAAGTCCGCCTTGAACTCTGTTTATCCTAAGAATTGCTCATAAACATTTGGTGATAATTTTGGCTTGTGGTTGATGGCCTTATTGATGCTCATTTCCATCAAAACCAAAAAGACCTTTCTCTCACGGACCCACTCAACATCCTTCATGGTCCATAGCGAAGCAAACTTCCCTGCTTCTAGAAAATCTGTCGTGCTTTAAGGAAACTGATTGTCCTCTGGCAACTGCCATGGGACCAACACAATTGATAACAACAGCCATGCGTAATGAAGCATATTGCTTTGATCCTGCACTTCTCTGCAGTTTGCGAGGAACTCGCTGCAGAGGTAGCGTTCCCAATTAAATTGTACACCCTCTGCACACTGGGCTGCTAATGAGACTACTGGTGCTGACAACTCATCTACACGAAACTTTCGCATGATCTTCCCAACCAAGATATGGGCAGCTACCTTGACCACGGGGTCATCTATGCTTGAAGTTGAGTATTCGCGTGGTTTTTTGACAAGCTTAAATTTGTCCTTCATTCACTCGGTGAGGTCGCATTCGCCTACCTTTCTACCAAATTCCTTGGATGTATTTTGTCCTGAATTCCTTGGATGTATTTTTTCCTGAATGGGGTATCCACTTCACTAGCTCTAGCATGGTGACACTCGAATCCTTATAGAATACCCTTTGCAAGAAATTTTCAGTAGCCAGGTGGAGGAATTTCTCAGTATCCGCCAAGTCCCAACCCTCTAACTTTAGATGTGGGACACATGCCAAGCACAGACCTTCAAATGTGATCTGATCGGGTAACAGAGGTGTATTCGGCAGAAATTTTCTATCATCCAGGTTCTTCGAGACCTTCACATTACTCGGGCACGGAGGAATGTATTCTGGTAGCTTTGAGATAGGGTCTACACCCTCAATGTCAATGTCCTCTATGCTTTAATATACACCCTCGTCAGATTCTAGGTTTACCACCTTGCCTTTCTCCTCTGCAGTGGAATTTTCATTCTTCTAGTGCTTCCTTGGCAACTCGTACACCGACTGTGTCACTTTCTGTTTATCTTTCTTCGTGATCTAGGTGGCTCCAGGGACACACACAGGACAAAGAGGGCTTATGGAAGCTCGAAAATCAAAGTGTTCAGAATTCTTTTGAATTAGGACCAGAGTGTAGATCTTGTCATCCTAGTCGTAACGGTGTGAACAGTTCATCAATCCGAGCTTGTATGAGGGAGAATGAGCTAGTCAAAGTTTTGGTCAAAGTTAGGTTGTGGGCTAGGTTTAAGTGTCCTACAATTTGACCAACCTCGGGGCATGAAATCTAGCTCCTGAAAGCGGGAGAATTTATCGGATCGTTAATTTGTCTAATATCCCCTATATTAGACAAATTCAAAAATTGTATTCTATTTTAATAAAAAAATATATATAATATGAGGTGGCGGGCCATGACCCTCGCCACCTCCCTTCCCAACCACACCATTTTAAAATATATATAGACAAAAAAAAAACAAAATTTAATTTTAAGTTGGGTCGGTGGCCATTACCCCACAGAACACTCCAACACCCAACCACATATTACATTAAACAAAGGGGCGGGCGAGCCAGCTCCAATGGACTCGGCCCACACCCCAATAACCACTATTAATATATGCCATATGTTAATGTGAGGCCGGCGGGGATCGAACCCGCCAAGCCCACGTGGGCTGGCCCCCACCAGGCGGCACCATATGGTGGCATACACAAACCTGAATGCAAACCATGTACCAACACACCAATTAACACATGTACCAATGACGATTCCAAAACAGCGTGCCATATCTTGGGAGGTTAAGGAGCGGGCCGCCTAATGCGAACCCAACCCCAAAATATATGTGTGTGTGTGTGTGTGTGTGTGTGGTTTATTGCAAAATAGTATGTTAATATGGAGGGGTTGGGGCTTGACCACCTGACCTCCTCCTTATAATTTGGGGTTCTTTACCAATCTTCCCAACTGTCCACATTGTAATATTCACCCACCAAAAACATTATATAAACCCTCATTTGCTCAGTGCATGGAGGCCAAGGTGTGGCATGAAAATCGAGATATAATATTTTAATTGTTTTGCAAGGGGAACCATGATTCTGGAAGAACACAAGTGGAACCATGATTGAGCTAAATTTCCAGGAGGGTGAAATTTTTGCACTGTCCAAATTGGACAATTTTTATGTTGATCTTACACCTCTCAGTGACATGAACCTGATGGCGTAGTCAGTTTCCTGATCCGAGCGGTAGATATTCAAATGACATGGAGGAGGAAATCTTTGAGGAATCTAGGGGAATCAAAAAGATTCCTTAAGCCCGAGATTTTCACTTTCTCAAAATTTAGAAATTTGACAGTCGATTTGGCACTATTCGATGCCACAAATCTGATGGTGCATTTATAATTTCCATTTGATCATTTCATTTTCGGCCACTTTTCAAAGTGTAGTGCAGGTGTTAGCTTTCATGTGCGAGCAGTCATTTCCATGCAACTCGACGCCACGAGATTGATCGTATGGCCAGATTTAGCAGTTTGACATCCTTTTCTTTAGATGGCCCCAAGATGTGAGGTATATGCAGTGTGTTCATATACTTCCTTTTCCTATGAGATGCATTGTGCTGCACACATCCATGTTTGATGTTTGATGTGGAATCTTGTTTTCTTACTTGTTTCATGATTCCTTCTTGATGTGATGTGGAATCATCTGTGGGATGTACTTGTTTTCATGATTCGTCATGTTTTGCTTGGGATCCCTTTGTTGTTATGTTGATGGGATACTCATTTGTCTCCATGTATGTTTGCATTGAGATCCCTTTTATGCCATGTTGGCTGGATGCTCATTATCATCATGCATGAGTTTTGGTCATACTGATAGGAGTCCTTTTTTGAATGAGAGTTCCTATAGCGGAACATCTCTTGGAGCCACTCCTGCATGAGGGAATTTTCCTTATATGATAGTGATGTCACCACCTATGTACATCGTCACTATTGACAACACTTAATGCAGCTACCTACACCATCTTGACACCAGGGCCCAAAGACTTAGTCCCTCCTGGTCGAACTCTGTTATCAATGACATGTTATTTTATGTTGCTGATGATTGTCATGTTTCTTCTTCTTTACATCATGCATATATGTTCAATTATGCTATTTTAAATGAAATTCTAATCACATCAAGAAAGCAAAAGATCTTGGTTAAATCCAGGAGTTGAGTCAACTTGGATCAAGTTTGGTATTAGAGCGGTCTTTGCGTGGATGTGAATTGCAAGCGTGAAAAATGGAATGTGCAGCGACAGAGGATGAAAAAGCAATGTACTAGAGCATGCTAAAAATTTCCCAAAGGATGGAAATAATGTATGAAACTCTACAGAAAGAGACAGAGGAAAACGAGCGATTGCAACTTCAATTGCAAGACATGGAATAGGCCCTAGAAGAACTAAAGCACAATAAACAGAATATTCAAACAGAGAATGTTGAATTGAAGATTCTTCTACATGAAGAGAAAGAGGAAAAATATAGTTTGCTACGACAGCTGCAAGCTAAGGATGAGACCTTGGAAAAGCTACAGTGTGACCTGATGATGATTTCGCTATTTTTGAAAATCATACCATAGGAATTGGCTCCAAGCTGTTGAAGAAAATGGGTTACGAAGGAAAAGCCTTGGGTGTTAATGGCTAAGGCATTGCCAACCCCATCAGAGTAGAAGAATTACCCCATCAGGAAGGACTTTGGTATGTTAGAAAGGAAGTTTGGGAATACGGCGATACAGTTAGCGAACCACCAACAATAGATGATGAGAAGCCCTCATTAGTTCTTTCCAACTCAATAGTGGAGGTAAAAGATGTTGATTTCTTTTCAATTTCATCTTCACATAGTATGATTTCTGTTGGAGATGTGGAGATACCAATTACAGGGACAAACATGAGGCTCCTTACCAAGATGAGGTACAAGGAGGAAAAATAACTTAGTGTTAATAACCAAGGCATAACTCAACCATTGGAGGTTGTGCAAAGGCCTTAATTTGCAGGCTTGGGACACACCGAAGGAGAATGCTCGAAGGTGTCATATGCTTCCGAGACATCATCGAAATCGTCAAGGAAAGAGAATGATGGGTACACATCCCTATCATCTCATGGAAGTACCCATTGCAGGGAAAGAGTCGAGGCAAGCTCTCATCACCATAATGACACTAGAGGCAGCAAGGAAAGGTATAAACAGTCTCAACATTCGAATGTTCATTTCGATTATAATCATGTTGTTAATGACGAATGTAAAACATGGCATTGAAAAACATGTACCTTTTGTGGAATACATAACCATACATTTTCGAAGTGTTGGAAAAGAATAGCAGCATAAGCAAAGACAAGGCCTGAAAGACCCTCTCAACAGCAGGTAAAGAAACATGTAAAGAAGATATGGAGGGAGAAGATGTATTGCAGTCATTGCAACAGAAGTGGCCATCAAAGCGCCACATGTTGGAGGCCACATCTAGAGCAGTGCCTTAAAGACAAAGTGTTGGTGCATGAACTAGGTGAAACAATTTCTCGATAAGCAAAACTAGCACAAGGAGGCGACCCATTCACCTTGATAAGTGAAAAATGGTTCTAGATATGTTAGCGTGTCATGGTCATGTTTTTGTAAATCATTTGTTGCATTTTAAAATGTAAAAGTTATGACATATTTTCCATCACTTGTTCAGCAACAATGATATTTGGTCTTATTTTGTGTTGCATGATAAACTGTGAAAGCGATGTTGTGTTTCCATCACTTGTCATTATAAATCATGTGTTGCAGTGATGATGTGTTTTCCATCTCTTGTTGAAGCAAAAATGATACGTTGACCTTATTTCATAGTTGGGGTATTGTTTCCATTTTAATGTAAACTTGACCATCGAGTATGTGTTATAAACTCGTGGAAATTATGGGATGCTTGGGCCATTAGTTGGTCATGAAAGTCAAGCATGTAATTTGCAAAAACAATGTACTATAGGTTGCAAAGGTTGCAGGTGTCGTCTCATCGCTTAAGGCTCTAAAGAACAAAGGTGAAGGAGATGGAAGCAAGACCTTTTCAAGACACTTGTGATGCAGACAAGGTATAGAGAAGTTGCAGATTATTTTTCATGCTTTTGGAGGACCAAAAGCTCCTCAGTGGGGAGGATTGATCCAGGTGGCTCCAGGGACACACACAGGACAAAGAAGGCTTATGGAATCTCGAAAATAAAAGTAATTAGAATTCCTTTGAACTAGGACTATAGCGTAGATCTTGTCGTCCTAATTGTAATGGTGCAAATGGTTCGTCAATCCGAGCTCATATGAGGGAGAATGAGCCAGTCAAATTTTTTGTCAAAGTTGGGTTGTGGACCAGGTTTAAGTGTCCTACAATTTGACAGACCACGGGGCATGAAACCTAGCTCCCGAAAGCGGGCGAATTTGTTGGATCGTTAATTTGTCTAATATCCCTTATATTAGACAAATTCGAAAAATGTGCTATATATATATATATATATATATATATAATATGAGGTGGTGGGCCATGACCCTTGCCACGTCCCTTCCCAAACACACCATTTTAAAATATATATATATAAAAAAAAAAAACAAAATTTAATTTTAAATTGGGTCGGCAGCCATTACCCCACCGAACCCTCCAACACCCAACCACATATTACATTAAACAAAGGGGCGGGAATTCCACTCTGGTCGACCCGGCCCACACCCCAACAGCCGCTATTAATATATGCCATACAATAATGTGAGGCTGGGGGATCGAACCTGCCCAGCCCACGTGGGTTGGCCCCCACCGGGTGGCCCCATATGGTGGCGTACACCAACCTTAATGCAAACCATGTACCAACCCAACATTTAATGTATGTACCAACGGCCATTCCAAAATAACGGGCCATATCTAGGGAGGTTAAGGGGTGGGCCTCCCAATGCGGACCCAACCCCCAAATATATATATATATATATATATATATATATATATATATATATATATATATATAATATATATATATATATGCGGTTTATTGCAAAACAGCATGTTAATATGGAGGGGTTGGGGTTTGACCACCCGACCTCCTCCTTATAATTCAGGGTTTTTTACCAATTCGCCCAACTGTCCACATTGTAATATTCTCCCACCAAAAAAATTATATAAACCCTCATTTTCTCAATGCACAGAGGCCAAGTGCAGCACGGAAATCGAGATATAATATTTTAATTGTTTTGTAGGTGGAACCATGATTCTGGAAAAACAAAGGCAGAACCATGATTGGGCCAAATTTCCACGAGGGTGAAATTTTTGCAGTGTCCAAATTGGACAAATTTTTTGTCAATCTTACACCTCTCAGTGACATGAACCTGATGGCATGGTGAGTTTCTTGATCCGAGTAGAAGATACTCAAATGAGCTAGAGGAGGGAATCTTTAAGGAATCTAGGGGGAATCTAAAAGATTCCTTAGGCCCCAGATTTTCACTTTCTCAAAATTCAGAAATTTGACAGTCGATTTTGGACAATTCAATGCCACAAATCTGATAGTGCATTCATACTTTCCATTTGATCATTTCATTTTTCAGCCACTTTTCAAAGTGTAGTGCAGGTGTCAGCTTTCATGTGCGAGCAGTCATTTCCATGTGATTCGATGCTGTGAGATTGATGGTACAGCCAACTTCAGTAGTTTGACATCCTCTTTTTCAGATGGCCCTAGGATGTGAGGTATATGCAGTGTGTTCATGTACTTATTTTTGCTATGAGATGCATTGTACTGCACAGATCCCTGTTTGATGTTTCATGTGGGATCTTGTTTTCTTACTTGTTTCATGATTCCCTCTTGATGTGATGTGGAATCATCTATGGGATGTATTTGTTGTCTTGATTCATCATGTTTTGTTTGAGATCCCTTTGTTGTTATGTTGATGGGATACTCATGTGTCACCATGTATGTTTGCATTGAGATCCTTTTTATGCCATGTTGGTGGGATGCTCATTATCATCATGCATGAGTTTAGGTCATACTGATAGGAGTCCTTTTTTGAATGAGAGTTCTTGTAGTAGAACATCTATTGGAGCCACTCCTTCATGAGGCCATTTTACTTATATGGTAGCGATGTCACCACCTATGTATATCATCACTCTTGGTAGCACTTAATGCAACACCCTACACCATCAGAATATTAAGGAGCTCTTGAGTTTCCTTAGGCAACTTGTCAAACACCGAACTGGCCACCAAAGCCTCAAAACTCTCAAGGTTCATGCACAACCGATAGCTTGACACATCAACTCTCAAAATGAAAAGTGTTTTTCGTTGGGTGACCATCTGTAATTTATAGTCAAATTCAAATTTAAATCCGACCGTTCCCCCATAAATTCATTTATAAATGCTAGATTGGCAGAAAATTTTCAAAGATCTAGCATTTAAATCTTGACTTAAATGTTGACCCTCCCGCTCCTCTTAGCCATTTTATCACTATCAAATCATGAATAGTGACCATAACAGTCACTTTCGAACTACTTTGAGTGGTCTCTCCTCCTGTAGCACAACTCCCTTCGCACTTCTGCTGATGCTATGACATCCCTCCATCCCACGCAGTCCCCTAGTTGCACAGCCCCACAACCCAAGTAGTGTCGTTTATAGTCCCGCGTCTCCTTTCAGTTGCCTAGAGCACTAAGATTGTGCTTGCATCATATAGTCATCTGGCTGGATCCTTGGTGTATGGCTTCAATCAGCTACCATTTACATTTCCGCGAAATGGATCTCCATTCAATTTCACTAGCTGAACTGCTCCACCATCAATCATCTCCTTGATGACATAGGGCCCTAGCCAATGCATATGAAATTTCCTTATAAATTTTTCAAACTTGCTACCATATAGAAAAACCAAATCATTTACCTTGAAGGTGTGTAGTTTGATGTGCCGAACGTGTCATGCCTTTTCGAGATCCTTCTAAACTTGCTGATGGAATCCAGCCAAAAATTTGTCCTCTTCAAGTTCAGTCAACTACACGAGCCACTCCTCCATGGCTCCGTGATCCACCATTCCTATGAACACCGCTATGCGTAGACTAGGTACAATATAATCCATTGGCATCACAGCTTCTACACCATAGACCAGGCTGAAGGGTGTCTGTCCGTCAGTTTCTTACAAGTAGTTCTGTAATCCCATAGCACCGCGGGTACGCGCACATCCCAATCATTCTTTTGTGCATTGCAAACCTTTGTCAGTGCATTCTCCAATATCTTATTAAATTTTTCAACCACCCCATTAGCCTGCCAGTGATATGGCATGGTCTTTTGATGATAAACTTGGAATTCCTCTGTCAATGTGTTGTTCGTTTCATTAAGGAAATGTGTACTGCGCTTGCTCATCAAAATCTTCGGGTAACCAAACCTAGTCAGCAAATATTCAAAGAGGAACTTCGCTGCTATTTCCCCTTTACAATCCTTTACAGCCGGCACCTCTGCCCATCTGGTCAAATAATCCATCACGGTGATGATATACCACACACACGTCTTCTTTCTTGGAGGCTGAATCTGGCCTACAAAATCAATTGCCCATTTCTCAAATGGTTGTAACGACACTTGTGGAAACAGAGGCGGCTCATCCCTCTGTGATGGCTTGCCCATCCTCTGACATGCATCACATGCCTTACAATAAGCCTTGGAATCCTTATGTAGCGTCGGCCACCACAACCCAACGCGTAAAATCTTATGCGTTGTTGTTTTTCCTGCATAGTGTCCTCCCATGACTCCTCCATGAGCTTCAGCGAGGATGCTATTTCATTCAAACTTAGGCACATAAATTCACAGTATTTCATCCGAGCCCATTTTATATAAATTTCCTGCAATGACAAAAAAGTTTATTGCGCCACGGGGGCTTCACTCAATGAACCTCTGACATATCACGTGCGTTCATGGCATAGTAAACAATACCAATAATTTGACTACATATTGGAAGATACCTCTAAAATCACATTATTTAACCCCCTACCAATATCAACCCAATATACCTTCCCAATTTAAAAACCCCTACTTTCACTAGATATTGTAGGTATCCATTTTTTCATTAACATTTTTTATACCCCTTTCTATTTTTTCATTACCTTTAGGCTCCATTTTTTATCCCTGCCAATACAAAAACCCTCTACCCCCTATATATTCCCCATTATATTATGTCATTTTTATCTCAATAAATATCCCCCAATATGAACCCACGTGGTATGGTATTGCTCCCCCACTAAAGCCCCCTTGTGTTGCGCGCACCACCAACTCCTTCTTTTGTTGACTAGTATACCCCTCTAAAGCCATTTCCATCATTAGGAAGTGTATGATATCTGCAAAGTGATTGTCTGCGACACGTACTGCAAGGAGATGTGCATCAAGCAATCCTTCCTCCAAATTAGTAGGCTCCTCTCCTATTTTAATTACCGACAGATGATCTGGCCCTACATTCAATCATTCTGGCTTCACAATGACTTCGAAATCATATTCCTTAAACAACAACAGCTGTCTGCATATCTTCCCCCCCAACATAGGCTTTTTAACCAGGTACTTCAATGTAGAATGGTCTGTATACATCTTGAAGTGTCTACCTAGCAAGTAATGTTTGAACTTATGGAGTGCGTACACCATTGCCAAACCTTTGCGCTCTGTCGTTGAATAGTTCTTCTCAACTTTAGACAACTTCCTACTTGCAAACGCTATAGAGTGATCCAACTCTCCCTCACCTGGCTACATTAGTACTACGTCCACATGCACATGAAATTCCTTCTTCCAATCCAAGAAGACTAGGATCGGCGCGGTGACCATATTTTCCTTTAACACATCTAAGCTTTGCTAGCATTCTTCATTCCAACAGAATGTAGAAAAATTCTTTAGCAGCTTCATTGGTGCAATAATCTATGCATAACTCTTGATGAACTTTCTATAGTATCATGTATGCCCCAACGTTGTGCGCAACTGTTTCACACTTCTTGGCGCCTCCAAATTAATTATAACTGCTCTCTTAGCTGGGTCGACCATTAATCCTTTTCTGCACATGGCCTAGAAAGATTCTGAAAGGAACACAGATCAAACATTTCTTCAAATTAAGTGTGATTTGATACCTTCGACATGTATCCAGCATCAAGCATAGGTTGGCGACATGGCATTTCACCAGCCCAAACACCGTCCAATTGTCAAAGTATACCTCCAAAAACTTGTAAATGAAGTCCTTTAATGCCAAGATGACTACGCGTTAAAATATCGCTGGCGCATTCTTCAGTCCAAAAGGCATTACAGTATACTAAAAGCATCCCCATTCAGTTGTGAAGGTCATCTTAATTCTATCCTCCGGTGCGATCTTGATCTGATGGTAACTCGAGAACCCATCAGTGAATAAATATGCTTCATGTACCCCTATATTATCCAACACTTCATCGGTGAACAGAGTTGGAAAAGGATCATGCACATAGGCGTCATTCAAATTTCTAAGATCTACACATATCCTTATTTCATCCTTTTGCTTCTTTTCCTAAACTACTATCGGGCTCACCCAATCAAATTCTTCCACTGGTTCAATAAGTCCTACTGCAAGCATTTTATCCAATTCTCAGTGGACCCTTTCTTTATATTTTGGACTGAGGCGGTAAGGCCTTTGCTTGATCGGCTTCGCGTCTGGTTTCAATGTAATTTTCATAACTCCCAGGTCCCCTATTATCCCCTTTAGATCTAAGAACTTTGTGGGGAACAAGTCTTGGTACTCGAGGAGAAAATCAGCGACCTTATCCACCGTAGCATCATCCCAGTAGTCCCCTATCTTCGCAAATTCCGGCTCTGCCTCTATCTCGATGTTCACTTGTCATTTTGTTTCTGGTATATTAATGTTCCTTGAGTCCTCATCTTCTTCTTTAGCAATCACATTATAGCACTCTAGCACGTGGCATCGCTGGGAGTTCCAATCTGGTTGAATCAAATCCAAGGGACCCTGTGTATTCTGAAGATCGCTGCTTTGACCTCTTGCAGTGCTTCATCAATGCACTCAAATCCATCTTCAAAGTTGAATGTCAGCAAGAATCCCTGTCTCAAAATATCCCATTCGTCCGTGCCATGGCAGAGCTCTGTCTCCAAGTACTAATTCATAGGTATCACATCCAAGGTGTGACAGAACAGATGCACCCAATCCGATTGCGGTTTTGCTCCATAAGAATCGGTCCATTTGGCCAAGTGATCAAGCAGACCACTCCTTCCATCATATTTCTTTGTCAATCGTACCTTTGGGTGACCAAACTGCACCCTCATCATTCTTCTATATTCGTGCCACCCATCAAAGTTGCCGTTATGCGTACCCCACCATCTTGCAGGCATAGCGTGCAGTGCCAAGTCCAAGGCTTAGAAGTGATTCTTCTTCAGCACTTCTCTTTCAAATGCCTCCAGGAATTGATCAACATCAGTTAAACCATCATAGTAAGGTAGACTTCTTACCTCCGAAGATACACAACGCAACGATTTGGTTATTATGTTACATTGTAGAGTAGATATTTCATGAAATCTATTCTGCCAGTGTTCCAATTCCTTGTATGAGTCTAATGTGCAGGAGCTTTCGTGGTCCCATGCAAGACGTCCATCAGCTGTCAAATTCACCCAATCTTGATCTCGCACCGTTATCTTATAAATATGGTCCAAATCGTCATCACTTTCATAATCACGGATTGGTTCAATGTAGTGTGGTGCTTCTGCAGGGTCCAATGGTACTATTACGCAGAGCGATTTTCTTTCAAATGACATTATCTGCTTCTTCAAATTAATGACCACGTTCATGTCGATAGCCCAGTCAATCCCAAGGAGTGCAGGGTAGGGATTGTTGTCATCCACAATCTCTATCACTTCAAAATCGTCCAATGCGCTTGTGCCTTCGATATCGACTATCACTCCCTGTAATCTTCCCATATGGATAATATTTTACTGATTCACCATCCTCAATTGAATAGGAGACCACTACAATGTAGGTCTCCCCATTATCTCCCATGTTTATTTAGGAAAAACATTCATGTCAGACCCTAGATCTAGAATGACTTGGTCCATTTCATATTCTCCTATCTACGCGGTGAGTCTCATCTCCCTCCCTGTTCTTGTCTTATGCTTACCAATATTTCTGACTACGCGTGGTCTGTCAGAAGCATTTTCTTTCCCGTCACACTTATTTATAAACTCTTGTAACCCCTTCACAACCTTGCTATTGCGCAGCAGCTTCATACAGGTCTCCAAGAAAGTAGTAAGCATAGAAGGGTCCATCTCTTCAGTTGGCTTTTCTTGACTTCCTGAGGTAGAGGCCTCAGCAAAGATTTTCTTTTCTTCCATGAAGGTTTCCTTTGCGCGCTCCAATTCAATGCCAACCTCCTTTTTAGGAGCTTTGTGGATCCATTCACCTTCTTCAGGCTTCTTTCCCTTGTCTTTGCCAGTCATCATTCCACTCTGCAACACGATGTTCACATTAGGATCCTCTTTGCAGGGTTTAGCCCTCATCATCTACATATTTTGGGTAGATTATGCACCCTTTTCACGTATCTTAGCTAATAATACCGGTCAATCTTCTATCGCATGGTCAAATTGAGTGCAATATCTACACAATATGTGCATCGGGTTTTTGCATTCTCGCGTGTAGTGTCATGATTCCCCACAGTTGTAGTAAATTACTTGTTCTCAACCTCTATCAGTTCCTCCTCCACCTTGGCCTCGTCCGCACCGCTAAATCCTCCTCACATTGCCCCAGCGCCTTGATCCGAGCTAGTTTGTGTGTAACAGGTGGAGATAGTACTGAGTACTTGTGAGGAGTATTGTACTATGTATTGTTACATGTTCTCAATCAATATAATATACAGATAGTGTGGGGTTTTCAGCTGTATGCTTTCCCCGGGTTACATACTGTGTTAATGTGTGCATGTGATTGATGTTTCATTGATTTTAATGTTGCTAAATTGATGATCAACATAGAGGAGGTTATGTATTATGCATGTATTCCGCAATAGTGTATAATCGGGATAATCTCTGTGAATAAGTGTCATATTATTTAAAATTTCTACATGGTATCAAAGCAGTTGATCATCAGATCTATTATTCAGAAAGTGTTTACATTTTATTTCTTCAGGCAGAGTCTGTAATCGGGCCAGGTAGCCTCTGGATTCATCCTTCCTTTAGAAGGTGAGATATCCGGTAAAAGCCCATACAGTCAATCTTTGTATGAGAAACACTTTGTTCTCACGAATCTTAGATCAGAAGCGGTTGAGTTTTGAGCTGGTGGAATTCGAATTTGCAGCAGTGTTTTCTTAGTGTCAACGTTGCAATGTCTTTCAACAAATTGCGATTGGAGTATGCTCTTGAGGGCAGCTTGAACTATATTGCATGGAAGGACAGGATGGAGGCAGTGTTAGATGATAATGGGTTGAAGGAGTTCATAGAGGCTGAGATACCAAAGCCTACTGATACTGTGCAAGTTGATGCGTGGCAAAAGAAGACAGAAAAGTGTCGAAGGATTCTATTGGAGGGCGTGAAGGATCACATTGTGTCCAGCCTGCATGGAAAGGCTTCTCCATACTTGATGTGGAAAGCGTTGACAGATCTATTCCAAAGCAAGAGCGATCAGAGGAAGCTGGCACTCAAGGATAAACTCAGAAACATTAAGTGTGAGAATGGAGACAGTATGCCCAGGTATCTCACGAAGTTCATCCAGTGCTGGGATGAGCTGGGAAGTGTGGGGGTGACTGTTGATGATGAGGACTTGGTGAGCTTGGATCTCCTTGGTCTTCCGAAGAGTTGGCATTCCTATCAGGACTCTGTCAATGGTCGGGAGAAATTGCCAGGATGGGAGAGACTTTGGTTAGATCTTGTGCAGGAGGAGATCAGATGGAGCACCAGAGACAGTTCTTCATGCATGCATGATGAGGAGAACTGTGCCTTAGCGAGTAAGGTGAAGAAGGGGAAGGAGAAGGTTTCTCTTTCCGAATCCAGTTCTTCCAATGATGGGAAGAAGGTTGACAAGTCGAAGGTGAGATGCTTTCATTGTCATGAGCTGGACCATTACGCTACTAATTGCCCAAAGAATAAATCCAAGAAGGGATCCGGGGAAGGATCTGAAGGTGAGGCACTTTCTTCACAGTTTGAGATGGATTTCACACTCTTCGCATGCATGGTTTCATCCATGGTGGGAAGTGGTTGGTTTTTTGACAGTGGAGCTTCTTTCCACATGACCGGTGACAAAAGTTTTTTCAGTGTTTTGGAGGAGAAAGATCTCCGGATACTCATAGCGATGGGTAATGATGAGAAGTATAGTGTCTCAGGTGTAAGCACAGTTATTTTTCAGAGGGAGCATGGAGCTTGCCTTACCTTGACCGATGTCAAGTATGTACCAGGACTGGAGAGAAACTTGGTGTCGATCACAATGTTGGAAGACAGAGGTTGTGATGTAGTCTTTAGTAAGGGAAAGGTTTTCCTTAGACACATCATCACTAGACAGGTGAAGTAGATTGGTTCACGGGTCAAGAACCTGTATGCGCTTGAGGTTCAAGATGCATGCAAAGCATTTAGTAGCGAGGAAACTGATGGAGACTTGGTGGTTGAGAGGGAGAATATATTACCTCTCAACATGTAGAGCCAAAAGAAGTCTCAGACGATTGTGGAGGAGCCACGATTGGTGCAGCAGCTTCAGGAGGTTGTGGAGCAGCCACAACAAGGGAAGCTGAGAGGAGATTGAGTAGAGACATCTACTCATGCAGAGACCTCCAGTAGGGGGAAACTTTGAGCCAGGTGGGCTGAGGGATCACATGTAGCCATACCTCCAGGTAGGAGGTGGGGTGATGTGGATTGATCGTCCCAAGGAGGAGGGGCAGGATCCTTGAGGTACCCAACCTCTTGGATGAGACCTTGCTACGGGAGCCCTGATGTGGAGTAGCAGGAACTGACTGATTGGGTAGAGACAGATGCGGATGGAGCAGCAGAGAGAGCGACAATGTAGGGAATCCCAGGACAGCGCATAGCTAGCAGGCTGCAACAATGCGAGAGGCACAAGTGTTTTGCACAGTGCTAGGTGGCACAGAGAAGTGTGCAATGGTGTGAGATGCATGGAGATGTTGCAGTAGTGCAGATGTCAGAGAGGGAGCACTTGTCAGTAGCAGGTAGAGCTTCAGCATCAGAGTATGTTCCTAGCCCAACAGAGTGGTCAGTTGGGAGTGTTTTTGTTCCAAGTGTTGTTGGAGCAAGTGGACCGGGCAAATGTGTTGCATGCAGAACATTCCAGAGTTGCAGGATAGGGGTTGCAGATAATCCATATCTTGTTGAGAGGGAGTGTTGAAAATGCAACAAGATGATGGAGCTTAGTGAAAAGAAGTCGCCTTCACTAAGTGGACCCGCAGGCTATTTTTGGCGCAAAGTCTATTTTTAGACTATGTCTATTTTTAGACATATGGATCATGGTCTATGAGTTGCAGGATGCTATTTGTGGATGATTGGTCATGTTGGTAAAAATATATGGACTTCTATTTTTAGACATATGGGCAGAGTCTATTTTTAGACTGCCAGGCTAAAAATAGAACAGTCGAATATTATTAGCTCTTAATAATATTTGGACTATAAACATTATCTTATCCTCTTGGAGCACTTCAGTTTGAGATACAGATGTGGCACATGAAGCTATCAAAAGGAAATATGCTTTTCTTATGGTTCAGTTGAGCTATTTCATGGTGGACTTCAGTTAGAACTCAAGTGGTTGAGTTTTGGTGGAGTTGATTGAGGAGTTGATGGAGTTGTGTTCAGTTTGACTTGGTTAAACTAGTTGTATTTAGTCTAACTGCAGAATACACTAGTGATGAGTGATGTGAATTAATTGTTAATTAATTCACTAATTATTAACTCATAAAGCAACTAAAGAATACATCAGTTAACTCAGTGCATGGACAGTTCAGTGGAGACAGGTGTTAGAGGTTGAGATTGCTATTAGTTGTGACTATAGTTGTGCATGAGATCTTGCACAATCAATGGGATTGAGTAATGCCAATGAGGATTTCGTGGTTCAACCAAGGAAATACGAGTTTGCTTCAGCCATTCATTATTCTCATGCAGGATTGCGCAGTGGAGGCAGGCAAGCAGTGGAGGAGATTTGAACCTGTGATTGATTCAGATCTGAGCTAGTTTGTGTGTAACAGGTGGAGATAGTACTGAGTACATGTGAGGAGTATTGTACTATGTATTGTTACATGTTCTCAATCAATATAATATACAGATAGTATGGGGTTTTCAGCTATATGCTTTCATCGGGTTACATATTGTGTTAATGTGTGCATGCGATTGATGTTTCACTGATTTTAATGCTGCTAAATTGATGATCAACGTAGAGGAGGTCATGTATTATGCATGTATTTCGTAATAGTGTATAATCGGGATAATCTCTGTGAATAAGTGTCATATTATTCAAAAATTCTACATGGGTATATCTCCTAAAGTTGGCATGACTTATATAAACGAAGGGTAGAAACCCTTTATGAAACTTTATGTCTTCACACTCCGTGATCAAAAAATGTAGAGACTTTATGTCTTCATGCTCCGCGACCACAAAATGCGGAGACTTTACGTCTTCGCACTCTGCAACTACAAAATGCGGAGACTTTACACTTTTTATACAAAACTTGGGTTTTCTTTCCCAAAAATTGGGCTTTTAACCCTAAAATTGACTCTAGGGAACCCGTTCCCAATGATACCCATATGCAGGGCTTGTTGGAAATATTACTCCTCATTTGGCCAATGAGTTGAGGGTGTACTTGGGGGTGTACAACCCAAGGCGATTATGATGCAGGTGTTCTACCACATGACTATTCAGGGTCATCGATGGGGAGATTAGTAGGAAATAGGATGGGTTGAGATAACCTAATAGGATTCTGAATTGAGGGTAAGCTCCCTAATGAAATTCTAGGGTCGAGGGTGTACTACCCTCTGTGATGATTTATCCTATTTCTCGATATGGGTGGATGCTATTGCTCCCCGTTTTGATTCTAGGTTGAGATGCACTCCCTAATGATATGCTCTCTGATGATGATTGATGATGATCCGGGTAGTAGCACACTAGCAGAGATTCCAGATAGCAGCCTAGTGAAAAGAGGGTGGTAGCTTGAGCTCCCCTCCAGTATCAAATTCGTCTTCTTCTAGATCTGAGAATGTTCAACATATGATCAAGTACAATCAAGAGATAAATAGGAATAAGAAAATGATATATCAAGATGTACAATGATTATTTGTGATGATGAGACACTTGAGATAGGCATGGCACGATGACTACATGAAAGATCTTATCCATGATGATACGTGATGACACTTGCATATTCCATAATGGCATATTGTTCGATGGACAGATATTGGAAGGTGGAATTCTCCATGGTTGAGAGGGAGTGTTAAATTTTTCAACTGCGGTCAAATTCCAACTTGGACAGCTCAAATGATCAAGATAATTATTTCATTAAATTCCTCTTTTCAAGAGGACCAAAATCGATCTAAAGATCACCTAATTTGGTTAAGAGGAATTTAATTTTTGAATTATTTTATTCATACATGCATTATGGAATGGGTCAGCTCTAACCACATGGGTAATTGCTTGGTTCAATCTTAACCCCAAATTAACCCTTAGGAAATCCTATAAAAGGAAGTGACCCCAAGTTCATTTCAGCACATCATCTTTCTATTCTTCTATCTTGTCTTGGCTCACATAGGTACGTCAGAAGGAGTTCGCACAGGGTCCGAAATCACATGCAAAAGGTTCTCTCTGAATTTTGGTTTTCTTGATCTTTGTCACTGGCATAGAACATGACATTTTCGTCCCTGGTCACAGGCATAGAGTAAGCAAGGGAGCGACTTTGTCTCTCTAGTCACTCAGAGTCAGTTTAGTGAGAGCGGCTCTAGGTTTAGAGGTAGATTAAAAGATTCAGGTCCCCGGTCGCTCACACAAAGTAGTCATGGGAGTGACCGGGACATCAGGGATGCTCACACAACAACAGTGAGGGAGTGACTCTAGGTTTTAGCTGTATTATGCCACAGTCACACAAATAAAGGCTTCTTGAGAGTGACTTTTCAGCCATATTCTCTTGCATACAATACCAAAAGGTTTAGAGGTAGATCAAAAGGTTTAGGTCCCCGGTCACTCACATAGAATTGTCATGGGAGTGACCAAGACATCAGGGATGCTCGCACAACAACAGTAAGGGAGTGACTCTGGGTTTTAGTTGTATTATTCCGTAGTCACACACATAAAGGCTTCTTGAGAGTGACTTTTCAGCCATATTCTCTTGCATACAGCATTTGAGAGAACGACCAGAGAGTTTCGGTACACAGAGTGTTGATGAGAGTTACCCGATTTCATATCTAGGGTTTGACATCTTGGCTTTAGTTAACTTCAGTGATTTGATAGATTAAGGTTTCTCTCTATTGTTATAAAAATTTGTAGATCTGTAGATCTGATTTATTAGTATCTACTGCAAACATATGTATTGGGCTCATTGATAGTGACAACAATGCTCAGCAGTTTTCGACATAGTGACAGAAGTATATAGCAGTTGACATCAATTTGTGACAATACATTATAGTCATGAACATGAGGGTTTCGATTCCCAGCATGATTAGATATGTTTCATGAATATCCTTATTGTTTTGTTGCATAGATAAAGTTACGTATCATTGTACTCTCTTTTTCTGCATCATTTGATGACAATCTAAGGAGAAGAAGATGTGCAAGGGTTTTCCCCATAGTGGGTTTTACCCTTGTCCCAGACCAATTTTGGTGTCTGTATGTGTGTGTGTGCTTTCTTCTACTGTTCCTTTTATATTCCGCTGCATTGATGATGATGGTGATGTTGTTTATTTCTATGTAATTGCATATGATGATGTATAAAGGTGTAGATATGAATAATGTTATGATGATATGGGGTGAAATTAATGTATTAATGATAAATTGCAATTATCAAAGCAAAGAACAATGTCGCCCTAAGAAAATTTAATAGGTTGGGACAAAGTGTACTTGATCTACATTCAAGCTTTGTGTAATAAATTCCAATACAAATATTCTCATGGGCACAAAAGAAGGAAGCATGTATGATGGGATCTCTGCTCCATACAATCTAATTTCTACATACACATGAACCAATCTAAAACTTTCAAATCTTTACTCAATTGTAAAAGAGATTGAGCCTTTCTTAAAATTCTTGGAGGAGTAGTATTATTGATGATTTTATAGACAATTGAGATGAAAGAAGCAATGTAAAAAGAGGAGCCTTTATTATTCTTTCTACACCTAATCATATTAGACCAATTTATCATTGTTTGCTTCTTCTTATTTATATCCATGACATTGAGACCCAAATCCATGAATTTGTCAACATGAAGATATAAGAAGAGGTATACCATAAAGGAAGGAAACCCAAATTACCCTGAAATTTTGAAGTTAAGAAGTTGTATATTAATGGAATATTCCAAAAATGTGGGAATATCCAACACAATGTGAGGTTGCATCACCAAATGGAAAATCACTAAGTTTTGAAAATCAATCATTGTGGTATAATCTCTTCCCAAAATTCCCATAATTATAGATAAAACCGGTCTGACATTTTCAAAAAAACAAATTCTGGGAAATTTTGTAGACTCTAGGGGAAGAATTGCATTTGGAGGAAAAACTAAGCTATACAATTTACTTCTCTCCTTTGTTGAGAGGCTCTGGTAGACAAACAGAAGTGTTTCATCGGAAAATTCAGTGTAATTATCAGAGTGGGAAAAATCCAAGGCTTGTGAATCAAGGACAAAGAAATTTGCATAATGTTTTCTCCAAGAGAATTCATTACATAACATCTTTGTGGATATAAAGATGAGCTTAACCAATTGATGAATTCTAGGAAAAAGTAAGTTTGAGGGATAATTGCAGTGAATAAGCCTGATTTAACTATTCTTGAGGATTTTTTTGACTCAACGCAATTTACTATAATGTTTTGATAGAGTTATATTAAATTTAATGGACAAGAAGGGTTGAAAATATCATGTTCCATGTCCATTAGGGGTATATGGGTGGAAGAAAGTGATAAAGTGGGTTTTTGGTCATTTTCATATTTACTTTCAAAAACACAAGGCACTTTAAAACTCTAAATAGTAAATACCTGGTAGTTCTAAAGTGCATTGATGACAGAGTCAATTTTCAATGGTCATCAAGAGAAACAACTCGACTCTGGAGCGAATATGGCAGAGAAAATGGAAGAAATGAGTTAAATAAGGGTTTTTATCGACAAATGGTGGAAAAATTATAATTAAGGTAATGGAGAGTTGAGACAAAAGAGTGTGGAAGTGATCTAGGTGGATATTGGTGGCCACCAACTTATTCCACCTAAACCTCTAGTAGGTTTCATCTATTTCCTTAATTATAGCAACATTTACTATTTTTAGCAGTTTTTTCGAGTCTTGAACTTCCAGAGTTATTTTGACCGCTAAATGGAAAAGTTTTTATGTCCATAACAAGCTTATGGCCATAGTTTGGGCCATATGGAAAATCCTATAGTAGTCTGATAGAACTTTCAAACGACGTATCATATGTGCCAAACGGAGATCATATGACCAAGTTACGACCATGGGAAGTTGGCTTCCCAACTAACCCTAACGAGGCCCACAAACTCTTTTCGTTTCATCTCCTAGGGTTAGGTTTTTTGTTTTGTATGGTTTTACCTTTTTGTTCAATAATAGAATTCCCTCTATCCTCATTGTAACACAGTTCAGAGGCATGTAGTCGCCACATCTCTTCTCAAAGGTAAGCTACCATCACCCGAGTTAGTTTATTCCCATTCTGTAAGTAAGCATGTTTCAGTTCTTTGATATTAATGAAATGAAGTTTTATTTCCACCACATCTCTGTGTTTGTGTTTATATATGTATTTTTTTGCGTTCGTGCATAAGTCTGGATTAGTGGTATCAAAGAGGTCTAATCTTTCTTTGTTTTTCTTTGCATGTCCCAAACGATCTCAGGGTATAAGGAGTTAGGGATCGAACTGGTTGAACCTTTGCAAGACCAACCTCACAAACCCCGACGACCTCCATGGTAGAAGAAAATAAATACGAGGGGGTAGGAGATCCTTTCAAAATATTGCTTGAGGAGGCCCTCAAGCGATAGAGGAACATGATGATGGATAAATTTTCCTAGATCCTTCGGTGACTACCCACACGTAATGCATCTTCATCCAATAGCCACTCTCGAGGTGCCACTCCTTTCAAGGTATAAGTTAACTTTGATATTCCAATATTTGAAGGCCAGATAAATACAAACGTCGTAGATAGATTGTTAAATCTGTTGGAAGGATATTTTTTGGTTCATGAATTTTCTAATAAGGAAAAGATTACTTTTGCACTCCTCAAAGCTGCCCCACATGTAAAGGACAGGTGGGAAACCTACTGTGAACAAAAGGACAAGAGGGAATCCTCACTGTTTTTAGTCACACCGACTTGAAATTCTTTCTGAGACATCCATTGAGGAATAATATTACCCTCACGGGAGCTATAAAGATAAATACATAAAGTGGACCACGGTACGGTAGGGAAGGGATCATAATGTGGTGGAGTTCACAAATATTTTCCATACCCTTCGCACGAAGTTGAGTATCAAGGATTCCGAGCGGAATTTAGTACTCAAGTACCACGACTTTCTACACAAGTACATCCAGGATGAGATGGAGTTCCTAGAAATATCCTCACTTGGCACTGCCTATCAATATGCTGTCAAGATTGAGAAGAAATTTAAAGAAAAGAAGTGAAACTTTGGATCCGCGAATTCGAAACAAGAGAAAGGTGCCCCCAAACTGGATAATAAAGGACAAAATCAAGGCGGGGCATCCCAGGACAACCCGTCGAAGCCACAAGTAAATAACAACACCATGAAGACAAAGAAGGACACATGGAAATGTTGTGAGTTACATAAAAGCCCCACTCACAACACAGGTGAGTGCTGAGCCAAGTCACTAGTGGCTGAGCTAAAGGCTTCCGAATCAAATGCATGTTTTGAATCTGAGTTAGAAAATCACAAGGGGAATGAAAAAGGGAAGAAGATTATTGATGTGGAGCCTAGTGCCACCATTTCCACCACCAAGATCCAAAAGGTTGAGCTTGAAGACCTAAAGGATTGTGAGAAACTCTTCCACTCACAGATGTGGGTGAAGGGTTCTTTGCTGCAGTTCATTGCTGACAGTGGAAGCCAAAAGAACCTCATTTTAGTAGAGGTCGTGAAGCGGTTGGGCCTACCGACCACACCACACCCATAGTCGTACGCCATAGGTTTGCTTCACTAAGGATGAGATCTCTGTGTCAGTCAATAGTGTCACCCTCCCTATAACATCAAGCCCTTCACATATGAGGTATTGTTTGATGTTGCTCCTCTTGAAGTTTGTGATGTATTATTAGGCCAAGAGTACTTGTGGAAGCTTCATGTTGTGGATGAGTCTAGGCCTTGTAATATCATTATTTATTTGGGAAATAAGTTATACAAGATACTAGAGGTAACACCGCCTACCACCATCTCTTTGATCTCTATGAAGCAATACAGTAAGATCTTTTCCTAGACTAGGAAATTTATCTTCCTTATGATTCGCCCTCAGGGCAAGAAGAATACTGTGGCCACATCCACATCCTCTAGATAGGGCTCCTCCACATGAAGGCAACATATGGACAAGGGTATCCCTACACTGCCAGGTCAAGCACTCCATCGATCTGACCCCGCGCTCCTCACTACGTAACGAATCGATCTAACGACACTCTGTTTTGGAGAACGATGAAATTAAGAGGCAGATTAAGAAGTTGTTGTAGAAAGGGCATGATGGGGTGAAACTGCCCCTAAACACATATCTGGAATTTAAATTAATTAAACCTTCTATTTAATTAAATTATTTACCCTGAAATCTTTATTGGAACCCAAAAACAATTAAAAATCCTGTTTAAACCTTATATTTCGTTGTTATGCTAAAATAGCAGAATTCTTTGATTTTCCCGAAATATGGTAAAACCCAATTTTACACATGAAACGAAAAGAAAAGAAGAAAACCCAATTTATAATCTTCTCGCATCTGCCTTTCTCCCAGCCTTTATTGCGTTAATTCTCCGCTATTGATCTTACCCTTCAATCCGACAGTTGATGGTTCACCTGATCAATGAAACTAATCGGTGATCCTCCACCGTTGATCAAAGCACACTTGATCCAACGGTTAATAGCGATATTGGATGAAGATCTTGTGCGATATTTACCTAGCCGATAAAGCGGTTTCCTCTCTCCTGTGGCGTGCTATGGGTCGTTTCATAAATGGAATCAGATGACCACCCCGAATTACCACTTACCACTTAGAGCCCACGCGATAAACCATTTCCTCCTACGTAAACCACCCGATCCTTCTGCCAACACGTGGCTTAATCTCTGCCACTTATCTTCTTGACTCCATTCTACGCAACTTAATCCTAGCCGCTTATCAGAAACAATCTCATCCATTGATCTAGCTGATCCAACGACTCCTGTGCACATGTACTTCCTTCCTCCGTGCATTTACTTTCTTCACCTTTACATGGTTTCTCAAAGTTCTCTGTGGTTTCAGGTTCCTCTAGGGTTTCTGGTCTTTGATTGTTCTGCAACACAACTCCCTCTTGGACTTACTCCACGTACTCTTAAACACTGTCACTCCTGAACTTCACATTGATCCTTCAATCAGATTCAACGATCCAACATAATCCTTCATCCTGACTTCTTCTCTATGTTCTGCTCGAACTCCACCTGCATACATATACTATGCAAAAACTCTAATTCACACACAATTTATCATTCGAGTACTCAATCCACACTTACACAATTCAAGAATCGAATTCTGTTTATTGATAAATAAATATTTACATAAAGAGTCTCTCTCTCTCTCTCCCCTGATTTTTTTATCAGTGGCCTCTGTTTTCTTACTTGCGAGTAGGTTTACAATCAAACCTATCTAACTCTCGAACTAATTCCTAGTTAGTTAACCTCTAACTAGCTAACCCTTAATTAGATAACCCTTGACTATGCCTTTTAGGCTTACATTTATACAGAAGGATTCTACAACCAATTCCTGGCTTAGATCCATAACCTTCTCAAAAAAATCCTAAAATCTCTTCCTTATCTCTAAGGATCCTCTCTAATCCACAAAATCATGAACTAACTCCTAATCTAAGTTTTACAATTAATTCCCAAATCTCTCAATCTCTCAAATATCCTGATTCTCTCATGTTCTCCTACATTCGAGAACATTTACAAATATGCCTCACTATACTTAATTAAATCCCTATTCTAGCTTCTCTCATTAAAATCACTCAAAACCTTAATAATTACATTAATTCAAAACATAGGAAACCAACTTCCTTGGAAACACAAGACCCCTTATGTCTACTAAAATATAATGATATTGTTGAGATGAATGCTCCCACATCAGGGCACATTAGGCCAAGTTCATCACCTTGTGGAATCTCTATTATGTTGGTATAGAAGAAAGATGGTACCTGAAGACTCAGTATTGACTGTCAGGCGCTGGATAAAATCACTATCCAAAATATGTATTCAATCCCACGGATTGATGACCTTCTGGATTGACTCAAGGGGGGGAATATTTTAGCAATATTGACTTGAAGTCTGGGTACCACCAGGTATCAATTCAACCCTTTGATGTGTGGACGACTACCTTCAAAATGAGGAAGGCCTTTTCAAATGGCTGGTCATGCCTTTCGGGTTGACAAATTCCTCCGCAAACTTCATGTGGTTGATAGACGACATCTTGCAACCATTTACCAACTCGTTCGTGATAGTGTACCTAGATGACATCCTGATCTTTAGCTAGAGTTGGGAAGAGCACGTACACCATATCCGATGGGTCTTCCAAACCTTGCGACAACACAAATTGTGTGCCAATTTGGAAAAATTCACTTTGGATATGACTCGGGTTCAATATTTAGGGCACATCATTAATAAGCGGGGTGTG
Organism: Pinus tabuliformis; assembly: GCA_031772625.1. NCBI lineage: Eukaryota > Viridiplantae > Streptophyta > Pinopsida > Pinales > Pinaceae > Pinus > Pinus tabuliformis. The sequence continues at coordinate 816,967,008 of CM062808.1, read as the reverse complement.
CATGTGGACCCAACCAAGATACAAGTTATTCGACATTTTCCATACCCAACCACTCTAATAGAGCTCCTCTGCTTTCTGGACCTTGCCAATTTTATCGCAGGTTCGTGTTGGGATTCTCTCATATCACTCGGCCTTTGATTCAAGTCACCAACGACAGAGCGAAAGAAAAGTTCTTTTGGTTTGAATCCCAAAAGAAGGAATTTGTTAGGTTGAAGCATCACCTCTGCTCTGCAATGGTGCTCACATTACCAGACCTGCAACAACCATTTAAAATTGAGACAAACGCCTCTGACTATGCTATTGGTGTAGTTGTTACCCAACAGGGGCATCTGGTCGCATATCAAAGTGAGACACTTTCAAATACAGTCTGAAAGTATCCCACTTATGAAAAAGAGATGTATTCTATTGTGTAGGCATGTTGATAATGGAAGAATTACATTTTAGGGAAGGAAACAGTCGTCCACATAGACCACTGACCCCTATAGTTCATATAGACACAAGGGAAGTTGCAGAATGATTGCCATGAGAAACGGTCCACATATTTGTAATAGTTCCATTTTAAAATCAAGTACAAGAAGGACAACACCAATAATTTTGCAAACTATCTCAGCTGACCACCAGTCATGGTGTTGATCATTGTGCTCGACTCTTGCGGACACGAGACTTCAGGGTGGCCATATCTTTACAAGAGCGATCCAAAATTCGGAAACACCTACCAAATGCTCCTAGAATGCAAGAAAGTTCAAGATTTTCACCTCAAGGGTGCACTACTATGCCACATGGGACACCTATGTGTTCCTAAAAGTGAGTGTGACAATATGATTTGGGAGGCACACTACAGTTGGGTCACTAGACACTTTGCAGTAGGGAAAATAGTGGCAGTGTTGCAAAAGTATTTTTATTGGTCAACCTTTGATAGGATGTTAGGAAGTACATTAGTTCATGCATTGCCTGCACCATTTCGAAGCCAACAATCAAGAAGGAAGGCCTATATACTCCTCTGCCTATTTGTAGTCGGTCTTGGGAATCCATCTCCATGGATTACATGTCAAGCATTCCTTCTACTAAGCATGGCAACGACTGTGTGTTCATGGGCATCGACAGATTCTCTTAGAAGGCCATTCTTTCACTCTACAAGAAGAGTATCATAGCAGAAGCCACTGCTAAGCTCTTCTTTAAACGAGTGTGCATACATTTTTAGATCCCACAGTCCATTATCTCATATCGGGATAGAATATTACTGAGTACATTTTGGTCGAGCCTCTAGTCGATGCTACATACCAAGGTCACTAAGTCCACGACCTTCCACTCCCAAATTGATGGTCAAATAGAGGTCATCAACAAGATGATCGTGCATATTTTGGGAATGTACAACTCAAACATCCACGCACATGGGATGAAAGCCTCCCCTATGTCCAGCATAACTACAACAAAGCTCTCCATAGCTCCACTAGCCACAACCCTTTTCAGGTGGGGTTGGGATTCCAGCCACTATGTCCCATTGATGTGGCCATACCATTTGTAGCTACTCAAGCAGATTCAGCTCATGTCCAGTCCAAAGTTGACTGGGCTAACAACTTCATTGAGCGCATTCAGCACATCTGTTAGCGGTTCCATGACACATTGGATAGAGGCAATGCTAAGTACAACCATCGCCATGATTAGCATCGAGAGCCACATAATTTCTAGGTGGGCGACAAAGTTTGGTTACATTTGCAGAAGGAGAACCTCGTTGGGCCTCACAACAAGCTTTGCCTACTACGATATGGGTCGTACACGATCACCAAGGTTATAGGGGACATTTCCTTCGAGCTCAGCATTCCACCATTCCTTGGTCGACACCCAGTATTCAATGTGGACTGGTTGCAACCATACTTTCCTCCATTGTTGGACACATCTGACGTCGCAGAGCAACTAAAACTAACAAAGCTCAACCCAAGTTGCATTGTAGGCCAAACGTGATGGGATCATGGACACAAAGATTAAAAACACTCGCTAGCAAATGATTTAGGTAAATCGAGTTGTCAAAGCAGGCACCCTCCTTCACGAGGGGCCAGGTTTTACATAAATTTCCTCACCTCATGAAGGCTCTGCTCACAAAGGGGAGTATTGATTTCTAAGGGGGGAGGATTGATCTAGCTGGATATTGGTGGCCACCCGCCAATTCCACATAGGCCTCTAGTCAGTTTTGTCTGTTTCCTTGAGTATAGCGGTATTTACTATTTGTAGAAATTTTTTCAGGTCCTGAATTTCCAAGGTTATTTTGACCCCCTAAACAACATTTTTTGAGGTCTGCATTAGGACCATATTGATAGGCAGGGCCTACAGCAAATCCTGTAGTACTCAGAGAGATATTTCCAACGAGGTATCGTACATGCCAAATGGAGATCATATGACCAAGTTACGACCTCGAGAAGTTGGCTGCCCAACTAACCCCAATGATTTTCAGTTTTTTATGGATTTCCCTTGTTGTTCAATAATAAAAAGGCCCTTGAGCCTCATTGTAACACAATCCAGAGGCATGTAACCACCACATCTTTTATCAGAGATAAGCTATAATCGCCCGAGCTAGATAATTTCCATTTTGTATGTAAACATATTTCAGTTCTTCGATATTAATGATGATGAAGTCTTATTTCTGTTGCATCTCTGTGTTTGTGTTTATATATGTATTTTGTTTCATTCTTGCATATGTCTGGATTAGGAAGGATGACATAGCAGCCAACATGGAAGGTGATGTGGAATTGTGGTGGGTGAGGTGGCATGAGGTGGAGAGACGTGGAAGTGAAGATGTAAAAGTAGCCTCGGGGGCACCCCTGATGGTAAGTGGTTTCGTCCCTTTGTGTCATCGGGGTTGATCATAGTCGTTCATCACCCCGATGTTGACTTTTCAAAACCGCTTACTTGGGGGCACCCTGCAATATAAATGTCAAGCTAGTTATGATGTTGGAGTCGGTGTAAGCACAGGCCCAATGTATGGTACAACAATGTTTTTTGTCAACTACGCGCTTTATAACAATTTTCTTCGTTGGCACTCGCGGGGTTGGCCCACTCCCTTTAAAATATAGTTTATTTTATTAACCCAACTCTAAGCTTGCACCGTAGTCTCAACGCAACTATAGTCTATACTGTTTTTTAGTAAACATATATATCTATTTTCTTTTATGGTCTTATACCTTTTTTTTAACTAAAAATAAAAATGACTACAACATATTTGCCATGATTTTACAAGATTATATAAGTTGGTGAGAAATTCGCCAAAAAAATTATATATACATATTATATTATTGATAAAATCGCCTTCCATTTTTCTTATGTATCATGGGGATTCACCCATTTATTATAAATATAAATTTAGGGGGGTTTCTTAAAATTTTCCCGAAAAGGATATGAAGGTGTCTTTTTACCCTTGGGAATTGAACCTTAACCAATAGTGAAAAATTCGAACTTTCCACCATTTGGTACAACCCCTTTGGACTTAATAACAATTATTTTTGAAAAATAATCGATCAAATTTGTTGAATGCAGATTTCCGCACTTGTGGGTCATATTGGAGAAGTAGTTTACAAACAAAATTGTGTTTGTTGAATTTTTTCTTCTTATGATAGGTACCTCAAATATTTCAACTCTTTATCACACAATTTTCTCCATAAACTACTTAAATATGATTTTTGCTTCTTTTCAGTAATGACAAGTGAAGTGTTCACCCAAAACTCAACTCCTCGTAATTTTCTCCAAAAACTTCTTCAATAAATTAGAAGTAATGAACAATTTATTTATATTATTATTAAACCATATAAATATTAATTTATTATATTTTAATAAAAATCTCTCATAAATAACCTTTTTATTAAATATAAATTATGAGTTAGTTAATAAGAAAGAGTTAATAAATATTAAAAATTAAAATAAATTTCCCCTTTAAAATTAAAATATAATCGCCTTCCAATTTACACTGTGTCCAAGTCCAAAAAGCCAATGACATTCATATGCATCACATGCGCGGAAAATTGGAAAGAAGGCTGAATAAATGACACGTTTAGTTATTACATTAACGTACATACTAAAGTTTCGCTTGCTCCGACATAAATGGAGCACGTGGATCACATGCCGCTGCTAAAGGTAAGACAGATAGACCATTATACCAGCAGACTTTTTCTCGCATCGCCGCGGCCGCCAGACTCTAGTGCGCTAAAATTCATTTCCAGTCCAAACTCCCAAACAACTCTCATCTATTTTTATTTAAATTTACGCAAAGCATAATAATCCCCCCTCAAGCACATTTAGCACGCTGCTAAAACCGTTCTTCCTACTAATATGATTGGCAAATGTTCCATCGTTTGTCCGAAACGTTCCAGATATCAGAATTCGTGTTGGTTTATTTGACCAGACTCCACAAGAGGAACGTGCCTTTAACTTTTGGAAGAAAAAACCGCTCTACTTAGGCTGCCATTAGTGATATCACGTGTGAAATATACATCTGCAACTTGCAACGCAGCCTCTTCTACCCACGTTTTCTTGATTCCTGCTTCTGCCTGTCGATTATTTATCTTCTTATGCATCGCAAAACAATTTACATCAATTTACATTAGTAGGCGCTTGGAATGATCCAAGAAGTATCAGAGCTTCGGGAAAAGATAGATTGCAGTGGAAATTTTGGCGGTTTATCGGAACGGCTGAGTTTGCAAGCTATGTCGCCAAGTGAATCTGAAGGTTTCGATTTTCTGAGCGTTCAGAACGCCTGTAAAGAGGGAAAAGGCGTAACTGGCAGTACTAGCCCCGGAAAACTGCTAGCCAAGCCGAGATGTATGGTTTCATTTGCAAACTCCTTGAATTTGTCTCTCAATTTTATTTTCAGATAGCTTCGTGCAATATGCCTTCTTTCTTTAAATTTGTTTTCTGTTCTTGTTTTGGAAGAATGAATTTGGCTGATTTTGAATCTATCTTTGATGAATGCAACAGTACAAGATTTGTTGCGCATAAAACCGCAGATGATGCAAAAGGTGTTTTCTTCGATCGGACTTGCAGAGGACAGGAAAGCCGATTTCGCTCATGTAAATCATGAGGCCAAGGGCTTTAATGGACGTTCTGAGCTATCAATTCATGCTGAAATGATGGAACTATTTCCATTAACCACTGGTTTCGGTTTAAGTACAAAAGTTGAGGAAAAAGATATTGCCGTGCCTTTTGCGATCCGCCAAACCGATCCAGCGTCGAGGTATTTTTATGTCTAGACCTTTATATTTATGAATTCTTGATAATTAAGTTAAATAAAATGTTGGAAAAAGTTAAATGTGTTCTTTTGCACTATTTGCAACAGATCTGACCTTTAAATTTATGAATTCTTGATAATTAAGTGAAATAAAATGTTGGAAAAAGCTTGAGTTTGCGTTCTTTTGCACTATTTGCAGCAGATCTGTTCCAGCAAAAGCTCCGGAGCAGCAGTCCACAGGTCAACTCGCTATGTTTTATAACGGAATGGTGAATGTTTACGATCTGCCGGCTGAGAAGGTATTATTTTGATCCAATCAAGAAATATAATCAATTGACAACAAATTTCATGTATTTTTTTAGGCATTTTAGTACTTTTGGCCTTATTTGATTAATCGCAGACTTGTTCCATCTTTTTCGTGGCAGGCTGAAGCCATTATGAGGCTCGCCGGAGATAATAGCTCGAGTAAAACAATAACGCCTCAGATTAACTGCAATAAAATCAAACATTTACTGAAATCGCTGCCTTCCAACCCTGGATCGAACGCTGACAATGATGAAGATCCACCGGAAAGACTTGCCGCAGGTGAGACGCAGATCGTAGATATTTTATACTGAAAAATTGTGGCTAAGAGTATTGATAGAATGTGAGAGGGTAGAAAACAAGGTTTTCTGAAGTTAATTGAGGGCAGGTTTTGGGAATATTTCGTAATTTGGTAGAAGTAAGGTTAATTTTTTGTTTCTAAAATCTAAAACTTAAATAACAAAAATCTACCGTTTTGAAAATTTGAAGTAGAAAATTGTTTTTAACATTGTTTATTGTTTTGTTCTCAGGTCTGGAAATTGTCCGAAAATTATCTGTTCAACGCTTCCTCCAAAAGCGAAAGGAGAGGTAAGCAAATTGTAGATCTTTACAATCAATTCTTTATATCGAGTATATAGAATAGCAAATCCAACTAAAATTCATTTCCTGATAATTAGTTTTGTTTTTGTGCTTAGATGATTTAATAGGCAAATGTGTATTAAAGCGATTATCTGTTTTGGTGCAGAATCAAAAGCGTGGCTCCTTATACGAACATGAACACTGCGTCATCGCCTTCGAAAGCAGAAGACACTATCATCCTTTCGTTGGCTTGTCCCTCACATTGATTTTTAAATGTCGGTCGGTGCTTTTGACTATAAATGACACGACGCGACATTTTCTTTAGCAGTTGAACCGAACTGTTTTCGTCGACTTTCATCGGAGCGAGCGAACGCGTTTTCTCCCGAGTACAGCATGACTGGCTAATCGGGTGGGCTGCAGAAGAAGAAAGTCCTTTTTGCACCGGCTGTTTTTGTGGGCAACCAATATATGTAATATTATAGGGCTACGGGGCCATTAATGGGGACAGGCACTATATGTATGTGTCCAATAATGTATTTGTCTACCAACACTGTTCGACCCATTAGCACTGCCTCGCTCATTAATGACCTTATAATATTATTTATAACATTATATATATTAATGGCCATTTTTGTCTCACCATAATGTAATTGGACTTTTGTTCTTGAACCTACCAATCAATTTCTTATTGAACAACATATATTATTCTCTTTACATACACACTTATTTTTCCAAATTTATCTATTTAAATTTTTATTTTTATTTTTTCCACTAGAAAAATCGTAATCTTTCATTATGATTGAAAAATTACATGTTGTAGATGCTGTCAGCGTATGTTGTATTGTTTTTTGCCACTGAGGGCATTTCCAAAAACTTTGAGTTCATGTTGCAGTCATCACCACGCAGGGTGTTCAGTCACTATCTCATAAAATAGTAAAATAAAAAGCTATAAATATGTCTATCATCTACAATAGTTCCACATACACCACACAGGGTGATATGTATGAGCCATGCATATCCATAAAAAATAGAGCCAAAAAACTGTATTCTAGGGGCTCTCTACCCTGTGGTAGTTTTGATCATTGTAGGGCCGATGATAGTAACGATATTCATTGGAGCCTCTCTGCTCCTGTATCATCCACTCTCCTTGGGGAAGTACCGTGGCCTCCTTGGAAAGCCCGTCAGCACTGTTGTTATGTTCCCTGTAAATGTGATTACATGAAATAGTGTTAAACTGAGCTTTGAACAAATTCACTTCATCCAGAATATTACTGAGTGTGTGTGAGTGACAGACAGTAATATTATTGAACCAATTAACTATGATTTTTGAGTCACCATATATGTTTAAATCCATGCAGTTATGACCCAATGAAAAATGCAGTAGATGACGGAGTGTAATGAGCTCTGCAAAATTATTCGTTCCCTCGCCAAGCCCCATCTTTACTTTGTAGAAATGTTGTTCATTAATGTATAGAATGAATCCACCGCCACATCCATGGTGCTGTGCAGCACCATCAAAAAATGCCCAAGGAGAGTTTTTGTCAATAGGTGCAGGATCATGTGGTCTATGAGGCCGAGGTTTGTGAGGCTCAGGCAACTCGTGATAGGCAGATATGATTCGGGCTATAATATGCGGCCAGCAAACAGGTCTGTCCTAAAAAATAATTCGATTCCGAGCCAACCATAGATGCCAGCAGATGATTAAGGGTAGACATTGTAATTTAGTGCCATGATGAAGATTGCACCAGTTTTCCCATGCTCGACCAATGTTGTCTCCTTCCCATTTCCCGCTAATATGAATTGATGAGGAGATATTCTGTCATAGATTGATTAGAGAATTATATTGAAGGAATAAATGCAAAGTCGATTCAGAAGAATTCTTGCATAAGACACACTAGTGAGGGCCATGGAAAGATCGGTGAGAGAGTGACTCTCCCATGGGAACTTTATCTCTGAGAATACACCAAAAGAACAGTCTTGTTCTTGGGGGCGATACAAGTTTCCAGATACTCTTCCACCAAAACGTTGTCTGCTCCGGCTATTTGTGTGAGATCAGATTGAGATATCCGGCCTTTGGAGAATAAATGCCATTCTCAGCAAGACTCCAGACGAGTTCATCTGGTCCTTCCTTGATCCTGATGTGTGATTCACACAGTGCATTTGTGTATTCATGCCATTCCTGATGCCACTGTGGTGGAATATCAAGCTGCAGGGCAGATTTCCATCCTTGTGTGAATATGTTGGTGTTCAGTGGATCCACTATGTGTGCTATAACCTTTATCTCATGAGAATGAAGGTGTTGGATGAGTTCTCTTGATAGCTGGAATCTACCTCCTCCCCCAGTCCAGGGATCCATTCCAATGCGAGCCTTTGATCCATCATTTATTCTCCAAACGAGATTGTTTCTGATGCTAGGCAGGGAGTGTAGGAGGGCCTTCCACACTGATGAAATACCAGTTCTAGGCCAGCTCGGCATACAGACCCAATCCATAATTTGATGTGGCCAAATGTACTTGTGATATGAAATTGTAGTCCATAGATTCTGCCCAGTCAATAGAGTCCAGCCCATTTTTGCAGCCAGGGCTTGTGCAAATAGGGGTAGGTCTTTTAGCCCCCATCCTCCCCATTTTTTAGGCAAGGCGATCTTATTCCAACTGACCCAAGCAAAGATCTTTTTGTCTTGGTGGCCGTTCCAGAGATATTTGCTACAAAGTTGTTGCAGTCGGGCCAGAATGTTTCTAGGGATCCATGCTAATGCCATCCAGAAAACAGGGGTGGCCTCAAGAACAGATTTGATGAGTACTAATCTGCCAGCTCTGGATAAGTATCTATGACTCCAGTTAGAAAGCCTTTTTTCCAGCTTGGTGACAAGCCAGACCCAATCTGCAATTTTCTGGCTGAGAGGCTTAATCCAAAATCCCAGATATTTGAACCCCCTGTCCAGGGGTATGATGCAATAAGGGAAGTGTTGTTGTGCAAGTTGTGACTCCTGGATGGAAGTGAGGGCTAAGGTAATGGTATATTTCCCATGATTAGCCTGCATACCTGTAGCCGACGAGAAGAGGGAGAGAATTTTGGAGAAAGTGAGAGTGTCTCTTATGCTCCCATCCAGGAAAATGAGAACATCATCCACAAATAGGAGATGAGTGAGGAAGCAGGAGTCAGATATCTTGAGGCCACGAAGGCTGCCATCTCTTTTAGCAGTAGCTAGTAAACGACTAAGCCCATCCATAACAATCAGAAAGAGTAGGGGGGAGAGGGGGCAGCCTTGTCTGAGACCCCGCTCAGCATGAAAGAAGTGGGAGGCAGATCCATTGATGAGAACACTGTAGGTAGGGGAGGTGATGCAAGCCATAATCCAAGCAATGAAATCATGGGGGAAGCCCAAGTGAATAAGGAGCATCTTGATGTAGAGCCAACTGACTCAGTCAAAAGATTTTGCCAGGTCAATCTTTAAGATGATACCTTTTAGGTGTTTAGTCCAGATCGAGTGGATGGCCTCATGGGCTGAGCTAATAGCTTCATGGATCTGGTGATGCTCAAGAAAGGCAAATTTCTGGGGGGCGATATGGCGAGAAAGAATGGGCCGAAGACGATTTGCAATGACCTTGGAAATAATTTTATACAGACAGTTGCATAAAGAGATAGGCCTATAGTCATTGAAAGAGAAAGGGGAATTGGATTTCGGGATAAGGGCATTAAAAGTCGAATTAACAGCATTGTACATGGATCCGGATATTCTACACTCTTCCACAACTTTTAACAGATCATTCCCCAGAAGTTCATAGAATGCAAGATAGAATTATATTGTCCACCCATCCAGACCAAGACTCTTGTCCTTTTTGAACCATTTCAACATTCCTTCTAGTTCGCTTGCAGTAACAGGGGTGATTAACTCCTCGGCCTCATCATCATTTACAAATCGGGGTGATTCCTGAAATGAGAGGTGCCAAGATGGGAGAGTTTGTTAAAGGTATCAGCTACTCCCCCATCAGGTAGAGGTAAGTTCCATATTGTATTTGAAACTTTTCTACCTTTTGCATAGTTCTGAAAGAATCTTGTGTTGTCATCTCTTGCTTTTAACCATATAGCTCTGCTTCTAAGGCACCAAGATTCCTCTTTCTCCTTCAAAATCCTTGCCTTTTGGTTTTCTAGCTCAATCAGGTGAGCTTTGTCGTCAACTGAAGTAAATCCTAGGTTTCAGTCATCGAGAAATATACTCAACTCAACTTCAATTTGTGATAATAATAGCTCCTCCCTCTGATGTTTCTCTTTTGCCCATTTGATAGATAGATGCTTGAGTTGGGATAGGTTGTGGCAAAAACCCTTTGTCAAGGAATCATGTCTATCTATAGGGTTGGCAACCCAGTAATCTGAGACCATGTTTATGTACTCAGGGTCCTGAAGCCAGACATGATTAAATTTAAATGGAGCTTTTGGTTTAGGGTGGGGGCCAAACACTTCAAGATAAATGGGGGAGTGATCTGAGATGCCCCCTGAGCCCACCCATTGTTTGTAATGATGCAGTTGATTCATAAGGGGGATCTTTATCAGAAAACGATCTAATCTCCTTGCTAGTGTAGCATCCCCCACCCTTTTGTTTTGCCAAGTAGGGAGTGGCTTATTCATGGGGATATCCACCAAATTGTGCTGTTCCAGAAGGTTGGTCATATAGCCAGTGATAGAGTCCACTTGTGCTTGTGACCCCCAAGATTCTCCAAATCCCATAGAGAAATTGAGATCTCCCCCAAGAATGATGTGATCAGGAGAACAAATCGATAGATTTAGCAGATGTTGCTAGAAGTTTTCCCGTTGATGGCAGGGACCATATATATTAATGACCCTCAGGTTTAGACCAAGCTCTACTGAGAAAAGATCTAAGCCAATAAATCCATGGCCACCCCAGGATGCTAAGACCCTGATGTTGCGAGGATTGTAGCCAATGGCTAGGCCCCCTGATCGACCCACAGCATTTGTGGCCAAAAAATTCCATCCAGGAGATAAGGAAATTAGTGTGCTGGTGATGTTTTTGGCCTCACCTAGGGTTTCTTGCAGCATGATGATGTCAGAAGGCTCTACTTCGAAGAGTCTACGCAAGGCTAGTTTCTTGGAGGCACTAGCCATGCCTCTACAATTGAATGAGAGACACTTCATGGGGGAACCCTGCCTGGGGTGTTCAGTGCTCTAAGAACCCATTCCAGAGTGGATTGTCTACCAGAGGTGACCACTGCCCCAACCCGTTTGATGGCAATGGATAGATTTTATTTTCTCCCGCGAGATGAAAGGATGACAGAACCAGGTTGGGTAAGTCCCAAATCGGAGATGTGAGATGGGGGACCACTAGTGTGAGAACGAGAGCGGAGGTTGTAATTGTGAGATGATGACCTCCCATTTGATGATGGGGAGGTGGAATTGGTTGATAGAGTGGGCAAAGATGGAGTGGTGGTGGCAATGGAAGGTAATGATGGAGCCATAGTGCAGTGAGCCACAGATGTGTTAATGGTGGATGAAACAAGAGATGAGCAATAAGCAAAAGAGGTAGGGCAAGAGGTCAGAGAAATACTCGATAATTTTGCAGCCTCAGCTGCAGCACGAGCTCTTGTGAGGGGTGGCAATGGCATTCTGTGCACTCCTTCCACCGTCCTCGGGGTGATGTTGCTGACCGGAGGATGAGGACCCGAACTAGGAGAGCGATTCAGAGCCGGTGCTTCATTCCCTGTAGAAGTGGTAGGTGCCCTCGGAGGATCCTCTGGTTTTTTGATGAGTGGGCATTCCTTAAAGATGTGCCCCACTCTGTGACATCTTCTACATCGGAAGGGAACTCCTTCGTAGTCCAGGATCTGTACCCGAGTGTATTTCCCCCATTGAAGAGTGATTTTCTCTTCCAAACCTTCGCGAGTGTCCAAATGGACCAGGATGCAAGCTAGGGTTCTGTTCTTCGATTGCAAAAATGTTCTGTCATGGTCTAGGTAGGTGCCTAGGGCATTTCCAATTCTGACGAAAACCTCCTCGCACCAATACTGCAGTGGAAGCCCTGGCAAGTGAACCCAAAGAGGTCCCGCCCCAATTTTCTCCCTCTCTGGGTTGAAAAGGGGACTCCATCTCTTGAGGAGTACAGGGGCCATCTCAATATGCCAGTATCTTGTGAGGACTAGATCTGTGTAATTTTCTTTTGCAAAATGAAGAGCAAACCAACCCCTGGGCAATACCTGCACCTCAGGCAGTTCCTTAAGCATACTTCCCCAAATCTCTCGGACCCATAAGGTGAGCCTGTCTGCTGAGTATGCTTGGCCTCGAACATGTCCAACCAGCAGTGTTAGCCATGTATGCAGCTTCCCCAATAGCAGAACTCTCGCCAAAACGTATTGTGATGTCCTTTGTGGTAGCCTTCACACACTTCGTCTTTTGTTTCCTAGTTCGTGGGGCAGATGGATGGTCCGAAAACGGATCTGGTGAGCCCTCCTGAGTTGTATGAGCCGTTGATTTGACCTTCACCGTAGGGGTTTCAAAGTAGCCCGACAGGGAGTTTGTAGAGATGGGAGGGTTTTGACCCCCGGATGCCTGGAGGTCCTCAGGCGGAGCTGTGAAAAGAGTCGAACTGGACAGATGGAGGTGGTCTGTCGGTGGATTCGGATCAAAAGAGGGCGAAGGTGGAGTGTTTGCAGTGAGAATGTGAAGAGTGCCCGGTGATAAAGGGGGGCAGTCGAGTGCAGGAGAATCAATGGAAAGTGACCCGAAAAACAACGGAGCTGTACTGTGACTAGGATAGGTAACCACCGGCGTAGTGCTAGACGGAGCAGGAATGGACGGGGGAGATGAGCCAGATGCCGACAAAATAAGGTTAGGGTTTCCAAATATGACGCTGTTGGGGAAAGGATCCTCGGAATAATCAAGCTCCTCGACCTCCATAACATCACCCATGTTGATAGTTGTTACCATCGACAGATGGAGACGGATGCGATTGCAACGGAAACGGAGATCTGTCGGTCGTTCGGGTCCGGGTGCTTGCAAGAGGGTGTTGTAGTAAAACCTAGGGTTTTTACCCTTATGGTGTCATTTAAACTTTTATTATATAACCACATCTGTATGGTATGATTTGATTGTAACCTTATTTATTATTAAATGACTATTTCTTGATTTACACATCATACTTGATATATGTCAAAAATATAGTCGATAAAGTAAATCTATGTATTTCATAAACCATTTTAAATAAATTTGATAATTTAAATAAATGGAATAATATAATTTTGATAAAATTTAATATTTTATTATTTAAATTACACTTTCAATATAAAATTTGATCCTGTGATTTTTTTTTTAAATATTTAAATTAAATAAACTTACTTAATTAAATTTACAATTTCCCCACTCGCGAAATTTCACATACAGTTATAAACAAATCTTCCCAAAAAACTGAAGAAGTCACCGCCTCAATCTTTTAAGCCCGCCCAATATTTTTAGTTTATTTTATAAATCCATGGGAATCTTCGTGGAAGGAAATTTGTGATATTTCTCAATTTGATTTTGTTATTACTTTAATAAAATAGAGTTGTCTTGAAGAAGGTAGATTCGTACGGCTGGAGCTAACCAGCCATATATTAGGTATTTAATGCCTTCAGAATCGTTGGCAACTTAGCCCGATAACACAGGAGCGGGCAAATATAAAATTCTATCTTTGAAAACTATAGAATACACGTTTCAGACCTGATCAATGCATACTTCAAACTTTGACGGAAGTCTTATTATGTTGTGTAATAACAATGAATTTTGTGAGTTAGGTTTTCATTTAATGCTAAATTAATGAGTATACATCAATATTAGAATTCTTGTGTTGACGCTTCTGATAAATTTCTATATTGATCTTTTTGTTGACTCTTCTCATTAATTTATACAGAATAAAATGGATAAACTCAATGGAAAAAAACTCTCCACTGCACGTGGGAAATTGCAGCAATTTACTGTACATAAAGTTCATCACTCCTAATTTAAAACAGAAATTAACTCGCTTAAAAAGTACGCATAAGGAACTATAGAAAATAATTTTATAAAAGGCGGGTTGTTCAAGCATTTCATGAGGGTGAAAAGCAATATACATTAGACGGCTAAAGAGACCATAAGGCATATACGTGCATTCTTCCCCAGCCACTTGCGATTGTAATTAGTAGCGAGGCACAAAGCACTATGCAAAAGTGTCAAAGATCCATGTGACTTAGAATAATTGAAATTATGTGTTCGGTTAATATAGACATCTATATTAACTTTAAGCTTTCAATATAGGTTTTTCTTTTTTAATTTAAAAGCCTATTTTATGGCGAGTTTTATAGTAGATTATGTGGGAAATATTTAATTCTTTTTCTCTTTTGATTGGAGTTGATGCAGGAATATATTAGGAAAACCTATTGTTTTTACTTTTAATTAAAATAATTAATAATTTTATTTTTAATAGGTTTATTCAATTGTTTTTTTTATTAGTTAATTTTAATTAAATATATTATAAAATATCAATAATTTGATCTTTAATATGTTTATTCAATTAGTTATGTTTAATTGGTTTTCTTGAGTTGTGTTATCAAGATATATATATTTTGGAACCAATATTAATATAAAAGGGTTTGTATTATTGAATTTCATCACTTTTAACCTCTTAAAGCTAAAAATTATTTTTAATAATCATATGAAGATTTAGGGAAATAAAATAGGACATTTAAAATATCATCAAAATAAATAATTATGTCTTTAATAAAGTACAAATAGTTTTAAAACATTAAAATAAAAGGAACAAATAATAAAGTATGAAGGACACAAATAATAATAATATGAAACAGAAAAAAATGATAATAAAGATGAAATATAAATCTCAAATAAAAGATGTAAAAAAAATATAAAATGGTAAAAATGATAAAGGAAAAAATCTAAAAATTAGTGAAAAAATCATAATGGTAATTGAAAATAAAGAATAATGTAGAAAATGAATTATAAAAATAAAGAGAAGTAATAGAAAAATATGTAAATTGCAAAATAGGAAAATATAAAGAGTAGAATATAGATTTTAGTAAGTAAAAAAAGAGAGATATATAAAAATTTACACTTTATTTTTTTTTTATTTTTTTTAAATTAAAATGTTAGTATATATTTTATTGTGCCCAATGTTTATAACAATATCTCTTTAAATTAAGAAATAATAAAATTAGTTAAGTTGAATTAATAAATAAACCTATTAAATTAAATTTAATATAACTTTATTTTCCACCTATTTCAATTAAATCTAAACAAAATGTTTTCCTTACACTTAGACAATTAAACTTAAAATATCACTAGGTACTTAATAACATAAATAATAAAGTATGAAAAATACCAATAATAAGAAAAAATAATAAAATATATGAATGGAATGGAAAATTTGACATTAAAGATAAAGTAAAGTCAAAAGTTGTAAAAAAATAAAGAGTAATATAAAAATAGAGGGGATGAATAATAATAAAAATATATAGTTGTAACACCCCATTAAATTGTAAATATTTTAAGAACTTTTTTGGTTGAATTTATTTTTATGGATTATGGGCCTATGTTAAGGGTCTAGTTTTTTTTATTTTTATATTAATAAAAATATTATATATGATTATTAATGAAAATTATGACGTAAAAAGTTGCTAAAGAGAATTTCATATACTAGACAGTTAGAAGACAATTAGGAATGGTTCAAGAAGGGATATGGGCATAGGTAGTTTCTTTCTTAGATTCTTCTCCTTAGAGATAGATTATCTCAGTTAGGGAAAAAGGTTGGCTAAAAAGGTGAGAGGGGAAAAGCCTGAGACAATCTTGTGGTCTTGGAGCTTGGTTGAAGGAGGCCCAAGCAAGATAAAATAGTTGTTGAGCTTAAAATTCCTCAAAACAAGATGTTGTTTTAGGAAGGCATGACATTTCCAGGAGGAATCCTCTGTTGGACCCAATGTCGTCTCTGTCAAGAAAATTGTTCTCAATGTTAAATTGCCTGGGGGGAGTTCTGGTAGATGGAATTAGTTCTCATTGGTTGGGTGGATCATTCTCTTTCCCACCATGATGTCGCGATAGACCAACTTTGATTTAACCAGATAAGTGATGCATTAGATTAATTTTTCAATACACTGTATGATAAGAAAGTTCTTATCTCTGCTTTGTATTGTAATGTTATAAAATTAATGGCTAGGGTTGAGTTAGGTTAATTTCCCAGGTAACTAAGGAAAAAATTGATGTCCAACAACCTGTATGTGTCACAACCCTGAACTCCAACAATAATTCTGGAAAGAAGATGGCAGGTCTCGGTGACAGGCCCTACTAGGAATACCTGAAACCATTTGTAACACCCTCCTCCCACATCTACCCAAGCAACTGGCCAGTTGGGTAGACATGTGACAAGAGGGCACTATGATATGATTCGTCCTCCTAAGTCATGTTAAGGAAGTGGAACTGACGGAAACACACCATACAAACATTCATCATCAGTTACAGAAACCTCAAGAACCAATACAATACTTTAGACAACTTGCCTTGTGGTCCCACTAAGATTTTGGACAATTTAAGGCCGAGTTGCTCCCATGCTATAGGCATGAGTGCGACCAAAAACCCAAATTCGCTCTCACAGGATTGCTTGCCAGTGACCAGAGACCAAAAATGTCAGTGTTATGCCAACGACTCTGGGACTTGAGCCACTTTTTCAAGCCTAGAGCCCAGGTCATTGCCCATAATTGAATAATCTCTTTAGATCAGTAAAATAACATGGAAATGATAGTATTAAAGCAAATACTTGTTCAAGACCTTCATTGGACCCCTACTGGCCATGACAGGCATTTCATCAAACATATTGTAAATGTGTAATCTGCAGGTGTAATTAACAGTTTTGAGCATTAGTGTCTCATACTTAACTGAGAATTGCTAAGAACCATTGATGCCTCGACACATCGATTTCCATTTCGTCCATTAGGTTATAGATATATTGATCATTCAATTACAAGTAAAAACATGATGAGAACCACACATTGTTGTTGTCATAAAACACATACATAACCAACATAATAGAAGCAGAAATACTCATAAAAGTACATCCATATAGATCACATACAATACATAAAAATTATGACAGAAATACAAGGAGAAATAACCTTTCATTAATGATGAAAAATCCAAAGCCGAGATGGGACTTCCACATTCCACTTGACCAGAGAATGGTTGAGCCAAATCTCCCTTCAACCATTCACCCCCATACCATATTCCAAGCATGAATATGGGATTTCATAGATCACATCAATAAAAAACCATCCAGGGTTTCCAGAGGTCATCCACCTCAACCCATCAAACAGTGATTCCACCTCACAGTCGGACATCACAAAACCGTCATCAGATCGGTCTCTATCCAAGCCTCCTAGGGCTCCAGAGCGTTTGTCCAACCAACGCTCCAAGACTAGTAACTCAACCCACAAATTTTATTGGGCTCGAGAGTGTTTGTCCAACCAAGGCTCCAAGACTAGTAACTCAACCCACAACTTTTACCGGCCTGTAGAGAATTTGTCCAACCAAGGCTCTAGGACTAGTAGCTCGAACCACCAAGGGCTCCAGAGCAACCCAAGCTGTTCTAGGGCTCTAGAGTGTTTCTCCAACTAAGGCTTCGGGACTAGTAACTCAACCCAAGCTAAGGAAACATGAGAACCAACCAAAAACACAACAATGAAAATAAACCCACAATCACCATGGCTATCGAGGAAATGGAAAGTCTAGGCAATCCACTCTCAATCCTGACCATCCTCCATGCCAATGACAAATCACAACCAAAAACCCACATGCATATGTCACACATGCCAAAACTAGTGAAGGAAACATACATGCAACTCGGTACATGTAATAAAATCTGATGTGGCTATTGATCTCGATGCCTTCTTGTGCTTTCCTACTCTTTCTTTTTCTTCCTGCTCCAAAAATCCAAGTATGCCACACCCTCCAAGAGTGCTCCAAGAAAACTCTAAGTCTCCAAGAGTATGAGAGAGAAAGAGAATAATGAGAGATCTCCAAAACTAAACTAAAAAAAGGTTACCAACTGATCCTCTGAAGCCTTTTTATGAATGAGGCCTCTATTTTCTTCATTTTCCATTATTTTCCTTCATTTTCCTCCTCACATGTAACATGTAACCTTTCACCTTCCTTTTCTCCTAGTTTCCATTATTTTCATAAATAATTGTGCCAAAAATGCCATTTTGCCTTTCCAAAGCCTTAGCCATTTCCTTAGCCATAAACAATCACAAGTGATTCCCATCACTAGGATTTTTCTTAACATTCAGCTTGGAATAAGTGTCCCATCATCCGTGGCTATTATTTTTCCTTTATTTACTTTTATTACATGGAATTTTCACCAGGTTGATTTGTTGCTACTCTAGATAGTCTTCATTATAACTTGAGTGTTTGAACTTGTTAAGACAAACCACGTCACTTAAGGGAGGAAAGAACGAAATTATAATTGTACATTTCCTGTAGAGTACAATTCAAATATACAAGACCAAACATGACTAATATCATTATCATAAAGTAATAACTATAGAATGGAACTGTATTGTCTATTATAATTACATTGAGTAAACCCTTACACATAGCGTATTACCCAACACGGGGAAGAACATAAATTTATTTTATGCTTCAACTTTGAGACAGTAAGGACATAGGATATCACTAAGATCCAATTACGTTTTAATATTAAATTAAAAGAGCAGTCACTAGTACAACAGAACGCGCGGAGGAAAACCTTCAGAAAATGATAACCAGTTATCATCAAGAAGAAAATATGGACAAGGATTTGAATATGCATAAGAGACATGGAATAGTCGAATGTACACTAGATAATATACATAATGTGTTCAAATATTGCTACTTAATAACCATTGCTAAAAGAAAATTTAAACACATTATAAAACAGAAACCGTTGTTGTTTGGTATCAGAGGAAAATTAAACAAAAAAAATCATAAGGTCACAAGGCCACAATCAACAATTACATAGTCACATCATTTTTTTAAGGTTTAATAGAACCACATTAGCTTTCATAAGAAATATGAATACCCTAGTTCGGGCCTCGCCTTTTGTTCGTGATTTTGGTAGATTTAGAACGACAAAAACAGATTTAATAAGAACCTAGCCATGTGGTTGAATTGCAAAGGATCAACAAAAAAATATAATTGTAATTTGGTAGTCGCTCAAAGGGAAGATATTAAATCTATACAATTACCAAAAAAAAGAGAAAAAAATTAATATATGTGAAGAAATGAAGGAGTGATCAAAAGGTCATTGAGTTGAAATTTACTTGTTAGCAAAGGACCTGGAACTTGCTGAAGTTCTTGATGCTCCTACATGAGCAATGAACAAGTTCAATACCCGAGGAGGAACTCAAAACATGCTAGAGTGTTTAGGGTTTATCAATATTCAAGCCAGAAAAGGACTTACCCATTGTTGTAATGGGTCTTTCCAAACTGATGCTGAGGAACACACAACCAAGAGGTAGTCATCATCAAACCTTGGAGCCTTCGCCAAAAGTATTTGGAAATTTTAAATCAAATTAAAAAAAAGATTAAAACCCTAAAACAATGACAATGAGGAATTCATAAACGACTATACCTAGATCTGAGAAATTAAGAACTTGACTACAGAGAAAGAAAAAAAATTATACCACATCGAGTTATGCCTTACGAGTATGTTGTAGCAGCTAAAACACCACCCAAAATTTTGGGCTGACGCCAAATTCCCCCCGCCCCTACTCGCATCAAGCCATAAGGGTTGTGCTAATGTCTTGAAGTGGTCAGTCGCCCCATCACTCGATTGCAATCAAACCCTCTCAGTGCGCCACCTCATTGGTGGCACATATGAATTTTCCTCCTAGTATATTGATCTCAAGAATGGATTAGGGTTTTGTGTGATTTTTTTCTTTAATGATGCACTGAGAGTTTCATATGCCTTCAAAGTTTCATCTTTCTATAATATGCATTGCAATCGATAGAGGTACCTTGTATTGATGGATAGTTTTTCACTCTTGCTTTCATTTTGTTAATTGTGTTAGGGTTTGGAAGATGTCATTGTGTTTGAAGCTCTTATTGTCAAAATGCAAGTCCCCTCATGTATTTACCTAACCTATGGACCTTTAGGGGGACATTCTCGCCAGCATTAGATAAAACTTACATTACATCATTATATCATGTTGAGAATCACTTGGCATATCAATACTACCTTCATCATAAAGTTAATTCATGTGTTCAATTAAATCATAGGCTTATATGAAATTTTATTCATAAACACAGGGCTAGTGCATGGCATACTGACATTTCAAAAGGAAAGAAAAGCATTTCCACCATATATTATTTAGGCCTTCTATTAGGGCACTTATTGAAGTTTCTGCTCACAGATTGATGGTTACGATGCATCAAAGGTTTTAACTTTTAAATTATAAGAAACCATGACATAAAGGACCCTTAAAATAATTCACATTGCAATATGGCATGCAAATTTAGTGATGGAGAATAGAACCAACAATTCCATGGTTGGGAGGTTATACAAGATTACAAGTGGACATAAATTCTCGAAATAATATATTCATGGGATAGACGAGCCAACTTTTTTGGAACTTGATTACATACATTATGAAAGAAATATTTTTAGAAATAATATTATGGGTTGAAAATATGTGAATAGGTAGCAAGGGTTCAAGGACTCATCAGGAGGTTAGACACTTCAACATCTGATGATGGTTATTTCAGGTTCTCGCGATCCTTATGAGATCCATGAACTAACTCAAATTAGGGTTTCTGTGCATGATTCCTATCTCAGTACCATCTCTCCCAATGAAGGCTCATTTTTGAAATATTATGAGATGTATCTCCCCTTGTACTTTGATTTGTTTATTGAAGAGAGTACACTAATCGTTGTTTCAAATCCTTTTGATTCCCGCCTACCTAGTGTAGATGGTAAACATGTACAAGCTTGTGTTTTCTTTCATTCTGCCTTGTGTGAGGGAAATCACCTAACTCCCTTCTTTCCTGAGATTCACCTGATTGATACATCTTCACCTTGGAAATCCGAAAAATATGATCCTTTGAACTACCAACTTATTAGTGTTTGAACATTTGATCAAACCAACTATATATTCAATAATGATTTTGTTATCAAAGCTAATGAGGACCATCTGTATTCTTTTATTGATCTCACAAAACCACCAATATTTTATGACCTACCATTTGAGAATTCAAATGTTTTTTAGGTCATTAAGGCACTTCGACTCTCGTTAATGGTTATGTCAGACCCTCATGCCCATGCCAAGATCCATGAAAATGCTCAAATTATGGTTTCTCGAATTAGGGTCTCCACGCTAGAGACCTCTCACATCTTAGTTGCACCTGATGGATGCCCATGTTTTGGAAGTTGTGAGGGTCTTCAAGTTGATCATTTTAGGATTCTTGAATGGGTATAAGAGTCTTATCTAGAAAATTCCTCTGCAAGCAAGTGACATGTCATCTCTCTTACACTTGATTTAGGGTTAAGAACAAATGAATGCATATTATGGATAGCTGTCCACTATTTCCAAATTTATCATTATTTTTACCAGGATAGAGTTGCATCATGGTTGGAACAATCATTTATGGGATGTTTTCCTGCTGACAAGTGTGACCTTCTTTCTCTTGTGCATGTTTTACAGGTAAGCATGTTTGTTTTTACACAATTATTTATATTGGTTCTAATCATGGGCATATTTATTTTTGCAGGTTGAGAACTGATTCAATGGCTACACTGGAAGTTTGATTTCACATGACCCGATCTCCTCTCTTCTTAAATTAGGGTTTTAGGTTTATACTAGTTTATGGTTTTATAATTAGGGTTTACATGTCAAAGTTTGCTAATTAGGGTTTTCTTGTTAGGATTTGATTTATGGTTTAAATATGCTTTGTTCATTTTTCTTTGTTGTAGGTAGTTAGTTTGCTACATGAAATTACACATTTAGCGTACATTCACCTTTTCCATTGAATTCTCAAATTTTTTGGCATTAGCATTGCATGGCTTATTTTTCTCGCAATTCACTGCATTATTTTCTCTATATTGCATAAAGTTTTGTTTACTCCTCTACATCATGAATTCATACCATACAATGATTTCTAACCTATCATTTAATTTTTTCTCTATGTGGCATGCCCCTATATTAGCTTTCACAAGACTTGTTATAGGAATGCTCCCTGCTAACCTCGTATGTCACAATGAGATATCATGCATTCATCCAAGCCTTGGTCTATTCACATTCTCTATAAAACTTATAGGCCACGATGAGCTCACAATATGCATCTTTGCACTTTACAAAAAACTTAGAAATACTTCCCTTGTCACTTTGACTTAATACTGAAACCCTATCCCTAACTGTTGCGTATGGCATAATGACTACCCCAAGAGGTCGCTTCTCGTAGGTCTAGTCATCAAAATTGTGTCCTAGACATATTTCCTACGATTATAACCCATTAATAAGGAAATTATGAACAGATTCTCATGGGGATTCATGTGACCTATAATTACAACCAAAACCCTTTGCCCAACATGGTCTTGATATTTTTCGGTGTTTTTTCACTATTTTTCTGTCAGTTGGAGATATGACGCGGAAGAAGGGCATGAGAGCAAGCCTAAGTCAGATAAAATCCTCCAGCTTCTAAAAAATAGGAACAAAATCTCTTGCCCATAAAATAAGTGTGGATCCACATCCACCCTGGAAAAATGAATGCCTAATAAATGATGCCAATGTGCATGAAAGAGGAAATTAATCAAACAAGAGGTTAAAGAATAAGAAAGGATTCCTACGTCGAGAGGAGATACATATGACTTTGTCAGGATACTAAATAGGCCTACTGGCTATGAAGCAACGTTTTTGATTCCTTGAGTGACTTTGTCGAGGTACTGAATAGGCCTGCTAGCAAAGAAGAAACGTTTGTGGTTCCTTGAGTGACCCTATTGAGGTATTTAACAGGCCTGCTGGCAACAAAGAAAAACCAAAAGATCGATTTAAAGGTATGAATACAATAAGCTCTACGCCATGTTCTCTACATCATCATTGAAGACTTACATGTGTGAGATTTTGGTTTACTATGTAATGATTAACAAAACCTAGTAGGGACATAAAGGAAGGGAATATTCACATAAGGTCAATAAACCCTAGAGGGACCCATAGTATTTGTTCAATACTTCCTTGCATCATTATTAAGACTTGATTTGTTTTAGGGATGTTGGTAGAGATGTTGTATTTTAATAGTGGTTTACTAAATGTTATAACCACTACAACACCACCAAAAATTTTGGGTCGACAACAAATTTTAGGTCCCGCCCACCCCTTGCTTACCTCATGCCATAAGGGTTATGATAATGTCTTGAATTGATCATCCTCCCCATGACTTGATTGCAATCAAACCCTCTCAGTGCACCTTATCATTGGTGGTATATATGACTTTTCCTCCTAGTATATTGGTTTTAGGAATGGATTAGGGTTTTGCGGGATTTATCACTTTAATGACACATTGAGAGTTTCATGTGCCTTCAAAGTTTCATATTTCCATAATATGCATTCAAATTAATGGAGGTACTTTATATTGATGGATATGACTTCACTCTTACTTTTATTTTATTAAGTGTGTTTGGGTTTGGAAGATGCCACTGTGCTTGAAACCCTATATTGTCAAAATGGAAGTACCCTTCATGTTTTTACCTATATGGATTGTTATAGGTCATTTGGTCACATCTAGTCAATAGGCCTGCAAACCAGATCAATGAATATCCGCGAACATGTTATCATCACCCCTTCACAAATCCCTAAGCATGAATCTTCCAAAAAGTCTAAGTTTATGGAAGAAATTGCTGAAAATTGGTGTTTTTAGTCCCAACGCTCCCTGCCCTATTGGTCACTGGAGTTTAATTCATGTTTCTCCTTTAGGAACCACTACTGGCCAAGAGTAGTTGCTCCCTTCTGCATGTGCATTGATTCTAGAAATTTGGGAAATTAAAAAAATATTTTGAATCTTCCTCTTCCAGAAGCTCTGAAAGGTTGTTTTAACTATTTACCATGTATAAAAGCTCAAATCCTATCTGATCCTATCTTGGAAACTTCACCCCTTATCCCTTTAGCTCAACCTCTCATCATATGTGGATCTCAAGCCCATAAAGCTAAATCCTAAACTACCATGCTCCTCTTCTAAATTTATTACAATCCATAGCATAAGGGTTGCCTTCTAGAGATTGATAGTGCCCTTATGTTGTTGCCTTGAACCTAAAGGAGTCATAATATTCATGCATTAGGTTTGATGTTGAGGTGTTCTTTATGACAAGGAAGGACACGTCAAATTGGAGAGACATCTATGAAGGTAGCTTCTATTTATGGTTGTAAACCTCTCCGATTTATATTAATACAAAGAGTATATTTATAGATATGTTAACACTCATGTATTTCAACGCCATGTTGGTTCATTGAATAGATATGTTAAATTATGCTACATAGATGTTGTGGATCCTTTGATCGTTTTAGTCTTGTGTGCAGGTTCTAATTATAGCACTTAGAGCTATAATTGGAGCTTATGAGCGAGGAGGAAAGGGAAGCTTGCTATAAATTTGAGCTAGGCTTCACTCCCATACTCTAATATCTTTAAGGAAAACTTATGGTCTTTGCCTTCTATTATTCTAGACTAGGCCACTAAGTCTAGGGAAATGACCTTTGTCTGTAATCGTAAATTCCGCATAAAAAATTGGCGACTACACTCGGGAACGTTTCTTCCCTTAGTAGTTTCATTGACCTTAAAACCTTTTTTCGCCTCTTAAACTAATCTTCATTACTCATTCAGAAGTACATTGACCTTAGGAAAACAATTCTTTGAGCTTGGTTTGATTTTTTGTGTTATATTTTGGTTGAATCTGCCTCAGGGCACCCCATGGTCTGGAGACAGAGTGCTTCAACGTACCCTCTACTTCTTTGTACCTTCACTATAAAGCACTGGTGCTTATTCTACACTCGTGTTGATCCCAGTAAGATGCAAAAAAAATATTTTCTTTCCTTTCTCTATGATTTTCTTTGATCCATCTTGTTTTCTTTTTGTCTCTGAGTGTGTCCTTATCTCTAAAAAGCCTTCACTTTGTTTTCTTTAGGTTTTATTAGCCTTTTATGGAATTTGTTTGTATTTTTCTTTTTTCTTGTCAATTAGGTCTTTTGCAAACTCGTTTCTTGATCATTGATTTCTTGAATAAACTGATATTATAGTCATCATTTTGTGTGATTTCTCTCATTAGTGGTTTAGTAGCATGTTAGTTTTCACTTCATTTGAAAATTAAGAGGGTTAAAAAGAAAAATATCATCATTTTTCATTTTGCATCACATTTAGGGTTTTGTGTGAAGATTGGAAATTGGAACAATTGAATTAGGGAAATTTACTTATCAATTTTTTTTTATGCATTTGCCATGCTGCATTACTCTTTTTTTCTTCTCTCCCATACATAGTTTTTCATTGAAGAGAAAATATTTCATTTTTTCATGCTAGATTACATTTTAGGATATTCAGGTGAAATTCATGGTGAGCCTTGAAAGCTTAAACTTAATTGAAGCTAAAATTTAAAATTTATTCAATCAATATTAAGGAGAATTTGAAACATCAATACAAGCATCTAGAGGTCTAGGCTAGAGACATGTTCTAACGTCTATAAACATAGGATTTATCATTTTCTTCCAACGTTGCATCCCAGGGGTGATATGTCATTCCACATATGCAAATGTATAGAACCGTTCTCCATGTACCTCAGCGTATATTGGATAGCGTTCCATGCATGAAAAGTATATTGGAATGCTCTCATCGTATAATTACCCATTAGACAATACTAACATGGGATTGTGCTTCCACATACCTTCGAGTATATTTTGGAAGTCCACACTAAGTTCTTATCCTCAGCTTAGGTAACCGAGTCGTCTACCTTGTATAATGTGATACACTGAACACAACATTTGGGGAGATTTCCTATCCGTATGTAAATACTCAGTTCTCCAAGGTGGTATATTACAATTCATAGTTGCTTGGTAAACCCTTTTTCCTAGTTACCCATTTTTTATTTATTTTTGTTGTGATTTTTAAAAAATTTATTAAACCAGCGTGGAAGAACAACCCCCTCAACCACATAGTTTGTGCAGGATGCAAAGATTCCCCCTCTTCCACCTAAGGCAACTCCTGGATGTCAAAAGAAAAAACTACGCAAAATGATGAATCCGGTACTTTGGGAGCTTCCCCTTTTGGACCTCCCTCTGAAATTGATCCACAAGAATCATCTCTTCCTATGATTACTAAACCCTAAGATCACTTCTTTATTAGTTGGTGAGTTTGACACAGTCCAAACAGAAGCACTTGAGAATTTATTACCGAAGGTGATTGAACCCGAGTTTCTTATCTTAGACACATCACACCCTGAGATTATACAATTTGAAGACCCTCAGTTAAATACACCTGTTACATCAATCCCTTCCTCTTCCCTTCCTTTGTCTTCGGCTCAAACACAATCCATATATCTTGTACCTAACGGCGAATAACTTCCACCTAGTCTTTTGATTATTGAGGATATTACTCAGGAAGATTCTTAACCTTCTTCTCCAATTCATTTGAGAGTGTTTCATCTCTATCAAGTCCCTCCTCCTCATACTCTGGCATAAGCTCCTTTGTCTCATTCACCTCTTTTATACTCTCCCTTGAGTTTCCCTCGACAATCCTCTTTGTGAAATTTAACCATGATTGAGTCTGCTATGGTTTCTCAATCCACATTTGTTACTATGATCATGACAACCAATATTGCAGCTTCTTTTATGTTTGCAAGATCACCATAAACACATTTGTATGGTATCCCATCTATCTCACATGGTTACCAATGGTTGTTTGGTACCTATTTTGGTCACAACATCCAGTCCATGGACTTATCCCATGTCATCCTCTTCTGGAATACCATCTAGCACTTCTTTGATGAGCAATACAGAGTTCGTTATTCCTCCTCCATCCTAACCTTTAGTAGAGAAGCTATATCGTCCATATGTTAGTGGGTATGGACACCTACAACAACTAATTCAACCTTATACTGGGTACCCTCCTCTTGGGGGAGATTTTCCTCCATATTCCCCTCCTCTTTCGTCAAGCGGGTGACTTGTTTTCGGAAGGTTCCCATCCCCTAATATGATACTGTGAATTAGCTCTCAAACTCATTCAAGTCCTCCATATCTTGGAATGGCTACCAACTCTTGGAAACCTATGTTTCCCATCTAACCTGGTTCAGTTTTGAATCAATTTCAAACCTCTCAACCTATTCCACCTACATCTCAGATTCCTACTTGTCAACTTGTTTCCCAACCCGTTCAAGCTCAAGCTCACGTAATTCAACCTTTGTAGGTTGCATCTCTAACTCAACCTATTCCATTGGTATCTCGGGTGTCCTAAGTCCCACTTACCTAGCCTCTTCAAGGGACCTTACAAACCCCACCGCTTGGTCAGACTATTCCTCAAATCCAAGTGGGTCAACTTGTATATGGCATGGCACAAGAAAACTCTAGCCAACCTTATGTTGGGATGGTGCAAAATCCCATAGGGAAGCCATATCAAGGTATTCCTAAAATGCCTTACCAAGGATAGAAAATGCAAACCCATCCATTTCAACCTTTTCAATGTTATATTGGAATTGGGAAGCAAGGTTATCTTGGAATTGGGAAACAAGGTTATGTTTATCCAGGTTATGAGAATCCTCCCTATCCAAGAGCGCAAATAACTATTTCTCAAGCCAACCCATCTTATTGAGGATACCCTCCACCAAAATTTAATAGGCAGTTTCCATTTGTGGCGACCCATGAATTTGCAGATTTGACCTGGCTCACAAATTATCCCATTTTTCACTCTCCTTGGTGGTTGATTATTCCTACAAAATTCCTAAGTGATATCCGCAAGTTCAATGGAAATCCTAGAGAAGACCCGTCTATGCATGTGATGACGTATTATCTATGGTGTTCTTTGAACTCTTTAAATGATGACTCAATCCATTTACATATTTTCTAGTGGACACTTATTGGTACGAAAACAAATTGGTATATTGAATTACCACAAGCTTCGGTCAACAATTTTAGTGCCTTAGGAACCAAGTCCTTAACTCATTTTCATTTTCCCATTCGCTATGAAACTGGAACTAAAATTTTGTCTTCCTTCAAATAATCTGATTCCACTCATACTTATGTTCACATTCATGAGTGGCAATGTCACCATCGCTTAGGAAAAAACTTTGTTCCTCACCAATTATTAGTTGAATGGTTTATTGAGTCTTTTTACCATCCATAACAGAAGACATTCCTAAAGGTAGAGTTGTGACATAAGAGCAAGTAATTTCCTGTGCCCATATCTTGATATCGTTTATAAATAATCCGACACTCTATGATAAGATACCAAACGCTCTGAGACCTTCCAATACTATTCCAAAACCTCTCAGTAAAGAATCACATGTCGTCGATGGTGTGATTGGTTCTGCTAGCCAGCAGTCAGTGGGTAAACTCTCCAGTTCAACTCCTGTCACGGCTGGCCAAAACCCCTCCTCCATTACTCTTGTGACCTCTACTTCTGAGATTAGTTTCGTCTAATCCACGAAGGGAAAATATCAAAAACCAGGAAGTAAGAATAAAGGAAAAGGAAATAAGAAGAAAGACAATCCTTCGCATGATAAACAAAATTACCCGTGTCTTGATGAAAAACAGAAACCTCATTATGCTTTCTTAATCTGTAATGAGGAACATTTCACTTGGGATTGTCCACATTGGCCATAAGTCAATAAGTTCCTTAAGTCATATTCTTCTCCCACTATGTTAAAAGATCCCTTTCCTAAGTAGGAGACAAACATAGTTACATAGGATCCTTCTTCCTCTTCCTCGGTTATGATGCTTTCTTCCACCAAATAGAAGAATGATGTTATGGTGGCTACGGCAAATAAGGACTACGGTAATTTGAACCCCTAAGCTAGTAATGATACTAATCAACCTTCTAGTTCTACCTCATCTATTTCGAATCCTGCTCTAAATGTGGTTCAAATTGAATTAACTATTAAACCTCTTAAAGTCATTATTCACAAATCCGTGTTTAATCCTCACGCGAGAGCTACTCAGAATTATAACATAGTTGAGGATATAGCTCAAGCTCCTTCAACTATGTCAACTCTCGCGGTTTTTTTGAATTGCCTCACCCTGAAGAAGGCTTTACTTGCCGTAATTGGAGGAACTGATCCTTTGGATTCTAGCCTTGTAGTCTTTAATCATGAGAATCATACACCTAAAATTCCAGCACAAATGGATTTTATGATTTAGGCTATTTTTCGGAATAAGACCATCCATTGAAACATTGTGGACGATGGAGCCTCAAATTTCATTACGTCACTTTCTTGCTGGAAGGCCATTGGTTCCTCCCAACTGAACTGGTCACCAACTACTCTCAAAAGCCTTTGATGGAAGAGGCTTCAAGCCTTATCGAATTTTGAGTTCATTACAAGTTGAATTAGCTAGCAAGATGGTGTCAACATAAGTTGAATTTATCGAAGAACCATTGGATTATAACCTTTTACTAGGTTGTACATAGGTTTATGCTATGGTTGTTGTTGTTTCGACCTATTTTAAAATGATTTCTTTCCCTTATTAGAGGAGCATTGCTGTCATTGAACAACTCTCTTTGTTTGTAAATAATTCTAAAAATACCAGAGGTTTCCCTCTTGTGGGTGAATTCTCACTACCTTATCAACATGTCAGGGTGGTATTGCTTAAGGATTCTTCACTTATGGGAACTTTTTTCTGTCCTCCTCCACCTCCTTATCCCATTCCTTCCCCTGAAAACCTGAATTCGGTTGCCTTTGTCAACATGATATCTTCTTGCACTACTCCATCCGATCCTTGGATAGTTCCAGATGCTTATAATATTGATTCATTTCATGACCACATGTCGCTTAGCCCTGTTGAGCTCGAATATGAATCCCTCTATTAAGCTTGTTCAACGTCTTCTAATTTCTCTTCTCGATCAATTAGGTGGATCACTCCTTAGATTATGGCTCATATTCTGATCCTTTCTCTAGTACATTTTATACTAATGAGAGCATCTTGGAGATCATGATGCCAGATGATGCGCTATGGGAGGATAATCAACATTGTTCCTCCCTACTTGATGCCTTTGAGGATAATATTAGTGATATTTGTTCACCCAATGTCATTGAGATATTTATGAATTCCATATCTATTCATGCTATTGATTATGAGAAGATTTTGTCGAATATTAAAGAGACTATCCCTCTCGATATTTTAATTAAGACTAAAATTGTCGAGAATGTGCACATTGGTGCATCTTTCTCTCCTGATGAGGTCAAGATATACAAATCCATTTTTTTAGGAATTTGAGACGTTTACACTTGGTCATATGAAGAAATGTCATATATTGATCTTAATATTGTTGTACATGAAATCAAAGACATATCCATATGTTAAAATAGTTGGGCAGCGCTTATGACTAGTCCATCCTAAGAAGTTTGTTGCTATTAAGGAAGTGGTTGAAAAACTTCTTTGTGCTAGTTTCATTTACCCAGTACCCCTAACTGATTGGGTGTCAAATATTATTCCTCTCATGAAGAAACAAAGTATGATACATGTTTGTATCGATTATCGGGTCATTAACCGTGATTTTCCTAAGGACAATTATTATACCCTGTTTGTCTACTATATGTTGATGATTGTGCTGGAAGTGAAGTATTTTTGTTTATGGATGGATTTTCAGGCTACAACCAGATAAAAATTCTCCCATCGAACCAACATAAAATGACATTTATCTGTCCATGGGGCACATTTTCATACTGAAAGCTCCCTTTCGGTTTTAAAAATGTTGGGGAAACCTTTCAGACAACGATGAATTATGACTTCCATGACATTAAACAAACTGTACAACTGTATTTAGATGACCTACTTGTTGACTCGAAACATCATGTGGATCATCCCATGCATCTTAGGGCTATATTTTTACATTGTCGACATGTTGAGGCCTCGAAAGTCGTTTCTTCAACACAGGGGGAAATCCACTCGGTCCAAACCTTAAGACAACTTTTTTGTTTAGGTAGTGGCTTTGACTGGGGATAATGGGACAAATTTCCCAATGAAAGGTTATTGAAAGAATGTGTAATGCTTATAGTGAAGTGAAATAGATGTATTTTCAGTAATGAATTAAATGGGAAAACATATGCATTAATATACTCTATAACTCGGGATTATTTAACATTTATTTGGATGTGATCTATATTGATTTTCCTTAGTAAATGACAATATAGATTACACAAACACCAATGGAAATGAATACGTTTCAAGATGATTAGATTGATTAAATAGTTAATCGAAATAATGTGTATAACTCATATCACTTTCAAAATATCAAGGAAAATTACTTAACATGTATTTAAAATATCAATGACAACATGATCATAAATGAATACATGTAACATTTTTATTTAAATACCATGTAACAAGCAATATGAAAAGTTAACTTCACTATTTATTTATGAACAAAACAAAGGTACAACGATAGAAATACCAGATGCACGTTGGTCAGCTCATAAAAGAAATAGTAGCAGTTTATTCCTTCTCACAAAGATGATTCCAGGAGTACAGTAATGCAACTTCTCAAAATTCTTTATGAAAATTCCTAAACAATGTTCCAATCGTTCTATTGAGAAAAGTATGAAAGTACAATAGTGCGAGCTTTCGTAAGCCTTTCTTCATAAAATTCCAGACCTTTATTTCATACAAAGAGTAAGCTTAAATAGCAGAAAACAACTGAATCTATTATGCTGAGCGTTGAGGGCATTTAAACAGATCCCTTCAACAATGCTTAAAGGAAAACAATATTTTGGTAGGTATTTCTAAAAGTGATTTGTTATCTTCATCAACTTCGTTTGTTCCATCGAATTCTCTAGATGTCTTTCCGCTTGTTTGAACTAATATGTCACTTATCAGCATAACTTTCTTCCTCTGTCATGAACCTGAACACGACAAACAAGAATCGATAAGATAAACATAAATGAGATGATAAACAAATTTTATTTGAAACAAATCACGTTTTGTAGGAAATCATGAAAAATGTAGAGCGCAATAAATCCCAAACAAACATCATGGAGAGGAATGTAGAGTGAGGAGGTGGACTTTATGGTCTATCGTAATCGAAAATCAGAGTTTGGGGTAGATCATAAAACAATTGCAATCGGATTAGAATTTGGGATATTCCAAATAAAATTCAAAGGGGGGCCTTTTTTTATTTTTTAAAATCAAACTGCAATTGCAATTGGAATGGGTGGAGGAGGAAGTGATACGGTGATCCTTTGTTATTTGTGATAGCCGCGGATGCGAAGATTAAATGAATTGTAGTGTATAATTCTATCAAGTCTGGGGCATTATCGCATACACACGATTATCGCAATCGACGTTCAGAATTGCAGACTATAAGAGGTGGCCGAAAGACTTATGATTTGCGATATGCGGGTTAACGTCAGGGATGACATCATGGTGACAGATGCACTATGATGTGGAAAATGACATGGAAAATGGCTTGGGCCTAATTGTATATCGCAATCGCTTTTAGCAAGAGTCTTTGGAACAAGCGGTATGGCTAAAAGAACTGTGATAGCCACGGATGTGATATTTTTATGAATCAAAATATAATTTTTATCTAGTCCAAGGCTTATCGCAAATCACAATCGGCATGTGAAAAGTTTAAGACTATGATTATTATGATTGCGCGAACACGAGGATTTATGAATTGGAGTGAATAATTTTGTCGGGTCTGGGGCTTTATCGCAATCACAATCGGCATGAGGCAGGACGCTTTAGTAACTGCAATAGCTTTGAGTGCGAGGGTTTTATGGTATGGATTTTATAATCCTGTCAGATCCGAGCCTAATCACATATCACAAAAGGAAGGAGTCAGGACTTAAGATTTTGTGGTTTATTGCGATAGCTGTGGACACAGGGAATGTATGAATTGTTTTAAATTTTTTGCTGGATCTAGTCTAATCGCAATCACAATGGCTAATGGTGGGGAAGTCTATGCCTTTAAGAACTTTTATTATTTGTGATGAGGGGTATAGTGGAGTGTTGGAGTTTGTGAGGATTTCAACCTTAGGGGATCAAAAAATCTGATTTATTTTGTTTTTTTAATCAAATAACCCATATTATTTATTACTTAAGGTTTTTTAAAGCCTAAGAATAAGTCTTGGTTCTGGGGGCTATTTAATTTGGTTTTTTGGGATAATCAAGGTTTAATACTTGGGTTTTAATTAAAAAGCCTAAGTATTAAACTTTGATTATAAGATTTTTCTAAAATTGAAGGGTCCCTATTTTAATATAATAAATTTCATAGGAAATTTATAATATATTAAAATGGGGGGATGTTGAATAGTACAACAATTGCCGATTCACTGGAAGAACCAATTATCTCTAATAAATGAAATTTTCCAAAAATTTAGTAAAAATAATCTAAGAAGTGAAAACTACTTTTCGAAACATTTAGATAAATAAAATTACTCTCACTATAAAACTCATTAAATTGCAATCTCTATTAAAAACCTTTTGTGAATGAAAAGCACCTATTTACTTGTAATAGTCATTAATTATTTTATAAAAATAAAGTAGGGGGCCTTTTATGACTTAGCTTAATATGTACTCATTTGTCACAGGTAGAGCCATTGCTACTAGCAAGCGTTCATAGCCTCAATAGGGTTATCTTTTAACCAACAACAATCTAGTATCCCATCCATTTAATAGTGCAATAATTAGAGGTAATTGTATTTTTCTTTTCTTTTTTGATGCTAAAAAGCCATTGTTCTAGTTTGGTGGCCAGATAATGATAATGCCATTTACCGGTAATAATTAAACCGAACAAGATGGCTCGTGATGGGACCCCTTGTTTTATAATTAAAAATCGTAAGTCATTACCCTGATTTGGTGTTTAGAGTGGTAATGTCAGTTTAATTGGTTCCCTATGAACATGGTTATATTTTAGAATTACACTCTAAAACTTCTCTTTTTAATGGATGGGGAGGATCATTGACACAAGATTTTTGGATGACAAATCTGAGTTGAAAGTGTTTAAGTCGTAAGACAGTCTTTACTTTTTAAGGATAACCTTTTTAAGGTTTTTTTTCTAAAGATTTTACAACTTAATGGAAAATATTTTGAGAGTTCTATAATTTTTATCTAATTTTCAATTTTGGTAACCACTTCTTAAAAATTCCTACCTTCAAAATGAAAAAATAAAAATAACTTCAAGAGATGTTTGAAAAGTCAATAGAGTACTATTTAACATTTTATTAATAAAATCTATAAAAGGAAAAATAAA
Source organism: Pinus tabuliformis (assembly GCA_031772625.1). NCBI lineage: Eukaryota > Viridiplantae > Streptophyta > Pinopsida > Pinales > Pinaceae > Pinus > Pinus tabuliformis. The sequence goes on along the minus strand of CM062808.1, from coordinate 816,932,483 downwards.
TTGAAGTGGGATGTACAATGGGAGTGATTTTTTACATATCTTATTCTTTATTCTTTTTTTTTAAAAGAAATTAAGAAAACAATTTATTTAAGATGATAACATTTACAGGAAGACAATCTCTCTTTCCTGATAAATCTTGAAGTATAAATGTAGATGGGTTTATTTGTTCAACAATATGAAATGGATCAAGCCATAATTTCTGAAATTTGGTATGTTTCCCTTTTTCTTCGTGTGCTTTGTCCCACTTGAGAACTAGATCTCCAACTTGGAAGGATATTTGTGAGACTGGAATTGCATCAAAATAAGCTTTCACCATTTGTTGATGTTTGGTGTGTGTGAGTTTGGCCTTTCCCTTTCTTCTTCTAGTCTTAGGATTTGTGAATTTCTTAATTGCAATGAAGAAGAAAGTGTTTCTTCAATAAATTGAACTAGGGCTAATGAAGGAAGATCTAAATGTGATGGAATAATGGATTTCTTCCCATAGACTAGGCTAAATGGAGAAGTTACCATATAGGCGTTCTGAGTTATCCTATAAGCCCATAGAGAAAATATTAATGCTTTATGTCAGTTTCTTTGATTTTGATCTACAATTGTTTTGATTATTCTAAGGAGATTTTTATTAGTGGATTATTCCAAACCGTTTCCCTCAGGATAGTAATTAGCATAATATTTGAGTTTAAAACCTCTCCTAATTCCAAATTCAATCATACTGGTACCCGAAAAATAAGATTCATTATAAAATATAAGTGCAGAAGGCAAACCAAATATTGTAATGATAAATTGATCAATAAATTCAATAATAGATTCAGAATTGACTTCCTTTAGTGGAATTTCTTTCACCCACTTAGTGAAGTAATATGTAGCAGTGAGAATATATTTATGTTGTTTAGAAGAATGAGGAACGATCTCACCTATGATATCCAGTCCCCATTGTTTGAAAGGTTGTTCAATGTTGATTGGTTATAGAGGCAAATATGGTTTTCTTTGTCTTCCAAAAGAAGTTTGGCATGTTTTGCATTTCCTCATGTGTGTGTGGGTATTTTTGAAGAGAGTGGGCCAGTAGTATCTGACATGTAAAATTTGTGTGATGTAGTATCTCCTCCAAAGTGTCCACTTGCTGGTCCATCATGAAGTTCCTGCAAAACAGTTTGTGCTTCAGACTTTTCTAAGCATCCTAACAATATGGAATCATAGTTTCTCCTAAATAACACGTTATCAACAATCTCATAATTTTTTAGTGTTAATCGTAAACCTCTTTTTCTTTTATAATTGAGTTTAGGAGGAGCATATCCATTTTTAAATAAAAAATGAAATCAACGTATTGGAAATCAACATCAATTACACTTACCTCAGAAATGTGTTCATTGTTCCCTGTGTCCCCTTCGGCTGGTATGTTGGATTCTCCTGTAAGAAGCTTGCAGAAACCTTGCTCTCTAACAATTTTGGCTAGTTTTATTTCGATATTGTATTCCTACAGAGCTGTTACCCAATTTGCTCTATTTTATCCTAATTCTTTCTGCATTAGTAATTGTCTCACTACTAGGAATGGAAATATTACTTTCGTGTGTGTGTTTTAAGACAAAAGGTCTAAAACGTTTTACAAATTTATATACAGAAAATGCTTGTTTTTCTACCTTTGAATAATTCAATTCAACACCTTGAAAATTTGAACTGAAAAATGAGATTGGTGCTTTAATTTTCTGATTATTAATTTGTGTCAAAACAACGACATAAGACGTTGAAGAGGTAGATGTGTATAAGATGAAATGGTCGGAGAAATTCAGAGTATTTAAAGAATGAGCATCGTTAATTTCTCATTTGATTAAATCAAATGCTTGCTTTTCATGATGACCCCATTTAAAAACTGCGTCTTAATTAATCATTTGTTGCAACGGCAAAATAATTTGTGATAAATTAGGGACAAACCTTTTAACAAAATTGAACTGTCCAAAAAACCATTGCATACTTTTTTTGTTATATGGTGGAAAATTTTCTGAAATTTCTTTTATTCTATCAAGGTCAATGTAAATAGCATTTTTTGACATAATGGATCCTAAAAGTTTCCCTTCACTAAGAGTAAAAAAAGACTTTTTTGGGTTTAATAAAATACCATATTTTCTACAACGTTCAAAAGTATGTTTTAAGTCCTGCAAATGACTATTTCTATTCCTTGAATAAATAGTAATGTCATCCAGGTAAACAACAATTGTTTGGTTTAACAGACCTTTGAAATCTATATCCATGGTTCGTTGGAAAGTGGCCCCTACGTTTATTAAACCGAATGACATTTTTTGGTAGGCATAAGTTCCCCGTCTGGTTTTGAAAGTAGTATATAGCCTATCATCTGGGTGGACCATGATTTGATTATATCCAGAGAAACCATCAAGGAAAGACATAAGTTGAGAACCAACAACTGATCATAAAATCTATTCCATAGTGGGTAGAGGGAAATTATCCTTTTGACTAGCCTTATTAAGATTCCTAAAATCTATACAATTTCCGATATCACCATTGTACATAGTTGGAAACCCATCTTGAATGCCTAATAGGAAAAATGATTTAGCCTTAAGGAGTTTATTAAATTCTCTTTTGATTTGATTTTCTAAGTTCGAATTAATTTTCCTTAATTTTTGTTGGACATGTTTATCATTTGATATCATCAGGATTGTATGTGGAATGATAGAAGTGTCAAACATTTTGAGATATTCATAACTCTAAGCAAATGCATCCTTATATTTCTTTAACAAATGGATGTAGGATAATCTTTCTTCAGATGAGAGAACAAGTCCTAAATTGATGTTTAATGTTTAAGATCTATCCCAAGGTTTATTAATTCAAATATCAAAGTTCAACTCTGTAGTTTGAATTAGTAACTCTTTTAAATCTGTCTTTTAAATCATAGAGATCCTCAAGTTTAACTATAGATTTGGGTATGGGATTATCCTCAATTTTCTGTTTTAATTGATTATCATGTTCATCTTCATCAATTATTTGGTCATCGTATGATTTTTCAGAAGTTAAGAAGCTTAAAATATCTTCATCATCATTCAATACCCACCAATTGGTGATATTATAGGGAATGGATGGCCTAAAGATTAATTCTACAAAAAATCTATCGTGATTGTAATCGTCGAATGGGATCAGTTTTGATGCAATGTTAGCAAGAAGGTCAAAGCTAGAATTCTGAATCCTAGGAATAACAGAAATGTTAAACACTAAAAAATGTGAAGTGAGAGACTGAACCAAAGACTGATAATTCTTCAAGTGCGTAGAGATATAATGCATCATGTTTCTTACTTTCTTAACTACAATTTTTGAATCTCCATAAAATTGAAGGTATTGAATGTCAAGTCTAATTGATTTGTACATGCCTTGGACTAATGCCTCATATTCTGCAATAATATTTTTGGATTCGAATTCCAATCTTCAAGTCAGCATTGTCTTCACACCTTCAGGATTAATCAATATGCAACCTGCTCCTGCACCATCGCTTGATTTCAACCCATCAAAATACAATGTCCAGAATAAAGAATTAACTAATGGTTTTTCTAGCATACTTATACATCTAGAAAAGTCTGTATCTGAAAAATTTTCAATTTGAGAAGTTACAAAATTACTCAGAAATGGTGACGTTTGTGCTTTAAAATTCTCAAAAAATGATTTAGTACAATAGCTTCCAAGAATGTTGTTATTAAATGCTACTGCCTCATTTTCATCTTCGAAATCTGTTACTGAATGTCTCATATGTATTCTTGGTTGATTATTTTTTGATTCGGCTTTCCATTAAATGGGAGCCATAAGTGAGACCAATCAATGTCAAAATAACCATGTAGTTTTTCTGACCAATCTCTACTAAGAATTAAACTGTAGAAATCTGGGATATTAGCAACAAGTATATCAATTATTTGACAAAATTCAAGATTCGAAGATAATCTATTAAGAACTGAATTCATTTCTCCTATGAATTTGACTTTTGTCCTATTGAGTTGCACAATGTGAACTGGGGTTTTCTGGGGTGACATGTTTAGTTTCAGACAAACTGAATACAACATGATATTCAAAGAAGCCCCTGAATCTACCAAGTAGTTATGTACATTTTAATTAGATAATTCAAAAGTCAAAATAAAAGGAGGAGTATGTGAGTTAGACTTGTCAGTTATCACAATAGCATCAAAGAAATTGAATAATGGATGACTAGGAGGTTTACCCAGTCTGTTAGAAGCATTGGATACCACAATATTAGGACGAGGAGAAACATGTACTGCATTCAATTCTTTGAGTAAAAAATTTTGCTGTTGTTTGAGTTTATTGAGTTCATGAAGGGAAATATTTTCTTTTATTTTCTTTATATCCTCAACTATATTGTACTCAATAGTATCTGAAACTACTAAGGTTCTGGATGAAGATGGAGAATTGGATGAAGATGAAATTACATGGGGAGAAGTGGAAGTGGATTTTTTAACAACAGATTTATCTTTAGCAGTGGAAGTTAAAGGTTTCTATTTTTGAATTGTTTGTATAGGATCAATTGGAATTTTGATTCTTGTGCTAATAGGTAATGCTTCATATTCATTTTTACTATCAGAAAAGGAAGAATAAAATCCCACATTCCATTTAACTTAGCTATTTGTTCATCAACAAAAAATGTTGCTTCTTCCTCATCTTCAACATCAGTTTCTGCATTAGAGATTGTGTTTGGAGGTTGTGGATTAGGTGGCTGATCTCTTATGAATGGTATAAAAGGTTTTTTGGAAGAGGATTCAGCTACTTGTTTTTTGATCTCTACTATCTTGATAGATAAAGTTTTAAGGACTTGTTGTGAGCCTTCAAGATCAAAGGGATCTTTAGGTGCTTTATTTTTAGATTCATCCTTAAATGTAACTCTTTTTAATTTTCTGCCTTCCTGATCTTTTCTCTTTTCAAGTGCATTTATCCCCTTCTCTATAGACACAACTTCTTTCATGTTAGCTACCAAGGTATTTTTATTAGCTCTATCTACAAAAATTTCTATGTTAGAACGAAGAGATGAAATATACCTTTCAATTTGTACATCGACACCGGGTCTAGAAGTAGCTGAGATTTTATTTAACAATTTGTTTAATTTGGAATTGAAATCTTTTATCTTTTCCCCTGAATTCGTTTTTGAATTGGAAAGGTCATTGATAAGGGATGTGGTTATGTGATTATTACCAAATTTAGTCAAAAATAGTTCTTCAAGAATATCCCAACTAGTAATAGAATTGGTTGGTAATGAAAAGTACCAAGACCCTTTTGATCCTGTAAGAGTGTATCATAATAATCTAACAACAACATCTTCTTCATCTACCTCATTGAGATTGATAGATAACATATAATTATGAAGGTGCTCTTCAGCAAGTAACCCATCATCAGGATTGAATTTGGGAATCCATCTTTCAGGATATTTTGGTAGAGGATGAAGTGGTGCTGGCATTTGAAAAGATCGTGGATTGGACCATGGTCTAGCTGCCATTGTAATAGTTGGGGAGGTGGATGTGATTAAAGAAGAATTGGTAGCTGTGATAGTACCGCTTGAGGTAGCACTAGTCGTTTGTGTAGAGGACATGGAAATAGATGAAGTGATCAGTGGAGAGAAAGGAAATGAAAAAGGAAGAAATGGAGATGTCGGTGAATGAGAGACTGAGGTAACCTCATTAGTAGATGTTTGGGAATATTATGTAGCAGTTTTCGTTCGACGAGATTGAAGTGGAAATTCAAATAGCGAGATGCCAAGTTTTTCACTTCGGGACCAAGTTAAAACACTAGTTCCTTGAAAAATAAAATTTATTCTTCCTTCAGAATCTTCAAATGATTCGGGGTTGTCTATTGAAATGGAGATGTCTTCCAATTTATTTATCAGAGCTATAATTTCTGGTGATTATGGAGTATAATCCATAATGGTTACCTCAGGAAATATTCTAGGAGTCTTTGGAGGGGATTGTACAACTCCTGATCTAAAAGTAGGAGATTCTAGAGGGGATTTGGAAGCTGTAGAAGATTTGGGGGGAGAATGACTCTTGAGATAGCCTTCTATTTTTGGATTGGACTTACCTGCCATTCATAGTCTGTAGACCCTCCTTCTAGCACCAAAAAGTGTCAAGGCCTTGAAAATCGCTGCTTTAACATAGGGGGAAAACCAATCGGTTCGGACCTTAAGACAACTCCTTTTCCATTTAGGTAGTGGCTCCAACTGGGGATAATGGGGTCAGTTTCTCAATGAAAGGTTATTGAATGGATGTGTAATGCTTATAGTGAAGTGAAATAGATGTATTTGTAGTAATGAATTAAATGGGAAAACATATGCATTAATCTACTCTATAACCCAAGATTGTTTAACATTTATCTGGATGCGATCTATAATCATTTTCCTTAGTAAATGAAAATATAGATTTCTCAAACACTAATGGAAATGAAAATATTTCAAGATGATTACTTTGATTAAATAGTTAATCAAAATAATGTGTATAACTCATATCACATTCAGAATATCAAGGAAAATTACTTAACATGTATTTAAAATATCAATGACATCATGATTAGAAATGAATACATGTAACATTGTTCTTTAAATACCATGTAACAAGCAATCTGAAAATATAATTTCACTATTTATTTATGAACAAAACAGAGGTACAATGATAGAAATACTAGATGCACATTGCTTAGTTCATAAAAGAAATAACAACAATTTATTCCTTCTCACACAGATGATTCCAGGAGTACAGTAATGCAACTTCTCAAAATTCTTTATGAAAATTCCTAAATAATGTACAATAGTGCGAGTTTTTGTAAGCCTTTCTTCATAAAATTCCGGACCTTTATTTCATACAATGAGTGAGCTGAAATAACAGAAAACAACTGAATCTATTGTGCAGAGCGTTGAGGGCATTTAAACAGATCCCTTCAACAATGCTTAAAGGAAAACAATATTTTGGTAGAAGTTTCTGAAAGTGATTTGTTGTCTTCGTCAACTTCGTTTGTTCCATCGAATTTTCTAGATGTTTGGCCATTTGTTTGAACTAATATGTCACTTATCAGCACAACTATCTTCCTCTATCATGAACCTAAACATGGAAAACAAGAATCAATAAGATAAACATAAATGAGATGATAAACAAATTTTATTTGAAACAAATCACGTTTTGCAGGAAATCAGGAACAATACAACACGACATTATAATATCAGGCTCAATCCACACAAGTGCGTGTTTTGTGTTCTCTTTGGTCGACTTCTCGTCTTTGTAGTGTCGAAGCAGGGAATTTATATTGATCCACTTAAAGTCTAGGTGATCCTTGATATGCCTGCTCCTTCCTCTCTCTTTCAACTAAAATGACACCAAGGGAAGGCTAACTTTCCATGGAGACTTGTTCCCAATTATGCCGAATTGACCAAAGGATTTACTCGATTGTTGAAGAAATGGGTTCCCTTCCATTGGGATGACACTTCCCAAAAGGAGTTTGATGCTTTGAAAGATGTTCTAGTTCGAGCTTCATTGTTGTATCCCCTGGATTATCAAAGTGATTACTTCGTGTACCTCGTTGTTGCAGTTACTACCATCACTATGGTATTCGCCGAAGAGGATGATACAAGGGATTGAAATCCCATTTATTGTTTGAGTCAAAATTTAAATGACACATAAGTCAAATATACTATTAGGACCCTATAATGTACCTTTTTGCTCATACTTTTTGCTATGAATACATCCTTTTCCCACTCATATTTATGCCTACATTATCACCTTAATATATTTTTCCAAAGGTATATAACGTTCCTTCTCTTTGCTATATGTTTAACTTGTTTTACATGTAGATTTACATTACTTTCATACTTAGCTACTAATAAGAAATATATAGTTGCTAAAATAGTTTGAAGACTGCAGTTAATATATTGTTGCTGCTTGAAGACCATGTTTCTAAAACAGTAAACAGTATGCAAATCCCGATGCTGAAACAGTCCATGATCTGCGATGATGAAATAGCCTATGATCTGCGATGCTGAAACAGTCAGTGATTTATGATGCTAAAATAGTATTTCATATATAGCAGTAACAAGAAGGGTTAATTAAAGGAGCTGTTACACTGGCCGCAATAGTTGTACCTCAAAGCCAACACCATTACAACCACTGTAAGAGAATTTTTCTATGGAAGATCGGAATATCCTATTTGAGCATAGAAGATTAGATTAGACTAAGAATAGGATTTGTATGTACACATGTAATTATTGTATTAAGAGGATTTCTCCTCTTTAAATAGAGGAGAAATCAACATTAGGAGAAAAACGACAGAATACGGAAGACTTAGCTAGAAGGGAATTATAGAGAAGGAACGTGTTTATTTTTATTGTAACATGTTACATTTGATAGATGAATAAAATATCATTTTGAGCACTTCTTCTTAGTTCCCGTTCATTTCTAGGGAATCTTGTGAGAAAGAGAGGGCCCACCTTCCTCGCAAGATTCACCCATTAGTTTCTATAGTGTGTTAATTATTGTTTTTATTCATGCCTTGTTAGAACTTTGCTAACTATTGCTGAAACTCTGTTTCAACTGATTGTTGCATCGTTTTCATACAATTCATTCCTAGGTAATTGTTGTCTAGTTCGATTGGTAATTCTGTTTGTCGAATGAGTTGATGAATGTGTGATAGTCAAAGACAGGTGCTGAAGATTCCTACTTTGGGGAATAGGGTCCTGTTCTCTGTTACAGCATAGTTAGTCTTTTCTTTTGCAGATTGCTGAAAGGTTCCTTTTTCCTAGGTTGTTGTTTCTTAATATAATCCAGGATTCTTCTGATAATCGTTTTCCTTTAAATCTTGAATCCTGCAATAGAAAGATTGCTTTTACTGTAATTCAAAGTAGAGCTTTAGTCTGTTCAAAGAAAGGTGTGATTAGTGTAACTTTTACTACAACTTTGGATTGCTTTTGAGATTGAGCATATACTATGTGTGATTGCCTTTGAAATAAATAGACTTCCCTGGGTTGAAAATTTATGTTGCACTTGATTGTTTAATTAAATAAGCAATTATAGTGACCAACATTTTGGCACCGTTGCCGGGGAAGGCAATTATAGATTTCAAAAGCATTTATGTTTTTCTTTGAGATGTACAAATTGCATGAGAGGATGCGGAACCCCTAAGAAAACTAACCCTACAGGTGGAAGTGGTAGAGGAAGGGGAGGAGGAAGAAAGAATTTTATCGACAAGATTATATCAAAATTTGAGTTTCCTGTTCGTCAACGACCAAGCTCTTGAAAACCAAAGCCTCAACCTACCTTTCAAGCGAACTTTGAAATGGAGGAAGAGATTTGGAGCCCTGAAGCAGTTGCGAAATCAACAAGAAACATTGAGGATTGAGCAACTGCAGTAGGGGAACAAACAGAAGAAACCATGGATGGGTATAATGAAGAACTGCACCATGAAGAACAGGTAGGTTCTGAAGGAGAGGTAAACGATGAAAACTCCTTTTCTACCTTAGGATTTCCTATTGGTGATCTTCCTAGAGGAGTAGCTCCTATGAAGAATATTCCACTTTCAGATTTACCTAACTTTCATGGTTTATCCTCTGAAGATCCCGATGAATTCCTTTTCAAGTTTGATATATTATGTAGAAGTTATGATTATGTTACCAATACTCAGAAATTAAATCTATTTCCAGCAACATTAAAGGGAAATGCATTAAGATGGTTCATGAGTCTTGGAGGTCATGTAATCACAACATGGGATCAGATGAAATAGAAATTTCTACACAAATATCAATATTATTTTCGAACAAGAGAAAAAAGAGAGGAACTATTCAAGATGATATAGAAAGAGGATGAAAATATGGAAGACTTTGTGGAAAGGCTACAGTATAATCTACAAAGATCCAGTCACCCCAATGTAAGTAAAGATATCTTAAAACAATATTATTAAAAGGAGTAAGGGATGACTGTCTAGATATGCTAAATATGCTTGGTAAAGGGGACATATCTAAAGAATCATATGATGAAATTATTAAACTCTGTAAAAGATGTTCAAGAGGAGCTGCAAGGAATAGATCAAACAGCAGGGATACCACATTTTCAAGAGTTCAAAAATCAGCCAGTAGAGGAGAAATAAGAGCCGAAATAGGTAATTTACTTGAGGATTTTAAAACTGAAATGTTAAGTTCTTTTGCTTCACAAATTGACACCTTGCAGATTAAAAAGAAACAAGCCGAAGCAAAAGCGGCTCTGTCCATCTTTTGTCCCAAATGCAGAGAAAAGCACCCACTAAGGGAATGCCCATTGGATAAAATGCCAATTTGCACCCTTTGTGATAAGGATCATGAAACACAAAAATGCCCTTATTTACTAGGAATCGAAGCAGAATTACAACCAACCAATGAAGAAGCTGAAGCTATTTATCTGTTGACACAGAGAAGGAAATGGCAACCACGAGGACAAGGTATGAATCCTAATATTCCATTTACATCTTCTAATCATTGGAATAATTATCCTTCTTTTAGTCAAGCAAATTACCCTCCCTTTAACCAAATGCAATACCCACCCTTCAATCAAATGAATTACCCACCCATGCAACAAACAAACCCTCCCTTTGTAGACCCAACAATGTGGACTCCTTGGCCTCCACAACAACAACCTCATTTTAACCAGTGGAATCCAAATTGGAGAGGTCAACAACTCCCGTTTCCAAATCAATTTCCTCAATTTCAATCACAATTTCAACAACCGCTCCCTTTACCATCAGGTGCTCCATTGAATAATCAAATGATGCGGCCCCAACTACCTGTACAACCTAACCCCAACCCCAATAATAAGGCTGTGTAGTTTATTGATATTCAAAACCAGCCTATACTTTCTGTTTTCCCTGCACAATGCAATGATATTCATTTACGATCTGGGAAAATAGTAGAACCTATCATTGATGATGTTACCTCTTCTGATTCTGATAAGGAAGAAATAGAAAAGCATGATTCACCTGAAGAGGTACAACCACCCTCTAATACTATTGCTGAAACAACAGAACCACCATTCCCTGAGCGTTTAGCTTTGACTAAAACGCCTAAGCCACCTGATTTCAATATTCTAGGGGAATTACAAAATCTCTATGTCAAAATTACACTATTAGAAGCACTAAGAGATGTACCAATTTATGCCAGAACTATGCAAGACATTTGTGTTAAGAAACCCAGTAGGAAAACTAAAGATCCCCTCTCAGTTCATGTCATGGGTGATCTGTCTACACTAATGTCAGGTAAAGCTCCTCCAGTTAAATATGGTGATCCCGACCATCCTACTGTCACAGTGTAAATTGGAAAAACAGTAATTCCTCGAGTTCTGGTAGACTTAGGCGCTGCTATCAATATTATGACTCTTGAAACTTCACAACTGTTACAAATGAAGAATGGAATCAGAGATACCCCAACCATTCTAGAATTAGCTAACCATTCTACAATCAAACAGGAAGGATTTATTGAAGATCTAATCATCTCAGTTGAGTCCTGGAATTATCCAGCTGATTTTGTGGTATTACATCCTAAAACAAAGTTGGGGGGTCATCCTCTAGTTTTGGGTAGGCCTTGGCTGGCCACAACAGATACCTTTATCAACTGCAAATCTGGTTCAATGACAATTTCCAATGGATATGAGACCAAACAGCTTACTCTCTACGCTCACACTACACCCTTGATTAATAATGATAATTCCTTATGGGTGGACTACGATGATCAAACTACTCAACCTATCTTGACTATCGGACAAGCTTTAAGCCGTAAAGATACCACTGAGGATGAAGTAATTAATAATTTTATTTGCAAACCCTCCTCCGTGACTCCAGAAACACATAATCAGCTAGCTGCACTTTTTGAGTCAGATACCTTGGAAAAGCTTAATTCTGAAGACCTACCTCAAATATCAGATACCATCTCCTCTAAAAGTATACCAGTAGAAATTGAACCTGGCAAAACACTGAATATAAACCCCAACTTGACAGTTGCTAAAACACAGCAATTAATGAAGTTACTTCTTGAAAATAAGTAAGCATTCGCGTGGGACTATACAGATATGAAGGGAATCTCTCCTAAATTATGTACTCACTGTATCTCTATCAAGGAAGATTGTCGACCGATCTGTCAACCTCAATGACAAATGAACCCTAATTTAAGGGAAATTGTTAAAGAGGAACTTCAAATATTGCTTAATGTAGGGTTTATATATCCTATATCTGACAATGAATGGGTTTCCCCATTGGTAATAGTTCCTAAGAAAAACAAAAAATGGAGAGTGTGCGTAGATTATAGAGCCTTAAATAAAGCCACTCAAAAAGATCACTTTCCGTTACCATTCATTGATCAGGTGTTAGATAGTTTGTCAGGGAAGAAATTCTTCTCTTTCTTAGATGGTTTCAGTGGGTATAACCAAATCAGAATTGCACCCCAAGACCAAGATAAGACCACCTTTACTAGTCCCTGGGGAACCTTTGCTTATAGAATCCTCCCATTTGGGCTATGTAATGCACTAGCAACCTTTCAAAGAGCAGTTATAGGAATCTTTTTTGATATGATTAATGACTCTATGGAAATTTTTGTGGATGACTGTACCCCTTATGGTGTCTCTTTTGAGGAGGCACTACAAAATCTTGACAAAGTACATAACCGATGTATACAAGCCCACCTCTCCTTAAGCATCGAAAAATGTCATATGATGATGACTGAAGGAGTGGTACTTAGACATTTTATTTCATCTCAAGGAATTCAGCTAGATCCATCCAAGATACAAGTCACTGAGAACCTTCCTATTCCCAAAACCCAAACAGAAGTGAGAAGATTCTTAGGACATGCTGGATACTACAGAAGATTTATCAAATTTTTTTCCAAAATAGCTTCTCCTTTGTTTGTGTTATGAAAAATTTTGAATTCAAGTGGACTAATCTTTGCCAGGAAGCATTTGATGCACTTAAACATCAGTTATCTACAGCTCCTATTCTAAGGGGACTTGATTGGGCACTTCCCTTTCATATATCAACTGATGCTTCGGATACTGCAATTGGAGCTGTTTTGGGACAAGAGGAAAATCATCTCCCCTATGCTATCTATTTCATTAGTAAGAATATAACTCCTGCTGAACTTAACTACATGGTTACCGAAGAGGAATTTTTAGCAGTTATCTATGCTATTAATAAATTTCGACATTACACCACTGGTTATTTTACTTTTGTCCATACTAATCACTTAGCTATTAAATATTTAATGAACAAATCTGTCACAAATGCTCGAGTCACCAAATGGTTATTATTATTACAAGAATTTGATATTATAATTGTAGATCGACTAGGAAAAGAAAATGTAGTTGCTGATTTTCTTTCTCGGTTAACACTTGATGATAATACTCCAGTAGATGATTCCTTTCCTAATGAATATTTATTTGTAGTATCTACTCACTAACCATGGTATGTAGACATTGCCAATTATTTGGTTGCAGGGAAGTTACCACCACACCTAGCCCATTGAGAGAAAAGAAAAATAATTCAACAAAGTGCTAGGTATAGTTGGATAAGTGGATGTCTTTTCTACACAGGACTTGATCAAGAAATCCGAAGATGCATTAGAGAAGATGAGGTTTATGATATACTAAAAGCTTGTCATGATGGCCCTTGTGGAGGGCATTTTGCTGACAAAAGAACGACACATAAAATTCTCAAGATGGGGTATTATTGGCCCTCACTTTTTAAGGATGCAAAGAAATATGTCTGGGCCTGTGACAACTGTCAAAGAATGGGTCAGCCTAATCATAGAGATGAAATGCCATTAAACCCCTAGGTAGTACTTGAACCATTTGAGAGATGGGCCTTAGATTTTGTAGGACCCATTAACCCTCCATCCAATCAAAGAGTTTATATATTAGTCTGCACAGATTATATGACCAAATGGGTGGAGGCTAAAGCACTCCTTACAGCTACTGAAGAAGCTGTTCTAGATTTCTTATTTGAAGATATCTTTGTTAGATTTGGAGTGCCTAGAGAATTAGTCATAGATGGAGGACCTCCTTTCACCTCTTATGGTTTTAAATCCACCCTTCAAAATTATCATATTCATCATAGAATGACTACACCATACCACCCCCAAGCCAATGGATAGGTGGAAAGCACAAACAAAGTAATAGAAGGCATTCTAACAAAAACACTGAAGGAAAACCAGAAGGATTGGTCTGAAAGGCTCCCTGAAGCATTATGGGCTTACAGAACTACCTGGAGAAACACTACAGGATTCTCTCCCTACGAATTAGTTTATGGTAAAAGTGTTGTTTTTCCTATGGAATTTGAAATCAAAACCTTAAGGACTACTTTAGCTGTTAACCTTGATTTGATTGATGCACAGATAGCCAGGTTGCAATAGTTTAATGAATTGGATGAAGAAGGATTAGATGCCATTCATCAAACAACTATGATTCCACAACAAAGAAAAAAATGGCATGATAAAATCATCAAGCACAAGCAATTCCAAAAAGGTGATTGGGTTTTATTACATGATTCTCGATTTAAAGAATTTCAAGGGAAACTATGTACAAGATGGCTAGGACCTTACGAAGTGGATACTGTTTTCCCCAATGGAACAGTAAGGCTCTTAACAATTGATGACTCTAAAACACCGTTATTAGTAAATGGTCATCGACCTTGTCTATACCAGCACCCCATTTCCAAAGAAGATTTTAAGGCCACATGCGTGGCAGATTCACATTATCTCTTTTTAGAGGAGCCTCCTACCCCTCATTGCATTTAATTTTTCTAAATTTTATTTTTAGTATTAGATTAAAATTTCTTTTACTAATAATCCCTGCCAAGGGATGGCATGTTACAATTAATTCTTTTGCAGATTCTCGATCCAGAAAAGCCCTACCAAGAAAGGACAATCTTACTACAAGTAGATCCAAGCTTCATCTTGTGAAGCATTGCTCCCTCTCTCTTCAATCCATTCATCTTCAACATCCCCATCATTCATTCCCTCTCATTTCTTTTTCCTTTCCATTCCCTGTCCCCATTTTCCCATTGCTGAAACACCACTTTGCAGCAACATTTTCCCCATCTTTTCCGTTGCTGAAACACCATTTCTTCAGCAATATTTTCCATTATTGAAATATCACCCTTTAGCAACATTTCTCCCCATTTTCCCATTGCTGAAACACCACTTTGCAACAACATTTCCCCAACTTTTCCGTTGCTGAAACACCATTTCTTCAGCAATATTTTCCATTATTGAAATATCACCCTTCAGCAACATTTCTCCCCATTTGCCCATTGTTGAAACACCTCTTTGCAGGAACATTTGCCCCATCTTTTCCCACTGCTGAAACACCACTTTGCAGCAACATTTTCCCCATCTTTTCCGTTGCTGAAACACCATTTCTTCAGCAATATTTCCCATTGTTGAAACATCACTCTCCAACAACATTTTTCCATTCCTTTCCTGTTGCTGAAACACCACTTTTTCAGCATTGCCCATTTTTTTCATTGCTAAGACATGACTATTCAGCATTTCCTGTCATACAAACATCTTCTTCAGTTCTTTCACTCTCACTTCTCCTATTTTTCATGCTACATTCTATCCTTTCACTACCTTCTCCCATGATTAAATAAACCCTTGGTACAATTTCTCTCATAATTCCGAAGTTCTTCCATGATTACTGCAAATCTATTATGAACAGGCACTATATTTTTCGAAGTACAAATTAAAGGTAAAGGTGAGGTATGTAAACTTTATATGTAAATACAATTAAACTGTAGTTAATGAGAAGATGTCGATTCATTATTACCATGATCCCCATACACTTAAAGTCATTATTTCAGCCGTAGTTGGGGGGAGTATCGAAACTTTATGCCATCATTTCACACGAACTGACTACCATCACTCCTTTTTACCCATTATCTCGCCTTTTCACTATCATTTACATGTCCTCATCCGAAAAAATTACTTTATTCAGGGTACGGTTACTCGGCTCTGTGACTGTGCATTTTACTGAGCTGAATAGCTATGGGAGGTCCTGCTATATGATACGAACCTGCCACGACAACCCTGCTATAATTGTATCCAGAAGTCCACCAAATCTTTCAGCAGGCAGGTTGGCTGGGTTATTTTCAGAGGCTCCAGGGATTTAATCAAAAACAGGTTCTTCAATTTGCTTGGAATCTTCAAGAAGATCATTCTATTGTTCAAGGGGTTCAGATTTCAGTCACAAAGGATGATATAGCATAGGTTTCGGGTCTTCCCGTCACAGGTATTCGCTCGTTCAGCCACAAACACATTATTCTTAATGCCTAACTGGATTTTCTCTTACTAGGAGAACAAGTTGAGCCTAAAGCCTGGGGTGTTCGACTTAGCTCGTTGCCACCTCCTTGGCTGAAAGTTGCAGAGTTTGTCAAGCACTACCTTACCTGTGAAGGTCGATACCAAGTAGTTTACCAGTACGACTTTGTCTTGTTATCTCATTTACGACATGCTAGACTGGTGAATATTCCTTACTTTCTGCTCGGATGTCTTAGAAATATGTCGCATTATTGTAGACAGGTTAAAAACCCCCTCCTTTCCCTCACCCATCACCATCTTGTTCAATTACTCATCCAAAAGGGTTTTGCCCAACAAAACCCTCCCCTAAACAATCCACCCATAAACCCTCAGGAAGCTGCTGAACACCTTGAAAACCCTCATGAAGAGCAACCACAAAACCTTCCCAACCCTCCAAAAATACCTATTAACCTGCCTACAAACCCAGTTGATCCAATTGACCCTCCTACCATACCAAGTCCACCTCACAATTTACTAGAATCATCTATTCCTACTGTTGATATCCTTAGCAATGATTCTCAAGATAACCCTCCCTGCTCCATCATTGAGGAAACACCCACTCACAAAAGAAGGAAGCAAACTACTACTGCCATTTTATCTAGAAAGCGAATGAGGGGTTCAATTAAAGCAACAACCACTTCTGATAGCCCTCCCCATTCCACTACTAGGGAAAAATCTAAAAGAAAGGACCAAATTGATAATTTTTCTTCCTTTTTACCTAGAAGAAGAATGAGGACTTCAACCATAGTAGAAACTACTGCCACTACCCTAAATCCCCAACCCATCCTGCTAAAACCCCGTACACCTCCACCCTCCCAAATCACCGAATTTTTACCTGTTCCACCCATGGGAACTGAAACACAAGAACTAGATGCCTAGGGTGTTGCGACATTATTTTCCTTACATTCAGTAGCTGAAACACAAGAACCAGTTACTCATTCATTCGTTGTTACATAAGAACCAGTTATAGCTGTTACACAAGAACCAGCTACAGCTGAAACACAAGAACCAGCTACTCATTCAACAAATGTTACATAAGAAACAACTATAGCTGTTACACAAGAACCAGCTACAGCTGAAACACAAGAACCAGCTGCTGATTTTGTTCTGGAAATACAAGAATCAGATGCCCAAGGTGCGGCAACATTATTTTCTTTACATCAAGTAGAATCAGATGCTGATTTTGTAGCTGCTCCACAAGAACCAGCTACTGAGGTTGTGACTGTTACACAAAAACCAGTCACCCCTCTTGATACACCTATGACAGATCAACAACCAGAACCAACAATGGCTTCTCTCTTACAAGAGAATGAGTTTCTAAGATCAGAACTAGAAGCTTACAAGCAAGAGCTGGTAATGGAAAAAGAAGCCTATGACAGGGAACTTAATTTGTATACCTTAGCTCGCGCAGTAGCCATGGCAGAGAAAAACACAAAAGATGATCAGTATAGAGAGTATATGTGCAACCAATGTGGGGATATTTATGATCAAGCAAGCTACAAAGTGGTTCAAATCCCAATGCCTGGAGCTTCCGCTGCACCTACGTCTTTTGCAGTTAAAAAAAAAAGGAATGCCCTATTGCTACACAAGAACCAGTAGGACCTTCAAAACTTCCAAAAAGCGAACCTAATCTACAGGAACCCTGGACTATAGCAACTGTTGAATCTGAATCTCCTGTTCTTATTAGTAAAGATGTTCAAACTCTGCCTCTTGATACAATTGTCCAATCTGAAGCTCCTATTTTTATTAGTACCTCTACTCAGACTCTACCTCAGCTTACCACTCGCAATGTTGGAACACAAACTCAACCATGGAATGAGTAGGTAATAATGAACAAATGGAAGAAGGAGTCTGCTATTACACAGCACAAAATCTTGCAGGAGCACAAATTACTTTGGCTGAACCACATATATTCAAACTGGGAAGCTTTGGAGCAAACACTCCAAGAATCTCATGCCCATAAGAAGCAAAATAAGGAGTTAAAAAGCAAATTGCTCCTGATGTTCAATTTGGCACAAAAGTTGTTGGCTGCTAGGAAACCATCTCTAAATTACTCTCTTTTCCTTACAGAACGACTTGCATTCTTTCAGATGAAAGCAATCAAAGATGGAAGACCCTATGCAGTGATCAAACCAACAGATTTTGTTCAAACTTTTGCAGAAGCCTCTACCAGTGATCAACATCTACTATGTGAGTTATATCTTCATAATGAAGCCATTCCTGAGAATAGACACCTTAATCTTAATCCTCTTGTTGGCGATATCTAGATTCGGGCATTCGCCTCCTTTCTTGCCAACCAGATTACATGGCAGAGTGCTTTTCTAGCTGCCAGGCATAATGAAGATAACTGTCTCTGGATACAGTCGGAACCACAGAATGATGCCACCTTTGTTGAAGAATATTATCAATTTTTGAAGAAACCAGGGATGATTCGACATATGCGGCAACTACAGGTAATAGTACTTCAGGATTGTCAATGATTTATTAAATCCAAAGAGATTTCCCTAAAAGAAAATAACATGTTTTGGCAACAATCTTCTGAGGAAAAGCAACAGCATAATCTCTTTAGTCCTATCAATCTTGAGACAATAATCTCTCGGGTACCTAGTTACATCAAATGTGTTAAGTAATGTGTTGTAAATTGGATAGGTTATCAGTTCCATTTTCCCATTGTGTGTATGCCAGCAAAAAAGTATCGGGTTCACCATAGATTTCCCAAGAAAGTTGAAGCAGTAGCCTGGCAAATACTACAACATGTTCAAGGATTCAGGGCTCCAACAGACAATACTTTCTATAGCTATTGACTAAGTAATTTGCATGCCAAGAGTTAGTATTCAGATTCTGATTCAGAGTGAAGTTGCCTCAGGACATGCAACCTTTTCAGTTGGTGGGGATTTTAAGACCCTATAATGTACCTTTTTGCTCATACTTTTTGCTATCATTACATCCTTTTAACACTCATATTTAAGCCTACATTATCGCCTTAATATTATTTTTCCAAAGGTATATAACGTTTCTTCTCTTTGCTATATGTTTAACTTCTTTTACATGTAAATTTATATTACTTTCATACTTAGCCACTAATCAGAAATATATAGTTGCTAAAATAGTTTGAAGACTGCAGTTAATATATTGTTGCTGCCTGAAGACCAAGTTGCTGAAACAGTAAACAGTACGCAAATCCCGATGCTAAAACAGTCCATGATCTGCGATGCTGAAACAACCTGTGATCTGCGATGCTGAAACAGTCTGTGGTTTATGATGCTAAAATAGTATTTGATATACAACAGTAACAAGAAGGGTTAATTAATGGAGCTGTTACTCTGGCCACAATAGCTGTACCTCAAAGCCAGCACCATTGCAACCACGGTAACAACGTTTTGCTATGGAAGATCGGAATATCCTATTCCAGCATAGAAGATTAGATTAGACTAAGAATAGGATTTGTATGTACACATGTAATCATTGTATTAAGAGGATTTCTCCTCTTTAAATAGAGGAGAAATCAGCATTAGGAGAAAAACAACAGAATATGGAAGGCTTAGTTAGAAGGGAATTACAGAGAAGGAGCGTGTTTATTCTTATTGTAACATGTTACGTTTGACAGATGAATAAAAGATCATTTTGAGCACTTCTTCGTAGTTCCCGTTCATTTCTGGGGAATATTGTGAGAAGGAAAGGGCCCACCTTCTTCACAAGATTCACCCATTAGTTTATGTAGTGTGTTAATTATTGTTTTCATTCATGCCTTGTTAGAACTCTGCTATCTGTTGCTGAAACTCTGTTTCAACTGATTGTTGCATCATTTTCATACAATTCATTCCTAGGTAATTGTTGCCCAGTTCGATTGGTAATTTTGTTTTCCGAATGAGTTTATGAAAGTGTGATAGTTAGAGACAGGTGCTGAAGATTCCTACTTTGGGGAATAGGGTCCTGTTCTCTGTTACAGCATAGTTAGTCTTTTCTTTTGCAGATTGATAAAAGGTTCCTTTTTCCTAGGTTGTCATTTCTTAATATAATCCAGGATCGTTTTGATAATAGTTTTCCTTTAAATCTTGAATTTTGCAATATAAAGATTGCTTTTACTGTAATTCAAAGTAGAGCTTCAGTGTGTTCAAAGCAAGGTGTGATTAGTGTAACTTTTACTACAACTTTGGATTGCTTTTGAGATTGAGCATATATAGTGTGTGATTGCCTTTGAAATAAATAGACTTCCCTAGGTTGACAATTTATGTAGCACTTGATTGTTTAATTAAATAAGCAATTATAGTGACCAACATATACCGAAGACAAGACAAGTTGTCTTTGATCTAGGTTCATGTTGGGATCATATTTTTGTATGTTGTTAGGTAAATTTTGCGAGATGATTTTGTATTGGGCTCATTTTATTCCCTGTTGAACATTTTATGAAAATCTAATAGAAGAATATTTTTCAAAGGGTTTCCCCCTTGTGGGTTTTTTCCCTAGTCATTGAGGAAATCTTGTGTCTCTTGTTGATGTGTTGTTTGTCTCCTTTGTCATTGAATTTACTGTTCTATCTTCAATTATGATTGATGTTTGGAAATATTAATTATTATTGAAAATATTTCTAATTGAAGACTTGAATTAGGTTAAAGTAATTGGAATAACATAGAGCAATGTGAAATTTGACATGGTTTCAGAGCTAAGGTGAAGGACATGGCCAAATGGAGACCACCATTGAAGCAATCCTCTTTGGAAAGTTGAGGGAAACTATATAATGAAATCAAGATGTTTTCATCTTTCTTCGAGTATCAAAAGTTGGGTGACTCATCTAAATTTGCTACATGGAAAATCAGGTTGGAGATTATAGCTAATAACAATGATGTTTTGGAATTCATTCAAGGAAAATTACTTGAGCCTCTGGAGAATGCTTCCAATGTTGTCAAGGAAACGCACAAGAAAGGTGAGTTAAAAGAAATGAAAATTATAGGTGATGGTTTACAAGATAATTTACTTGTATATGTTTGAAATTTGAGGAAGTCTAAGGACACGTATGATAAGATAGCTAGCATGAATGAAATCCTCTCCTTTAAAGATCAACTCAAATATATGAAGATGAACAAAGGAGAGTCTATGCAATAATACATTATGAGGATATCTCTTCTTAGAGATCAATTGCAAAGAGATGGAGAAACTGTGTCTGACAAGGAATTGGTGATTGTGACTCTTATAGGTCTCCCTCCTATTTGGAAAACCTTCATTACTAATATTAGAAATAACAACAATTTTACATCATTTGATGAGATTTTTTGAAATCTCACTCAAGAAGAATCAAGGATGGTTTCTAGAGGTAGGATGCAAAATCATGAAGAAGAGAGCCTGTTGCATTCATCACTCACGACAAGAAGAAGAAGAAAGGAAAATGAGGTCTATCGAATTCAAGAAAGCCTCCTCCTTGAAATACAAATAGAAGGTTTGTAAGATTGAAGAATTGTTTCACATTGAATGCTTCAATTATCATAAGAGAGGCCACTATGCTCGATATTTCCCCGAAACGAATGATGGTCCATGCTATAATACTAGAAGCAACAATGACAAATTTGATGATCAAAGAAGAAGAGATGACCAAAGGAATTATCATAATAAAAGATA
Source organism: Pinus tabuliformis (assembly GCA_031772625.1). Taxonomy (NCBI): domain Eukaryota; kingdom Viridiplantae; phylum Streptophyta; class Pinopsida; order Pinales; family Pinaceae; genus Pinus; species Pinus tabuliformis. Next base: position 816,910,537 of record CM062808.1, on the reverse strand, counting down.
TGAAAGAAGAATAAGAGATGCTCCAAGTGATCATGAATAAGATCATCATCCTCAAAAGAATTCAATATACTCTAGGTATGAAAATAATGTTGCAAATCAATCTAAATATATTCTTATTTCTGCACTCACTACTTCTTCTTCTCCAGATTTCTGGGATAGTTTGTTGGTTGATAGTGGGGAAACTCATGATTTCTTTGGGTATAAAGAAGTTATATCTAATTTTGTAGAGAGGTATTAAAATTTCAAAATTATTCTTAGAGAAAACTCCACTAATCCTTTTAAAGGTTTTGGGTTCGTCAAATTTCATTTGGATTACGAGGAATTGTTTTGATCCATGATGTGATGCATGTGCCAAGATTAAAGAAGAATTTGGTATTAATATCTGCCTTGGAAGACAAAGGGATGATGGTTGAATTCATCAAGGGAAAGGTTCTAACTTAGCCTATTGGATCACCTATGAGATATGAATTCACATTGGGATCGAGATTTTAAGGACACTATAGAGTCACTGGAAGACCTCTTCTAACATTGGTCCATGATACTAATCATCTAAGTGATCTATGGCACCAAAGATTGGACCATATATATTATGATGCTCTTATGAAATTGAAGAAATTTGTCTTTGGAATTCCCAATGTTCAAGCCCAAAATGATGGATTATGTCCAGGTTGTTCTAGTGGAAAGAAGACAAGGGAACATTCCTCTCTAGTGATAACAAGACGAATGAAATCCTCCATCTCATTCTTTCTGACATATGTGGTCCGATGCTCATGCATTCTATTGGTGGCCATATTTACTACATCAACTTCATTGATGCTTTCTCAATAAATACGTGGATATATTATCTGAAGCACAAGGATGAAGCCTTTGAAAAGTTCAAGGAGTTCAAAGTTTTGGTTGAAAATCAAACAGGCAAGAAAATTAAGGTATGTAGTTTTGACAATGGTGGAGAGTAAATTTCAAATGAATTCATTGATTATTACAAGAAGGAAGGTATCAAGAAATAAACAATTGTGCCCCATAATCCTAAAAATATGGAGTGGCTAAAAGAAAGAAAAATTATGTTGTAGAAGTCGCTCGTGCCATGCTCCACAATCAAAAGTTGCCAAAATTCCTTCAGGGTGAGGCAATGAATGTTGCCGTATATGCTCAAAATAGGGTGCCTCATCAAGAATTATACAACAAGACCCTCGACGAAGTGTTCAAAGGTGTCAAGCTTGATGTTTTCCATATTTGTATATCTGGTTTCCCTTATACTTCCCTATATCGAAGGATAAAAGAAACAAGCTAGAAGCCTCGAGAGGAAAGGTATGTTTGTTGGATATTGTGAAAATTCTAAATCTTTTAGAATATATATTCCTGGTCAAATGAAGGTTTAAATTAATAGGGATGTAACATTCAATGAAGATTCTCCCCTTGGGAAAGCAAGGGACCTTCCTCTGCCTCATCCTCCTAAGAAAAAGAATGATGATATGGATATTTTAGATTGTCCTTGTGTGCCCGAATCCGACATAGACATAGTTGATGATCCCATGGAGCCCATGGATTCCTTAGATAATCCTCCATGTGATCCTCCTACTAGGAAGAGGTCATTTTGGTTATGTGACACATTATAGGATGATGAGAGACGAGTTCTTGTTTAATGATAATTTATAGAAAGAAAGAATCCATGCAGGTATTAGGGGTATGTTGCATCCATGAGCACTGTGATTCAAGCTGAACCTCCCACCTTTGAAGAAGTCATGAAAGAACATGTTTGAAAGGATGATGTGGCTGAAGAATATGAATCAATTATGAATAATGAAATATGATATGTTGTGCCGAGACCAAAGGGGAAATCTGTGGAGACTTCAAAGTGGTTATTCAAGATAAAACATGGAGTTGATGGTAGCATTGAGAAATATAAAGAAAGTTTCATGGATTGAGGATTCTGCCAAAAAGAGGGAGAAGATTATGACGATATATTTGTACCTATGGATCAATGTACAACCATTCATTTGATAGTTCCTCTTGTCACGAGTCAAGTATGGACCCTTCATCAGATGGACATGAAGACAACATTCCTCCATGGCATGTTACAAGAAGAAGTGTACGTTGAGCAACAAGAGGGATTTTAATTAGAGGATTGAAAGACACATGTTTGTAGGTTGAAAAAGGAATTGTATGGTTTGAATCAATCCCCTCAGAGCATGGTACACCCATATATACAGTTATTTGGTGAACCTGGGATTCACAAGAAGCAATTCTAATCCAAACCTCTACTTCAAGGTACTCCAAGGCATGTTGTTGATTTTGGTTTTGTATGTTGATGATCTATTCTTGAGAGGAAGTGAGCCCCTAATGATCAAGTGTAAGAGGGATCTAGCCTCTGAATTTGAGATGAAGGACCTTGGAATCATGCACTACTTTCTAAGCCTTGAGGTGTGGAAAAGGCCCAGTGAGATTTTCCTTTCACAATGTAAATATGTCGTGAAGATGGTAGAGAGATATGGAATGACAGAATGCAAGTCCTTTCCCACATCACTGGAAATGAATTTAAAAGAGTTATGTGGAGAAGATGCAAGAATCGATTTGGTGAGTCCATCTGAGTAAAGACATTTGATTAGGGCTCTGATGTTATTAGTGAACACCTGTACGAACATATGCTATGAAGTGAATGTGTTGAGTTAATTCATGACTAAGCCTCTCTATGCATATTCGATTTCTTCCAAACACATTTTAGATATTTTCATAGGAGGATCACCCTTGGTGTGAGATATTCTACAGGAGTTGTTCGACTTCATGGATATGCTGATGCTAATTGGGCAGGAAATGTTGTCAACAGGAAGAGTACATCTGGATGTTATTTTAGCCTTGGATCTGCAATGATATCTTGGATGAGTAGGAAGCAAAATTCTGTAGCATTGAGTACTTCTAAGCTTGAGTACATTTCCGCTAGCATGGCTAACTGTAAAGTAGTCTAGTTGAGAAAGCTCTTTGGAGAGCTATTTGAGTAGGTCCTAGAAACTACAGTGATATATTGCGACAACAATAGTGGGATCCATTTGGAAGAGAATCCCATATTTCATGACAAGTCCAAGTGCATACAGATTCAAAGTCATTACATTCGAGACATGGTGCAGAGAGGAGCCATTAAACTCCATCACATATCGACAAATGAGCATATTGCGCATATTCTCACCAGATCTTTACCAAAAGGGAAGATCTTGGTCTTCAGAGAGTAGCTTGGACTGAATGATGTGACCCCTCTTCATAAGTGGCATCATTGATCGAGGAAACTGATCCAACTCTTCCCCCTTGTTTGATCTCGTAGGGAGTGGATTGAGATGGAGGGTTCCTGGGGTTGAGGGAACTCTAGAAAATAGGTGTGCATGATCCATACTCTTGTAGTAAGTCAGGTTTCTCCCCTATTGTCACACATAGGGTGTGTTTGATCCTTGTCTATTTTTACAAGTCAGGTATCTCCCCCTATCTTCGTCTAACAGAGTATACCCCAGTTGGCATCATACCCAGAAGTCGGGCTTGTTGGGATTGTCCCTCCCTGTTTGGCCAACAGGTTGAGGAGTCGTGGGAGTGTGTGATCCTTACCTTTTGTAAGTCGGATATCTCACCCAACCTTGGATTATGATGTAGGTGTTATACCACATGAATATTGAGGGTCATTGTTGGGAAGATTGACGGGAAATAGGATGTGATCCTTACCTCTTTTATAGCAAGTTGTATCTCAATCATTGATTACATCATGGGGTGGTTGTGATCCTTGATCGGTAAATTGGATGCCACTTATTGCTCAATGATATGACATGGGATGCGAGTGTCTGATAGGTCCTTATTCATTATCTAAGAGGGTGGTAGATTTAGCTACCCGACGATTCTTCTTCTCTATATTCAATAATTTTTTAGCAAATAGAGTTGAGCGAAGATGGGACATGACATTTTGACAGGTCACATATGATTATTACATGATGTTGTTGGAATTTCTCCCTATATGAGAGGGAGTGTTAATTTGTAAGCTCAGTGATCAATTCCAACCATGGGACTAGATTCCTCTTTTCTAAACGACCAATTTTGATTATTGAAGAACTCAATTTGAATAAGGGAAAGTGTACTTATCAAGAAAATCCCACATATGCACATTTGGACAAGTCAACCCTAAGAAGAAATTGGTCACCCTTGGAAGCCTATAAATACAAGTTACCTCAAGCTCATTTGGAAATCACCAAGCATCATATTCTTCTCTTCTTCATTGATTGGTTTGTATAGGTCTAAGGCTAGGTCGAAGAAAGTGGTTCATAGAAGTATGAAAATACATGGTCGGAAGCTCGGACATGTTCTAGGCTTCTGGGTCAAAAACGTAGGCTCATCAAAGGAAATTTTTGGATCTAACCATGGGATTGTAAGAACAAGGTTGTGGTTGAAAGCTCTCATTCTCACACATCCTTCTCCCTCAGTTTGTTGATCTATAGGGTTGGATTTTGACGGTTGATTGCAATTGACCGAATGAAAGGCAAGTTGGATTTGATATTGGTTGATGTTGGGAACATATTTCTGAATGTTGATGGATTAATTTTGCTAGATGATTTTTTATTGGGCTCATTGTACTCTCTGCTAAACATTTTATGACTATTTAATAGAAGAATAATTTTCAAAGGGTTTTCCCCCCTGTGGGGGTTTTCTCTGGTCATTGACCAAATATGGTGTCTCTTGTTGATGTATTGATTGTCTCCTTTGTCATTGCATTTATTTTTATATCTTCAATTACTATTTATGATTGGAAATATTAATTTTTATTAAAAATATTGTTAATTGAAGAATTAAATTGGGCTAAAGTAATTGCAACAACACAAAGAAGTGTGAAAATTGATAATTCTGAGCCACATCATTCACAATTTTTGCTTCTTGCACATTGTAAGACCTTGGACTATTCCACTATTACTAAGTACAATCCTTTTCTTATGCTTTTCTTGACAAATTGAAGAATTTATGGATCCACTTTTTAACCTCTCAATTTCCTCTCCCGTGGGTTGAGAGAATTAGTCTCTATTAGCATTAGTATATTTTTGCAAAACCTCACCCTTGAGAGGAGTGATAAACTTCACATTCCTTCCTCCTAGCTAATGTCCTGCATTTTTTTGCCTTTTCCTCTAAAGTTGGGCTTACCTTTACCTTTTCAATCAATTTCAAACTCATTTGTATGCTTGAAATGTGCATAGAAATACTTCATATTTTAGAGGTTTTACTTCAATGTTTTTGGCTCATCAAACTCTATTATGTCACTACAATCCTATGGTGATCCAATGTGATACCTATTTATCCTTACCTTCTTATCCTTGATGTAAGGCACATACCTTAACAACTCCAAGAATATGTTTCTATATTCATCAGTTGTAAGTTTCCCAAGTTTGTACTAATGGAATCATTTGACCTTTCTATCATAGTACATTTCAGAAAGGTAATCCCCGCATAAATATCTCTTAAATATCCTCTGGACAACTCCCTTCCGTGTCATTCCTCAGGTCTTCCCACTAGATATCAACATTTTTTTTCAAGCTGAAAATGGCTAGTCTTGCATTCATATTCTCAAAGTAATCATGCACCCTAAAATACTTTTTCATTCCTAATAACCATGCCTCTGCTTCTTTGTCCTTCTTCACCTCTCCAAAACATAGAGGAGGTTTTATCTCCTTAAATTATTTAGGCATCAAATATTTCTCTTTTCTTTTCTGCTGGTAATGTCTCTTAGTTGGAAGAGTAGAAAGATGCTCCTGAATGCTTGTTCTTCTCTATGGAGTACTTAGTGAAGTTCCTCCTATCACTCCTATCTTCACTTGCATGCCTATAACTCTTCCTATATTTTCAACCTTCTATACCTTTCATCGCTAGTTCATGCTTCCAAAATCTTTATGGACTCTAATGAACTTATACTTTCTTAGGTAGGTGACACCTAACTCATGTTTCTTTTGTCTTTACAAGTCTGATAGGCTCTACAATATTATTTTGTTTACATTTTCCTACTTCTCCCGAGCTCCAACAATTTTCTCATTGTCGGCCTTAAAACTTCTCAACTCAACTCTTAAACTTCTAAGGGTGTAAATAAAGTCAAGGGAGTCTTTCTCTATCCTCTTTCCAACTAAGTCTTCTATGTTGGGATTTATCAATGTTGTACTACACCATTCTACTGCCCACACCTTTAACCTCTTATTTACCTTAGTGTCTTCATATGTATTATTACATACACATAACTATTAGCAAAATCAAAATACAAATAAACATAATTATCCATCACCTTGGCATAATTACAATAAGCATGTTGATGTGAAACCAAATGAAACATTAAATCTCATGTTAGTATGCTAGTTAGAAGACAAAATAACATATTAGCAATCTATGATGCCAACATTCACAATGGTTATCATTCTAAATAAATACACATATGCACACATAATAAATTGTCAAAATAGTCACGATTATCTGCAAGGAAAAATTTAGGGGATAATATTCACAGGGAGGCTAATTTTTCATGCTTTTTCAAAAAAGAAAATTCGCCAATTTCCATTTTTCCTAAACATGATTTGCCTCAATTTTGCAGTGTAATATTATTTTACTTAAATATTGCCACAAATTTATAGAGAATAAATATAAAATCCTTAGAAATTAACTAATTTTACAAATATGTTTCTAAACATTTTACAACTTACATATTAAGGACCAGTAAGATTCACCATTTTTTCTAAACTTTAAGATAAATTTCCATCCTTAAAACTTTCCTTGATTCTCTATAGAGCTTCTAATCATTATATTTCTATGCCCATGTAGGTTGAGTGTTGAACTTAGGCACTCCAATATCACATTGTAATTCCCTCCTCCACCCTCTTGTATTATCTTAGCCTATGGAAAGTGTTACTTGTGATTTAACTCGACCTCCATGGTCTCAATACAAAGATGGGGTTACAAAAATAATTTGTTTCCAACTTCTTCAAAATCCAAAATAAATACCACCATTGTGATCATCTTGTTAGAATATTTCCAATGATATAAAATTTATCTTAATCCAACTCCCAAATTGAAAGTTATGCTTTTTTAAAGTTTAACCAATTAACCCTTTCTATGTTAGTAGGACACTACCATGTGGCACCCATGCGTGACCCACACGACTTTTCCATGTCACTCTAAATATTCCATGTCACTCATGGATCCATCATGGCACCTACATGGCCATAGTCATGCCTTCATGGTTTTTTCCATCTCATCTTAATTTATAGGTCTTGTTGTAGCTCGTTTTTCACCGCGTTAAAAAATAATAAAAAATAAAAAATAAAATATATGCGTGTGTGTGTGAAAGTCAAAAAAATTATATATACATCAAAATAAAAAAAGAGAGGGGAAAATTCATTTAAAATAAGTTTGTGGTGATTTCTCTAGAGAGGATAATATGGGGCCAAGAATGATGCAAGATAAAAATCAGTGTTATATGGAGTAGTGGGTCCCAATGGAAAAAAAGATTAAATGTCACACAGATTGAGAGCACAATGTTGTCCGTGGAATCAAGCCTTCCCCATACAAGAGACCCAACATGAAGAAGAGCACAATGGTTATGGGGATGAGTGTCCCCGTAAAAGGTTTGGTGTAATTACTGCCATTGCCCGATCAAAGGTGTGGATCATTTGTGGCATCACCTAGCGATGGAAACACTTACAACCATGGGTGTCCCGTGAGTAGTAAGTGGAATTCATTGAAGTTTATGATAGGCGAGCATGTTTCTATAGTAGGCGAGATGGATTGTTATACAATACCACCTGCCATATCACTTTTCCATGTCATCTGACACCTCATGCCACATCTCCACATCATCACTGCCATGTCACACCTCCATGTCATCAATGCGACATCATGTCTTACTTTTGTCACTTCTCCATTTAATTCTACTTTTCCCTCGTTTTTCTCCATTTAACCATAAAACCAATTTTTACACTCAAAGTCATTCATCTATTGTTTACTTTGGAATGTACCAAAGTACATCTGCACCGTCCATCTCACTAGTTTAAAGACCAACATCAGCTAAGAGTTTCTAGGTATTTATCAATTGTACACACTTCCTCAATTGTTCTAAAATGTCAAAACCTTTGTGGTGGTTTTTATAACCCACATTCCACTCATGGACACTAAAAGATACATTTTTGATCTCGACTGCAGACTAAACCTTATGAAGTTGCATCAAAATGTTCTAGTTGGTCAATTACCATCACCTATGTACTCTAGAGTTGTAAAATCTAGATTGTTCTCTGCAATTGTTCCTCAAACACATTCTTTCCTAGAATTCATTACTTGGTTGACTTCTTCACTTTATCCTAAAAAATGCTTTTGGATGAATTCACTTAGGGAAAACATCTTCCAAGCCTTTGCCTTGTTAATTCAGCAAGCCCTAGATTTTCCATAGTCTAACCATTATACTTCATTTTCTGAAGAAACCCTGGTAGCTAGTTTTCAAAATTTGTGTGGAGAAGATTATGAGAAGTTATCCTTTCATCTTATGCCACTTGGACACATTTTATCTCTAAATCCAACTTTGTTTCCTCCATATAGTTTTGTTGAAGATGTTAAACTAATTTTACAAGTAATTTCTAGGATTTTGGGAAAAGAAATACCTCTATTATTGACCAAGCAATCACATGAATGTTCAATTTGATTATGAAACATGATGTAATTCTTTATATACCAGCTTTTTGGGAGGGATCTGTGAATTCTCAATCCTCAAATTGAATCTCACTGGTTTTTCCAGATTCCCATCTCTATTGGTCTACCTATTCCTCTATGTCCATGTAGAGAAATTTATGCATTTAGGCTTGAACATAATTGATCCTCATAAAAGAAAAGAGTCAGTGATAAATTGGACTGAAATTGTATGAAGTCATCTTGACTATGAGGGATTTTCATATTTCATTGTCTGTTTTATGTCAGTTGTCTACTCCATTACAAACAACTTTGTTCCACCTTGCCTCTTGCCAAGAGCCCAATCCCTTTTATAATTGAGTAGAGATGTCAAAGTGGGGGACTGGTTTGCATTTGGGGATTACAATGAGATTAGGTTATATTGAGTAGAAGTTACCCCGTATAGGCTCCCATCTTTTGTACTAATGAGATTATTTGCACTGGAGCTTATTAGGCAAATTTTTAATGTAAACCAAGTTTATTTTGTACCAGAAAAGAAGGGATACTTATTCAAGTTTCCCTAGAATGTTGGTCCTTTTATTATTAATAACATACAAGCTATGGAGGAAGTGGAAAAAATGCTTCAAGACATGCAGTTTCAGCAAGGAGATAAATGGCCCTATGACCCTCATCAAATTATTTCAAGAAGAAGGGTGGATAATGCCTATGCCCCATATGTACATGAATCTAGACATGAAGTTGAAAAATTGGCTAATGGTGGTCAATCACTAGCATAGAAAGTGATGAAAGTTGAAACTCATCACCCTACAAAGAAATGATTAAAGAGAGGGATTACATATGTCATTGATTTCAATGATGAGACTAGCCACAGTTCTAAAAAATCAAAATTACATAAGAAGGAAAAGGAATCTAAGCCTTTGGTGTAAATTTCTTCTTCTAGAGGTGGTTTCCAATTACATTTGGGAGAAGTAAGATTCATACCTTCATCTCTTATTCCTGAAGAAGTTGGGAAAAGTTTTGTTGCTATTTTAAAGGAGTCCTATGAACAAATTGAAGAAAGGAATAAGAAGAATAAGGAAAATGTTACTTCTCAGCTTGAAGCATGTAGGTATTAATCCCGTGCAGAAATTACCTGCAAACAAATTCTTAAAAACAGAAAATATATAATGGTAATAAACATAAATATTTTCCCCTCGATCCCAAAATCGGGACTACCATATTGACTTTTCATTATATTCCTTTCAATGTTACAATACATATATATACATGTTGAAGCATTCATAAACCCCAATTCATTAACATGTGATTAGATTATAATCGTAGTTCCCTTGATTAGATCTACAAAATACCATGGGTAGAAAATCATCATGCCCAAAACCATGTGCCAAACCCATGCACAAAACCATAGGTAGGTCTGCCCACCTAATATAGGGTCCAAAAATATTTTCTCAGGGTGCTGCCTCGGAGCTTGTGTAGGGGGGTTACTGCCCCACTAAAACCCCCCGTCAGGAGGGCCTGCACCCCCCTATGAATCCCATGCTACACCCGATGCAATGAATAGGGGGGGCTTTCACGTCCCCTCCGACCCCTCCATGTGTGCGACTAGTCATAGAAAGAATATAACGCACACCAAACATTCTCCCACTTGTTTTATTTTCCACACAGGGGGTCATAGGAGAGTTTAGTCATTGGTCTAGCCCTGCAATGCCCATTGTTTCTCTACACAAAGAAAACTTCTTAGTGCTCATGAAATTCATCAATGCATCTGCAACATTCTTCAAAGTGTTCAACTTTACCAGCAACACCTTTTTGTTCTCAACCATGTCCCTCACAAACTAATACAAAACATCAATGTGCTTTGCCCTTAAATGATAAGCAGGGTTCTTTGCCAAAGAAAATTGTACTTTGGATGTCACAATCTATCTTTATAGCTCGTTTTACTAACCCCATACTTGAACACAATCACTGCAACCAAACTGTTTCCTTCCTTGTGTGAGTGACTGCCATGTATTCTACCTCTGTAGTTGAAAGTGCCACTACAAACATTCTCTTTCTCATCCAACTGAATACACCTCCAAATAGGTTAAACACATACCAACTTCTAGATCTTCTTTAATCCAAATCTCCAACTCAGTCTGCATCAACAAAGCCATGGATGTCCAAAACTATGTCCAATCCTGGTCTTCCTTGGTAGCACAAACCATAATCATTAGTGCCACGCAAATACCTAAAAGCCAACTTCACTGTTGTTCCACACTCCTTCCATGGTTTTGACATAAAACTACTCAATACTCCTGCTTCATGTGAAATGTCTAGTCTAGTACGGAGCATTGCATACATCACATTACCGACTACACTTTCTTATGGAACATGGGACATGTCCTCTTCCTCTTCTTGTGTTTTGGGACATTGTTCAACAGATAACTTTACAACTAAAGGAATAGGAACCTCATTGTTTTACTATCCTGCATATTAAACCTCTGCAGTATTGTATCAACATATTTCCTCTGGTTTAACCAGAGCTTTGTCTTTGCTCGATCTCGTTTAATATCTATGCCTAAAATATAGTGTGCAACACCAAGATCCTTCATGTCGAATTTGGAGGACAACTGGGTCTTCAACTCCTGGATAATTTCTTTGTCATTTCCAATCAGCAACATATCATCCACATACAAGACTAGATAAATAACATGGTCACCAATCAATTTAAAATACACAATGATCCTCTTTTCTTTTGGTGAAGCCAAGTGCCTGTATAAATGTATCAAATTTATGATAACGGATCCTTGATGACTGTTTTAACCCATACAAAGACTTTTTGAACCTGCATACCTATTCTTTCTTTCCCTTCATTGCAAAGCCCTTAGGTTGCTTCATGTAGATCTCTTCTTCTAGATCCCCGTGAAGAAATGTTGTCTTCACATCCATTTGTTTTACCTCAAAGTCAAAAGTAGTGGCAACAGATAAAAGTAATCTAATAGAAGCTACCTTGGCAATAGGAGAAAAAATATCACCAAAATCAATACCTGGCACTTGAGAATAACCTTTTTCTATCAACCAAGCTTTATATTTATCCACCTTGCCTTATGCATTCATCTCCTTCTTAAACACCCATTTTCTTCCAGCTGGAAATTCCATCGATCCCAAGCCTCATTTTTTTCCAAAGATGCATTTCATCAACCATGACCTCTTTCCTGAGTTTTCCATCCTCTGAATCTGTTGCTTCCATGATAGTTTTGGGATCATCATCAATAATAGATAAAGAAAAACTTGAATAAAAAGAAGATGGACTATACCTTTCAGGTTGCCTTCTTTCTCATACTGATATTCTCATAGTTGGATTTTGTGGCTCTTCATATTCTGATTCTCGTTCTTTTGTATAGTCTGATTCTCCTCCTTTAGTTCAAATTCTATATTCGCAGGTTCCATTGGTAGGAATTCATGTTTAATAACATCTTTCACATCTCTAAACACCACATCTCCGCTGAACACAACCTTACTTGTTTCTCGGTTCCAAATATTATAACCTTTTAAACCATCCTTATACCTAATAAAGATGCACCTTTCAGATTTAGTATCCAACTTGGTTCTTTTCTCCTTTGGAACATGTACATACGTATCACAGCCAAATACCATTAGATGTGAAAGAGAGGTTTTCTTACCAATCCATACCTCATGTGGAGTCTTATCCTCCAACATTGATGAAGGTGATCTATTAACTGGGTAACATGCAATCTCCACCACCTCTGCCCAAAATTCTTGTCATAACCTGACACCACTGAACATGCTTGTTTCCTTTTCCATAAACGTCCTATTCATTCTTTATGCAACATCATTTTGTTGAGGTGTGTATGGAGTAGTCTTCTGTCATGCTATACCACACTTCTTACAGAACTCTTCAAATTCCTTCTTGCTGAACTCTCCACCATTATCTGTCCTCAACACCTTTATCCTTTTCTCTATCTGGTTTTCCACTAGAGCCTTAAATTCTTTAAACCCATCAAAGAATTCAGAGTTCTTCCTAAGAAAATATATCCATGTATTCCTTGAGAAGTCATCTATAAATGATACATAGTACACAAACTTACCCAGTGATGGAATCGACATAGGTCCAAACACATCACTATACACAAGCTCTAATATCCCTTTTGCCCTATTAGCACTAGAGGGGAAACTCACCCGATTATGGTTCCCATATACACAATGTTCATATCAATCAAAATCCAGAGAGAGATTGGACATACCTTCTACCATACCATTACCATGAAGTATCTGAAGGCACTTCTCTCCAATATGTCCAAGCCTTTAATGCCATAGCATGGTATTTTCTCCATAGACCACTAGATTTTATACTCCACTTTCAGGAAGCACATAACTGTTGCACCCATCAATAAAAGTACTACCCAAAAGTTTGTACAGAGTTCCAATCCAAAATCCCCACATCACTACCAGTGCTCCCCAAACCATCTCGTAGGTATCTTTCCCGAACACTATTTTTGCACATGCATCATCCATCTTGCTTACAAAAATCAGATTTTTGGCTAATGCAAGAATATTCGGAACACTTAAAAGTGTTCTAATCCTTCCACCTTGCAACTTCAGCTTGAATTTTTGGCGTTCAATGATTCTATCCTTCCTATTATCCCATCAGAAGAAATAACCACCATCATATCTCTCATACACCCTGAACCACTCCCTATGGGGAGTGAAGTGAAATGATGCACCTGATTCAATCAACCATGCCACATGATCTACATGTCTGCTTGAATCAGAAGCCAAGTACACATTCCCACCTTCATTTGAGGTGGTTTTCACCTTTTCAAAAGGGGCATCATTAGATCCCTTTCCTTTCTCATGAGCTTTAGATCTACAATCCTTTTTGAAGTGTCATTCCTTTCCACATTTCTAACACACCTTTACAGGTTTTCCTGGAGATTTAGATCTCCCACTCAAGGATTTTTATTTTTATTTTTATTTTTTTTTAATTTTATTTTTTATTTTATTTTTTTATTTTTATGTTTTGGGACCATCCTCGTACTGACAAGGCATCTCCATTATGGCCCTCCATATTTTTCTGTCTCATCTCCTCTGACAGCAAGGATGAGACTATTTCGTCAAACTTCAAGGTAGTTGTAGTGCTACCTATAGAAAAAACCAGACTGTCCCATGAATCTAGTAGAGAGCACAACAAACTGATGCACTAATCTTCATCTGAAATTTTTATATCAACAGATAACAACTGGCTTACCATAGTATTAAAGCCGTTGAGATGCTCTATCACCAAGGATCCATCCTTCATTCTTAGATTATAAATTTTTTTCCGTAGGAACAATTTTTTTGCCAGACTTAGATTGGTAAAAAGTCCCTAACTTGTCCCACAAAGCCATCATCATAGCTTTCCCTGATACATTCAATAATACAAAATCTCAGATACACAACTGTATTGTTCTATTTTATTTCTAATCCAAATTCACCTAGTCTTCAGCTAACATTGTCGTTGGATTAATACCTGGTTGTATTGCGATCCACTGATATTTATCCACCAGCAAACCCTCCATCTTGAGTTTCCACAACTCAAAACTTTGACCATTAAATTTCTCGATCTTTATCTTTTCGCTGATCGCCATCTTCTTTCACTGCAAGAATCGATTGCGTAGATCTCCCACTAAACAGGGTCTACCATAGGCCTGAGAAAAACCCCTTAGCAGTCAAGTTGTCCCCTTGAAGTTGAAACAAATCTAATCCCAAATGTAGGTTTTAACCCTATACATAAATTACTTGCAAATGAATTCTTAAAAATAGAAAATATACTATAGCGATAAGCACAAAACAAATACATAGAGATTTTCCCTTGGAACCCAAAACCGGGACTACCATATTGATTTTTCATTATATTCCTTTTACTGTTACAATACATATATATACATGCTAAATCATTCATAAACCCCAATCCATTAACGCTGGATGAGAACAAAACTATAGTTTCCTTGACCAGATCTACAAAATGCCATGGGTAGAAAACCATCATGACAAAACCATGTGCAAAATCCATGCACAAAACCATAGGTAGGTCCAACCACCTAATATAGGTGATCTACTGCCACATACGCTTCCTCAGACCCCATACAGGGGATCTTCCACCCCCTGAAAGCCCCCTGTTACACCTAACACAATGAACAGGTAGGTCTTTCACCCTCCCTGTGACCCCCCTATGCATGTGACTAGTTGTGGAACAAATATAACACACACCCAAAAAATCCCAATTAGTGTTAGAATACCACACCAGGTTGTTGTCAACCATGAGTTTGGATAAAAATCAACTCAAACTCTCATTTTCTCATCCTTTTGCTTTGACAGTTTCTTAAGCAACATGATTTAAGGCTCTGAACTTAACTATGGATGCAAAATATATTTCTTTGCCTCATAAAATTAGTTTTCACAGGAAAACTAGAGAACATATTTATATTGATCTGAGTAAGACATCACTAGTAGCAAGGAAAGTAGAATCTTTATTAGGAAAGGTAATAAATCAGCTGAAGTTAGAAAAATACAATTCTCAAGCTTTGCATACTTAGAATTAGGAACTGAAGAAATTGATTTTCAATCTTGGAGTAAACACCATGGACAAATCTATTGTCCAAAATTTTTTGTAGGGAGCTGAATCAGAAATTCAGGCATTAAGGAAGAAATTGAAATTTCCTGCAGTTGAGAATGTTATGGCCCCAGAGGTAGCTCAAGTTGAGAAAGAAAAGGAGCTTATAACTCAGGAGCTTCTTGAAAGAAATAAGGATATGACAAAATTAAAAGAACTAAATGCAAGCTTACAACAAGGAATAGATACTCATGTATGCACAATTGTGGTGCAACCATATTTTAAAGATCCCGTTGATAAGCTTACCAGGATCATGACCGAACTGAATATTTCAAAAGATGAAACGAAGAAGATACAAAAGTCTATATGATACAAAGGAGCATTTAAATATCAATGAGAGACAATTGAATATGGAAAAGGAAATTGCATCACAACATCAGAAGCATTATCATACAGCATGTGATGAAATCAAAGAGCTTAAGGAGAAATTGAAAGGTAATACGTCTCTCATACAAGAAAGAGAGATTATTTGGAATGATATTATACAACAGGTGAAGGTTATCTGGGATTACATGTTGATTATGACAGATGAGAAAACCATTGTAAGGGATTTAGAAATGATCATTGTCTCTAATAAAGAGAAATTCCAACGAAGTGCTCAACTAGCAAAAAGAATGATTGATTTCCTCAAATCTAAATCAACCCAAGGATTGAGAACTATGGATGTTGAAGAAGAAAAAAACTCTTGTTATGGAAATAAACAAAATGGTATAAAAGAACCTGTATAGGAGAAACACATAGGAAAAATTGGCGTAAATCAAGGAATCTGTTTTAAAATTTAATACATATTTTGAAAAAAGAATGAGAGCAGGATTTCCCTCATGTTGGGATCATCAGGGTAATCTAATCCCACGGGAGACCTATGAAACATTGTCAGTTGAGGAAAACAGAAATCTTGATTCCTCTCACAAAAAAAAACAATACTTAAATGCTCCATCATTGCAAATTATTTACAAAGGGACTTCCAGTTACTATGGTTGGTCGAAACCCTCTTCACAAAGAAAGCAACCTACACTAGAATTACAAATTTTAGGATGGCTCATGTCAGGTTTATCAAATTCCCAAGCTCAAATTTGTCAATATGGAAGAAATGCAGAGCATTGATGTCACCAACTGAAGAAGTTGAACCCAGACCATGTACAAGTAAGCCTGCACAGGGATCGCAAGTCATCAAGTGAAAATTCACCATATGTTTCATTTAATGAGGTGTTTTAAAAAACAAATCATATTTTGTTTTTTGTAATCTTAAATAAAAATATTTTAAGTTTTAAAGTTTGATTCCTAAGCACCGAATAGGGATTAGAGTAGTTTCCAAAAGTATTTTAAGAAGTTTATGGAAGTTAACACTTTTTATAACTATTATCTTTGTAATGTTCTTACAAAAAGACAATGAGGAACCATTTTTTGGGTTCTGAATATTGATTTTAGAAAGAAAAATTCTTGTGTAATGTGTTTATATTTACTTGGAGATTAAATAAATCTTCCTAGATATCTGTCTTTTGGATATGATATATGTTCTTGTCATTGTAAGTCATTAATTGTTTCTTCTTCTCGTGAAAAAGTGTAATGAAGCTATTGGTTATTTACTGTAACACAGATTTTCTTAATTCACAATACTTGTAAATTCTAATCAAATAACCTTAAAACTATGCTCTTTTTTTCCAGACATTCATTTTCTATGTCTTTCATGTGTTTTGCTAAGGTTTATAATAAAATATTATGCAGTTGTAACGTTCTGTTCTGAACCTTCCACTATTTGTTCGTATCACCCTACTACAACTTTTAAGTCATCTTCATAGTTAGTGAGGCCATATTGAAAGATATATTTATTCCAAGAGGTTTCCTCTACATTACCAATATAACTTATCTCTGAATAATCATAATGGGACAACAAATAAGTTTTACTATCTTTTTGTATAGATGTCCTAGGCACTAACCTCTTCTCAGCCAAATGTTATCTCTAGGGTTACATAGGTCCTAAAGGGTCTCACCTTTCTATGAAAATTAATGATTTCATGTTATATCAGGCTTAAATGGAAAATCTAGGTGCATAAGGTTTTTCACATTTGTATGCTCCCTAAACACCCGCACCTCCAGATCATGACATCTCCGAAGGATATCAAGTCCTTACACAATTATTGCACCATAGTGGGCCCCATTGTGGATACATCCATGAGATAGTAAACCTAACCTTGTGAAAAAACTCCACCATGCCGGGCCTCATCCCAAATACATCCATGAAGTAGTAAATTTGGGTTGAGACATATCTAACCCTGCAAATATTTTTCATTATGCACAAATTCCCAGATTGCTCGGATCCCAAATACATCTGGTAGACCTTTAAGTATCTAGTCATTTTGTATATCTAGATGTTCCTAAGCATCGAGCCATAAAAATACAAATGATGTTGTATACAAAATCTGTCAATAACTCATCTTCCCTCTAGATACAAAATTTTATCTCTGCAATACTTAGACTTATATAATTTAAGAACTTTAAGGGACTTTACGAAGGTTATCCTTGATGCAAGGAACTTTCGAGAACACCAATTCTATAGCAATGAAACCCTCATCCAAATACAAAACATTCCAAATCTTATACATAGTCATAACATAATCGATGGATCTCTCAACATGCCTTTTATCAAACATTTAAACAAGTAATCTATAACTAATATTGCTCTATAATTTCAGATACAAAACAAAACCATACAAGACCACAAAGTCTGTCACAAGAAAACAATATTAGATCTATTCATCTATTAGGAAGTATACCAATCACAACTCTTTCTCAAAAAATATAATCATAATATTTAAAAAACATACAACCATGCCATTCACAACTTATTAAAAAATGGAAATCACAATCTCTAATAGTCTAGTTAGGCATATCCAATAGTACTACATGACCATATAAATAGCTCTACACTTTATGAACATAATAGAAAATAAAAAGGCCCACAAGCCCCTCATAACTATGAGAGAATACATATAAAGAATCTTACCATAGACAAATAGGAATATTACATTCCTCCAATGCTCACACTTTCATTGCTATAACAAATATATATGTTTGTTATTGAATGCTCTTAATATATTTCCGGATTGTATTAGTTGGAAGCTCCAATGGAAGGATTGTTGGGAAGCCTAGTAGCCTTGCATTTTTTGAGGCTTGTGAGGATGAATCTCAATAAATTTGATCTTAATATCTTCATCTTTGGATTCTCCTCGTCGATTCAATTTTGGTGGTATGTGGCATGCCACAAGAGCCCTGACCGTTTTTTAGATTTTCTTGTTTGAAGATGAATCCCCCAACATATGGGAAAAAACACAAAATATTGATGATATGGAGACTTTTGTTTGGATGACCAGAGGTCAAAGTTTCCAAAGGTATCTCAATGTTAATGATATGGCATATTCTCTTTGGCTCCAAAGTGGATGATGTGGCATAACATTCTCCAAGGTCAAAATCCCCATGGATGACGTGGTAGTCAATTATTGGCTAAACTGTAGCTAAGATGGATGGTTTAATAAAAAGACAAATATAACTATTTATGCCAAAAAGAAATTATTTTATTTTAATTTTCCTTGGAAAGAAAGACAAAGCTAAGTTTATTATGGTCCAAATAAGAAGGAAAAGTTTAGCTCCAATATTCAAATTTAAATCAAATTTGTTCCCTCCTTATTTGTAATGTCAAACCTCCTTATTTGTAAAGTTATATCTCTAAGGAGACCATCCTCAACTATAAAAAGGTTGACCAATCCTCTTGAATATTATCAAGAAAACTGAGTTTCTCTCGTAAATTATTCGAAGATGTGGAATTAAGGTTACATCTTCTTGGGAGGTCGAGATTCTGGATTGGCATGATTCTTGTGGGTTATGATATTGGTAGGGTTTTTTTGGACCTCAAGTTACTAATGCAGGCGATTCTCTTGAAGGTTCAGGTGCTAATCAAGAGAAAGTTTCCTTCGCTAGATTTTTCCTTTCTTCTGTGATATTCGAATCCCCGTAAGAGGGATCATCTAAGATGAAATAAGATCAAATTTCTGAGGCATTATGTGTGCATCCATTAGCTTAATTCCATGAATGATTTCTAGGGATGAATCTATGAATAGGGCATAAAATTTTCAATCTATTTTCTAATATATTTTTGGGAAAATAAGGCTTTTCTTGAAAACTACATAGGGGCTAAGTGTAGGCATGTACTAAGGTTCTTATGAACTAATCTGAACCAATGAATAAAAGGCCCTTTTGGGTGGTCAATCACCATTTTCGTAAGGCATGACTTAACTGAGACCTTATTTCTCTGGAGCACTTAAAACAAATTCAGTCTAGAACTACTTGAGGAAGGATACATTCATTCTATTGAAAAATTTAAGAAGAACCCTAAAGCATCCTGATGAGTGCGGTTTATTTTCTTTAGCTATATTGGACTGTTCAATCCTAAAATTGTGAGTTCCTCAACCTCAATACTGTTTATGATTCAAGGACACCTATTGTGCATAAATATGATCACTATTCTAAAGGTTTTCAACCTAATCTTGGCACACTTCTGGCTTCACTATCCTGCAGTCTATATTGCCTAGAAATCACTGTGACATTGATATAGTATGGAAGAAATATTGTATGGTTTTGATCGTGTATGAAAACAATATATGGTACATGATAGTGATATATGAGTTAAAGTGACAATGATATACTAATCTATATGATAGTGATACTATGACTTCATAACAATGTCTTGGAGCCAGTTGTAAGTGACCTTGTTGCACAACAATGACTCTGATGTATAACTATGACAATGAAACTATTACATAACAGTGACTTCATTGAATGAAAGTGATAGTAAAATTTGATATGACAACCTTTAGGGCACATATAAAGGCTTCTTTTACATACATCTATTTGTTTATAACTGACCTTTACAAGTGTGGATTGTGGTTCGAAGTCTTGAAGTGGCAGTTGAAGATTGGCATCACTATTGATCTAAGGTATAAGGAGTAGCCTAACACAGTGAACAATGATATCTACAACCTTTAGTGGCATTTTCTTGCAGTAGTATATTTCCATCATTATTTTGCTACAGAAGGTATGGTATTAGCATGAACTGAGAGTGATGAGAAAATTAAAAGTAGTAGAGAGTCTTTGTTTAGCATTGTAGGTTCTATAATCTCACTAGGGTCATGATATGTCCATCATCAATAATTAACATTTGTAGAATTTTGTAGACAATTGAAATATCCTGAACATGACAGAGGAGTTCATCTTGAAAAGTAAATCATATTTGTCGGCATGAGATATGTAGCAAGGTTTTGTTGAAATTGAATTATACATCCTATGAGCTATAACAATGAATTTGGTAGTTAGCCACATTACTCTTCTATAATAGTGCAACAACCTCAATAAATTGATGTTTATATATATGATAAAAGATCATCTCATAGGGTGTTGTATACAACCATTAAGAAAATTTGTGCATAGAACAATCCTCCTTGATGGCAGAGATGTGTTGTGGCCCTTGAATAAAGTATATGGCAAAGTTTTATATATTCAAGAAATTTTATCTGGATTACTGGGAAATTCATCAATAAAAGATGAGGATGAGAGACATTTTTCCTAAGTTGAACACACATATTGAACATTAGTATCAATGGTAGCAAGGATGGTGGTGGGCTCCAGTATTGCAGCAATAATGCTGCAACTCCTGGGACTCCCTTCTTTACTTTTATCAGCCCGGTGGTTCGTAACAAACTTGGAAGCGACGGTGCTGTATGCACAAGTACTAGCTCTTGCCGCAGCTGCCACTTGGTCAGCTGGAACAAGTCCGCTAGGAGCTTAAGCCAACTTCTATGAGCTCTAAGAAGAATCTTTTTAACTAATGGACGAAAGCTAACTCAAAGAAGGCTGATCTACTTGCAGAAAGAAACTGGAAAGCTGAAAGGAAATGTAAACCCTAGCAAACCCTAATTTTACCACCTAGCCCTACTGATGCAAGAAAGAGGATGAAAGCTACTAAAAGAGATGCCATTGAATTCTAGGAAGGTAAAATACATGTGTCTAAGCTACTTCTACAGTAACATCTAAAAAAAACATCTTTTTGTATTTTTGAATAAGTTGCCAGAATTATCATGCATGCGATTTAACTGTTTTTGACTGTGCAGAGGTGGATTGGCGAGAGGAAATGCTTGGAGGAGGTTGGGAAGGTTTAGAGAGGGCCTAAGGGGTCCCTAACACCCTTCCAGAGAGTTTCACAGAGTTTTTCTATCAAGAAACCTCATTCGTGAGCCTCTACAGGAAGTCTGCAGGGGTTCTACAGGATGTTCTGGAATTTCTACAGGATGTCTGTAATTTTCTACAGGTTGTTCAGAAATGGGATTTTGGAGGATGGATGGAGAGAGAAAGGTGAAGGAGTGAGTATGGAGGTAGGACAGGGGTGTGAGGAGGTCCAGGACTTGGTGGATGGAGTTGAGGAAAGATGAAGATGGCTGGATTTGTTCAAGGAGGAATGAAGCAATGTTGCACAAAAATTAGGGTTATGTGAGCAAGTGTGGCAAATGTGAGGCAAGAATCCGAGTTAGGGGATGGAGTAGATGGGATTGATGGAGTATGGGTAGATAGAGAAGTGGTACATGTGCTTTGCAAGTTGTTTTTCCAACTGAACCAACGAAGACTTGTAAAATCAGAGACCTAGTTACGTTGACCTAATCTGATCTAGCTAACAGTAAAGAGAATGAACATAAGTTTTAATTGCAATGAAACCATGTATACTAACTATGCAACGAAGTAATCAAGAATCTGAACATGTAACCAACTTCTGCAAATAAAAATCAAACACTAATGATTGCATGGCAAAGCAAAGTCAATGTTTTTGTTGGCAGCAAGGTCACCTTGATCTCAAATCCTGATCCCACTGAGGGAGAGGTGAAATTAGAGGTTCTTGATGGCCCTTTTCTGAAGCTTGTCCCTGTTAATAACCTATCAACTCAATCTGAACATCAAAAATCTTTCTAATCATCAACAGTGACCTAGTTAATCAACAAGATTTTAATCTACTTAACAGAAATTATTTTGCAAAGACATAAAAAACAAATAACAGTACATAAGGAGGCCTTGGCACTTGGGTTGGGCCCAACCCCAAGAGCTACAGGCTCCTATAAAGAACTCAGAACTGATGCCAAGTAAAGCTGCTTTTCATTACTAAAAAATAATCATCACAAGAAAGTTATACAACAGTAGCTACAAGAAAACGAGCTGAGAAAATGACAGCACTATAGTGCAAAGCCCAATAGTTCCAAAAGTAAACTATGAAGGCTGAGGCCTTCCTATTTATACACTACGAGGGGCCTAGCAGCCCTCCTTAATTCAAGGGACTCGGCTGTTCAAACTGCTAGTAAACAGTCACTCTTCCCAAAGCTGCTCGGCTGCCTTTAGGATTCGTTTTGGTGGCCTGTTGAGCTCGGAGTTGAGGGTGGAGATTTCGAGGAAGGGCCATTTAATGCCAGAGACAACCTCCCTACGAATCCTCACCTCAAGCTTGGCTATCACCTGGCCCATAATTGCTTGGTTTTGCTCCAAAATTTGTCCAAAAAACCTAAAATAACCACGTATTAGTCTCCTTGGTAGAGTGACCACCCTTATTCGTTCAAATAACATAAACATACTCAAAAAACATGCATAATCTATGAAAAATGGTGGATTGATCAAGGACAATTAGGCAAAATGAGCCCAATAAGTTACCCAATTCAGGGCTCATCATCACCCCCCTGCTAAATGGGGTTCTCATCCTCTGAGAAACTAGTCCAGCTCATCATCCTTTATAGCTTTGACCGCCTCCCTCATGTCCCAGGCCTCTGTGGTGATATCTTCTTCCCGGTCGTGGAATCCTGCTTTCCTTTCCACTTCCTCCCACTGTCTGTCTTCCTCCTCTTCCTTAACTCCTTCCAGCAATCCCAAAAGTAAAGGAGGGCTGAATTTCAGGCCAATCCAATTGGCCTGCAAATTTTGCGTCAACTGTTTGTAGAGAGGTACCCTTGCCAAGGCCTCCCTCATCCTAGTGGGAGAGTGGTATTCCCTTATCTTCAAGCTATGAGGCAGTGTGTTCCACCGCCTTGTGTAGGCATGCAGGCAGTTTTCTCCCAATAGTCTCTCCATGTCCTCAAAGTGGGCAATAGCTTGAGCCTGTTGCTCAATGTATTTCGGTAAATCCTGAGGGCTTTTGGCCAAGTGCTAGTGGGCGCTTATCACTGCTGAGGGGTCATCCGGCTCTGCTCTGATCATTAGTGGCTCACTGAGTTCTCTACCTATGATACTGCGGACCTCTGCTGCTATCTTTTCCTCACGATTCATCCAAGAGGCCATGGCCATAAGTTGGACATCTCCTATCATAGTGTTGGGATCCCATGCATTCATGTTTGGAAGGGCTAAGTTGTGCAAGTAAAACTCTGATAATTTGGCCTTGTCCTCTGATGAACTACTGCCACATAGAGCTGCAAATTGATGATAATTTTGGAATGGGGTGATGCCCCTTTGGGCCAAGGTGTTGATCTGAAACTGTAACCACTAATCCTTAAGGTATAGGGCATATGATTTGGCAGGCTGCCTACACTGCAGAGCTTCTATCGCCCAGCTGGCCATGTAGGCCAGTTGGGCCTCCTTTTCTTGTACCTGCTGTTTCAGAGACTGTATCTCTTGGCCTGCTTGCAATTCCTTCTCCTGTAGCTGTCTATTCAATGTCTCAATTTCAGCCTGCATCCTTTCCCTTCTCTGTTGTTCATCAGGGGTTTCTTTGTCTGTTGTGGGCTCCTCCTATTGCTGTTGTTCTCCCAAGATGTGAGGCTTGTCTTCCTTCTTCTGTCCTTGTAACTGTAGCTAATGTTTAAGCAGCTCATTTTCTTCGTGTAGCTTGGCCCGCTCGCTGCTCTCCACATGTTGTACCATAGCCAATTCCCTTCTTGCCTCTTTGAGTTGTTCCTCCAGATGACCTATATCTGCCACACCCTTGGACTTAGTGATCTTCATCCAAGTGTGGGTCCTCACTCTCTCTTCTTCTAGTGCAAGGAAAAGTGGCACTGTGAATTTTTGGGGAATGATCTTTCTAGCCTCTAAGAAGTTATAGTAGGAGCCCAAGCTGGGCTGGGGGCTAGGTTCCACAATGTTCTCCACCTTTTCTTCCTCCTGTGGTGATTTAGCCACCTCTCCTTCCATTTCTTCGGTCTCCTTTAGCCTAGCCAGTGTTTCCTGTAGAACAGTCTCAACATCCTGTAGAGAGGCCTTTGTGTCCAACATTTTCATTCTTTCTCTCCAGGTGGATGTCTTCGGGCTTCCCCGTTCATAGGTGATGGATGCCTTTGAGGGAGACCTCTCCTTTTGTGTAGATGGGGTGTCTAAAATCGTGATTGGCTCTTTTGACGGTGGCTGGGGTCGGCCAGTCTTTATCCTCATGCTCCTTCTTGCCTTAAAATACATGGAAGGCTCCCTCTTTCGCTTCCCTTTTTTCTTTGGAGATGTGCTCAGGGTAGCCAACACAGCTGCTGCCTCCCTGGCTAAAATCTTAGGTGATTTTTCCTTCTGTTGCACTGTTTCTAGTCTTCCTGTAGAAAGTCCTGTGGTGACTGTTTTCTGGCTTCTTGTAGAAACTGTCTTCACTGTTTTGGTATGCTTGGCTGGGGGTGCCTTCCCTTTTAATTTTGTTGTGGTTGCCTTGGTTGTGTCCTCACTTGCTTGGACTTTTTCATTCCTCTCTGCCTTGATTTGCAATCGTTTCTTCCTTGGTGTTTGTGCCTTTATTCCACCCACAGTTTTGGGCTCAGTAGCTTGGCCTTTCCCTCGTCTCTCTTCTTGTTCTTTCTGTGGTGGTTTGTCCTGGGTTTCCTTACCCTTGGCTTTCTCTTATGCCTCAATGTGCTCCCTTTCCTCACTACTAGATGAAGTGAGTTCCTCGGCTAGAATTCGAATATCATCATCCTTGGACATATTGCGGAAAATCTCCGAGGAGAGAGGGATAGTGTAGGTATGGAGGGCATCTTCCACTAGAAGCTTTATAAGCCCATGATGGGCCAGCTGATCCGGTGTCCCTTCCTTCAATTTTGTGCCACACTCAAATAATGATTGTAGGAGGAAATAGGGGATGCTTAACTTTTGTTCTCGGGGTAAATCCATCCTATGTCTGAGTTCACTTAGCAACCGGAAGTGATAACCGTAAACAATACTGAACCACCCCTCACAGGCAATGTATTTCATGATCTGGAGGCTAACCTCGCTCCAAAAAGGGTGTAGGCTGGCTCTCCGGACCCCATTCTTATCTTCTGAAAACTGTTCCTTTGGTAGGAAAAATTCTTTCTTGGCTTTTTGGCCTAATGCCCTCTCCTCTTTGCTCCAGGGTATCCCTAATGGCAGATCAGTAACCCGACTAATGAGTTGTGGGGTAAGATTTAGGGTCAACCCTCTGAAATTCACAGTGGCCAGTGTCTTTGATTTAGGTTGCAGGGACATTAAGAATTCTTCTGTTACCTCATCGTCCAGACCTTGAATTCTGTCACAGAAGGTCATCCAATTGGCACGGGTGAATAGGTCCACCACCTCAGGAGTTTCTCACAATTTCCTGGAATCCGAGGGTTCCTTTCTGATAAACCCTCTTGGCATGGTGAGAGTGCTCTGTTTTGGCTTGTGCTATGATCAGAAAGGGGAATTCTGTTTATGGTTTCCTCCCCTGAACTTTGAAGACAGTATCCCTCAGGTGTTTATGTTTCAACCTTGCACCAATTCCCTGGTTTTTTTTTTTTTTTAAAACTCGACTATCCGTGTACATAAGGAAGACTTGGGTTTTCCTAGATAGGACACAGAGCTCAATTTTCACCCTCCAGCATACATATAACCATGTAAAATTCACATTCTTCATGCACAGGTTAACCCTCATAGTGGTTTATCTTTTCTATAGGACGAATTTATTAACAGGAACCGTGGAGGCGAATTTGACGCAGAACCAGCTGAAAAATTCCATGTATCACACAAGCAAACTACTATTCTTGACCCACAGGCAGACTTGCTTCTAATTCTCCTACTCCAGACAGTTTAATTCACCACCTTTTGAAATATCATGCATGGGAATGGTGTTTTCAAGCCTACCTCTCTTTGAAACTCCAATTTCGACGCAGGAAGTCTAGGTTTCTTTGCTCCGGAAGGCTATGTCGTGTTTCCTGTAGAGCTCCTTCCTATAGAAAGCTTTGCCGGCTTTTGGAGGATGTCACGGCGCTTCTGAATGAGCTTGGGACACGGGAGGATTTTGATACAGGCCGAGAAGCTTGGGCTAACAGACTGCAGAGGAGGAGGACGCGTACTTCGCTGAGAATGGTTGCAAGTGTAAATGACAACAGTTAATCGTGAGTTCTTCGGCCGAGCATGTTTGAATTATGGCGCAATTCATGGCGAGGGGGTGAGGTGGCCAGGCCGATCCATTAGCCAACGTCACGACCATCATTCCTTTGCATGTCTTTGACCGTCGTTACCTTCCCTCTGCCATTAACTGCTGCCACCCTGCCAATCCCACCGATTCTCCTCGACTGGACACTTCGCACGTGTCGACTGCACGTCTCTTTGGCGTAACCGAGCTCGTTCGGATCCCACGAGTCCATTCGACTGACTGTGGGTGGCCAGTTGACTCGCCACCGAATTCGTTCAATCCGCACCATTTCACAGACATGCAGTTTTCAGAGTATAGTCTATGAAATTTGACAAATAAGGTTAGACACTTACCTGTGTGGCCGTGGATGTGTTCTGCAGGCTTCGGGACGTGGAACGATGGCTTTGCTCACTGCTGCTTCGTGCACAGGTGTTGGACTCCTTCTTTCATTGGTTGATGCTGTATGCACAGCTTTGGGACCCGATCCTCTGGTTGTAAACGCTGCATGCACGGCTCTGTCTTTTTTCACCTGTCGAGGAGGTGTTCACATCCAAGCAGAGTTTTTTTTTACATGTCCCCTGTGTCGATTTCAGCTGCTACTGACTCCAGAGTATGTGCTCCAGACGGATCAACTGCTACAGGATTCTTGTAGGACATCCTGTAGCTACTTCTCCTCCTGGGATGCATGCTGAAATGAGCAAGGTTGTATTCGTGGATGAAGGGTCCTGATGGAGCTTTGATAGGTAGAGTGTGCGAGCCTTTGTGTGCTTGATTGTCACTTGGGAAAAAAAATTTCAATCTGAGGAAAACATGACTCTTTGTATGACTGTGTAGGAATACATAACCAGATTGTTACAATGGCGGTGGAAAGAGATGAAACCGGTGATGGATGGAAGAGAGGGATGGCTACAGGCCTAATCAATAGACTTCAAGCTTTAAATCCCTTTCCAATATTGAATTTGGCCTGCCCGGAGGCTCTACAGGATGTTTCCTGTAGAAATGCAGAACTTCCTGTAGAAAGCTCAGAACTTCCTATAGGAGGTTGAATCTCGACCCGAATGTGTTCAAATCCTGGAAAAAGTGAGTGGCTATGGAGGGAGTGCCTATAAGGATGTCTTGTAGCCTGGTACAGACCACTGTCCTCATTTTGTGCGACCTTCTTTATGTGCACTGTATTCCCTGCAACCTGCAATAATTAAAGAGATTAGACCTGTTTCTTTTTATTTTTCTCCTTTTTCCCTTTTTTCTTTTTTCTTGTTTTTTCTTTGAGAGACAGCAGGGGCGCCTCCATGAGGTTTTCACCCCCACTATCTGCCCTGGGCACCTCAGAGAGGTTTTCACCCAAGGTTTTTTTTTTTATTCCATTTCTTTATTTTTTGAGAGACAGCTGGGGCGCCTCCATGAGGTTTTCACCCTCACTGTCTGCCCTGGGTGCCTCAGAGAGGTTTTCACCCAGGGATATTTTTTATTCCTTTTTTTTTTTTTGATGATCAAGGTGTGGGTGGAATAGAGGTAGAACCCTGTTCCACTACCAGCACTGATTTTTCCAAAGTTTCAATGAACTCCTACCTCGAAAGGGGTTTCCTGTAGATTTTCAATCGATGTCCATTAACAAGCATGGGGATGGATTCTTCATCAATGGTCCTGACAAGGACTGAACCATTGTCATTGAATTTCTCCACTGTATATGGTCCTAACCATCTTTTCCTCTGCTTCCCTTTGAAATCCTTGTATCTTGAGTCATACATCAGTGCCCAATATCCCGGCTGGAATTGCTTTTCATTAAGGTGCCGGTCATGCCATATCTTCCTCTGGAGTTGGACTACTTCTGAGTGGAGGAGGGCCTACATTCGTTGTTCATCTAATCCATTCAGCTGTAGTAATCTTTCACGTTGAGCATGGCTAAGATCTAAGTCCAGTTGAGCTACCACCCTCAATGTATTGTACTCGAACTCTATGGACAACAAAGCTTTCTTCTCATATACCAGCTCATAAGGTGTGAAACCTGTTCTAGTCTCCAAGTGGTGTTGTAGGCCTAGGTGGCCTAAACCAGGCGATCTGCCCAATCCTTTCTGCTGCTGCTCACCACCTTAGTCAAAATCCCTTCCAATGCTCTATTAGTGACTTCCACCTGCCCATTTTCTTGAGGATGATATGGGGTGGAAGTCCTATGCTTGATCTTGTGATGAGCGAGTAAGTCTTCAATCAGATTGGAGGTGAACTGGCTTCCTTGATCGGTGACTAAATCTCTTGGGTAGCCAAACTTGTAGAAGATATTTTCCCTTAAAAACTCAGCCACCTTTTCTTCTGTCGTTGCTTTGATTGCCTTTGTTTCTGCCCACTTTGTCAGATAGTCGGTGCACACAATGATGTAAGACCTTTGGTTTGAAGGAGGGTTGATAGGACCCACAAAATCCATGCCCCACTTCTCAAATGGCTCGAAGGTCACTTGAGGTTGGAGAGGCATTTCATCCCTTGGAGTCGGTTTCCCCATACTCTGACATCAGTCACACTGGCTGATGATTCTTCTGACATCTTGATGAAGAGTAGGCCAATAGTAGCCTGTCTGTAGAATTTTGAAGGCAATCCTTTTTGCTGTAAAGTGGCCTCCACAAGGCACATCATGACAGGTTAGGAGGATGTCAAAGACTTCCTCCTCCCTAACACAACGCCTCAAGATTTGATCTAGGCCAAGTTTAAACAGGTTGCCCCCGATCCAAGTGAATGGGGCACTCTTCCTTACAATTTTTCTCTTCTCCTTTGAGGATAGATGCAGAGGGAACTGTGCTGAGACCAAGTAATTTGCTACATCAGCAAACCATGGAGAGATTACTGTTGGTACCATTCCATGACCTCCTTTTTCCTCCTAAAACATATCATTTGCCTATTCCTTTTCATCACATATCTCTTAGAATCCTTGAAAATTGATTAGTTAATAGTTCTATAGTTATTAAAATGCATTGAAATTGATTTAGGAATTTTATGTTAAAGAATTATAAGTTTTTGGTAAAATGGTTACAGGAAGTTCCAACATCCTGTAATTGGCTCATTGTTTGACATGTGGCACAACAGCTGGGCTAGAGCGAAAGGTATGGATGAAAAGTAGAATGTCCAAGCATGGACGAATACCTATCCTACAACAGAATCGACCCTCCTACATGCGTGGTCAACACAGGTCAAAGCATGGCACACTGGCGACAAAGGCAGCAACAACAGAGCATTCTAATTTGATTTATTTTTTGTTCTTTTTGAAATCAGTTTAGGATGGAAACATTTTAAAAATCTCGATGTAGTAAAAGCGGCAACAGCCATATCATATATGTACATTCGTTTTTGAAATGTGTTGTAAAAAGACATATGTAAATACAGTTCGGTGTAATGAACAATGGTTAATCGTTGTATCATTTGAAACAGTCTTTTGAACTTAATATCAAGAATCTAGTTACAGTCACGACCCTTGTCTTGTTGCATTGATTTGATAACCGGTTGAACACGTATACCTCTGGAACGCGGACAGACCCTGCGTTAAACTGGTATACTGTCCTTTTCGTTTTATTTGCACTTAGGGTATTACATGGTTTGCACAGTAGTTAAGATTGGTTTCCGATTTCAATAGTTAGGATTGGTTATTGACTTTCATCGAATACATATGGTTGTGTTTGTGATAATGCTTGAATAGCCCATCTATGAGATTGTGAATCGTGTCCTGTAAGGGATTCGATCCCTGTGTTGTCTTTTGAAGCAATGTCATGAACTTTGTTTTTATTTCAAAATCTGTTTATGATCTCTGTATATTTTTATCTTGCATAAATATTAGTGAATGCTGGGTGTTTGCTGAACAAGGGTTTTATGTATAATGTCTCTGTAAGGAGATTGAAATCTTGGTTTGCAGTGATACACAGTGTTTAATTTGGCGAATGAATTAATGATTGTAATCAGGTATATTAGCAGAGTGACTTGATGTTTGGATGATAGGTAACATACCCCAATCTTCCGTAAAGAAGTTCTGTGACCTACATCATAACCACTTAGCTAATAATCCTTTATTTCTATATACTTTAGACGCATGCCTCTAAGCTTACGCATCCTGGTCGATAATAAATATGGTCTAGTCTAGTACCCTAGAAAGAACACTACATTTTGGCGCCGTTGCTGGGGTGGCGTACTTAAAGGATTCAAACAAAAAGAAAAAAATTTCAATACACAAAAATAAACAAAAACACAGTTAGAAATCATGTTCATTTATGCCTAGATTTAGAGACAGTCAAGGTAGATTTGTAAAAACCCCCCACCATCTAAAAACTAACCCATCATCATCAGGAGCAGACTCTCTAGGGAATACAACACCACCTGAGGAAGTTATCCAAGCATTGGAAGAAAAACAAAAGTCAGGTCAGAGACTTACTCTTATTGAAAGGCAAACATTATTTACACATTAATCGCAGAAGAAGCACTTTCCTAGACCTTCCACACAAGGAGAAAGTAGCACAGTGACCGAACAATCTTTCTTTAATCTCCTTTTTCAAACAAGTGACACTGACACTGAGAGACCCATTAGAATGGCTGAGGAAGGATCTGGATCGGTACCACGCCAAGGAGATGAAGAGGAGTCAACTTTTAAGTTTCCTATACATGAACCGCAGGAAGATGATGAGATCAAAATGAAAAACATACCCCCATCCGTGCTACCAAACTTCTATGGTATGGCTTCGGAGGATCCAGACTCATTCTTGTTCGAGTTTGACATTGTATGTCGAACATATGGCTATACAGATGATGCCCATAGGTTTAGATTATTCCCAGCGACATTAAAGGCATCAGCCTTAAGATGGTTCATGAGGCTTGGTGAGCATGCTATAGTTGATTGGGATGGCATGAGGAGAATATTTCTTAGGAAATATCAGCCTTATTGCAGATCCAAAGATTCTAAAGATGATATCTTTAGAATGAGCCAGCAAGAGGATGAAAACTTAGAGGAATATTTAGAACGGTTTGTCTATAACTTACAAAAATCTAAACACCGAACTATGCCTCTTGATCTGATCCGCACAATATTCTTGAAAGGTATCCAAGAGGAATACATGGATGACCTCAACTTGATGGGCAAAGGTGACATTTCTGCCTTACCCTTTGAAGAAATCGCTGAGTTGTGCGAAAATTATTCAAGGAGTAAAGCTAAAATGGGAAAGAGAACCCTGTCATCCAAGGTCACAAAATCTGCCTCTGCAAGTGTCACAAGGGCTGAAATAGGGAATCTTTTAGAAGAGTTTAAAACAGATTTGTTAAGCACCCTAGGGAACCAAACTGACACTATAAAATCCAAGAAGAAACAAGAAGATGAAGATCACATAATGGCTATTTTCTGCCCAAAATGCCGGAAGAAACATGCATTAAAAGACTGCCCTCTAGAAAACATCCAAGTTTGTGC
The DNA here is from genome assembly GCA_031772625.1 of Pinus tabuliformis. NCBI lineage: Eukaryota > Viridiplantae > Streptophyta > Pinopsida > Pinales > Pinaceae > Pinus > Pinus tabuliformis. Next base: position 816,878,389 of record CM062808.1, on the reverse strand, counting down.
TTTCTGTACTGAACATCATGATATGTTTAACTGTCCTAAAGTTAAGGTTTTGCAGAACTGTAATATGGCAGCCAATGCAGAGATGGAAAATGTGTATTACATGGGTGCAAAGAGACCATGGCAGCCAAGGCCAACACCTCAAGGTATGTTCCCAAGTCAAAATTTGCAATTTCCTATGAATGATCAAATGTATGCACAAAACTCATGGAATGTACCCATGCCATGGCAGCACCAAAACCAATCACAACACCAATGGAGACCGTCTCAACAATACTCCCAATCTTATCATACATACCCTCAATCATACCCACCATACTCACAACCATATCAGCAATACCAACAGCCATATTCATCACATTCTCAACCATATCAGCAGTATCCTCAGCAAGTTGTTTATTAGCCCCAACCTCCTCAACAAGCACTGCCTGCTCCTCCACCAATAAATCCACCACAACTGCAATTTCCAGCTAACTCACAACCTCCCAGACCCAGTCAAATTCCTGCTCAAACTGTCCCAAATCCAAATAATAGAGCAGAGAGGCCAGCTTACAATGTAGAAGAGGGAACCTCATATTCCACACTGCCTTTGCAAAATATTAACTTGAAGTCTGGTAGGATACTCCACAAAGATTCTCCAATAACAGCTAAGCAAGAAGAAAACACAGAAAATGAAAATGAAATGACAAATCAAAGAAAACCAAACAATGATAAACAGATGCAACCACTGCATCCACCTTTTCCAGACCGATTGGTCCAAATAAAACCTCCACTGTCTATACCACAGTTTGATGTCTTAGATGAACTCAAGAATGTCTACATAAAAATTCCACTGCTGCAAGCTATAAAAGACATTCCTATCTATACCAAAGCCATCAAAGACATGTGCCTCAAGAAGCCTACTAGAAAAAGGATTGATCCTCAAACCATTCATGTTTTAGGAAATTTAGCAGGCCTTATGACCAATACTATCTCCATGGAGAAGTATGTTGATCCTGGCATCCCCAGAGTGACCACGATCATTAACAACATATGGATTCCAAACACTTTGATAGATCTCGGGGCCGCAATCAATGTCATGACTCTTGAAACCATGAGAACACTCCAGCTCATAAATTTGCAACATACAACAATTGTTCTAGAACTATCTGATAGGTCTAAAGTGATTCCTGAGGGGATATTGGAGGACATCATTGTCTCATTGGACTCTTGGGAGTATCCAGTGGATTTCTTAGTCCTTCAACCCAAATCCAATTTAGGAGGACACCCTATCATCCTTGGTAGACCATGGTTAGCGACTGTTGATGCATTTATAGAATGTCGATCGGGCAACATGATCATTTCAAGGGGGACCGAAAGAAAACAACTCACCCTTTATCCATCGGCACAATCACCAGCAGTAACACACAATTTGTGGCTTGATGATAAATTTAATGATAAAGAAGAAGTACAATCTGTTTTTAGCATTGACCAAATCTATGATTTCCAAGAACAAGACAATAATGATTTGGTAGAATTATTCCTTTCTCAACCTGATATGTCCGAAAATTTGAGAAATGAACAATATCATGCTGCAGATGTACTTCTGGCCCAAAACTTTCAGGAAACATGCACCATCCAATCTTTGCAAACCACATTTCACGACATTTTTTCAGTTCAATCCATCACCAACACACAGAGTCAGATCATAGAGATTAGTCCAGGGAAAACTCTGAACATAGGCAATCACCTAGACTCATCTTAGCAAGAGAAATTGATTAGACTCTTGAGAAAATACCAAAAAGCCTTTGCTTGGGACTACACTGATATGCATGGGATTCACCCCGACACATGCACTCACCATATCTATACAGATAGCACCATTAAACCAGTGAGGCAACCACAGAGAAGAATGAACCCCATGCTCCAAGATATTGTCAGGGAGGAATTGCAAAAACTTTTGAGAGTTAATTTTATATATCCTATTTCTGACAGTCAGTGGGTATCCCCATTGGTTATATTGCCCAAGAAAAATGGTAAGTGTCACATTTGTGTTGATTACAGGCAGCTGAATAAAGCAACACTCAAAGATTATTTCCCACTACCATTTATTGACCAAGTGTTAGACACCCTAGCTGGCAAATCATCATTTTCTTTTCTTGATGGTTTCAGTGGCTACAACCAGATCAGGATCGCCTCAGAAGACCAGGACAAAACCACATTCACTTGTCCTTGGGGCACTTATGCTTACAATGTTTTGCCATTTGGACTTTGCAACGCTCCAGCTACATTTCAGAGAGCTGTGCTAGCTATTTTCGCTGATTTAATTCATGATTGTGTTGAAGTTTACATGGATGATTTTTCAGTATATGGCAATTCATTTGAACATGCATTAGACAACCTTGAGAGAGTTTTGAAAAGATGTATTGAAGCTAACCTGTCCCTCAGCAATGAAAAGTGCTTTATGATGTTAAACGAAGGGATAGTGTTAGGCCACTATATTTCTTTTCAAGGCATCAAGGTTGACCCAGCAAAGATCCAGATCATTGCTGATTTTCCAATCCCACAGAGTCAGAGAGAGGTAAGAATTTTCCTTGGGTATGCAAGCTACTACAGAAGATTCATTGAACATTTTAGTAAAATAGCTTTACCTTTGTTTAAACTTCTAACCAAAGATGTACTTTTCAACTGGAATGAGAACTGTCAACAAGCATTTGAACAACTCAAAAAGAAGTTATCAACCGCACCAGTCTTGAGAGGGCCTAATTGGAGCCTACCATTTCATATCTTCACGGATGCATCTGACACTGCAGTGGGTGCATCCTTAGGCCAAAAAGAGGAATCTTGTACTTATGCCATTTATTTCATTAGCAAAAATCTAACACCTGCAGAGTTAAACTACACAGTTACAGAAAAGGAAACACTTGCCATCATTTATGCTGTGAATAAATTCCGACATCATATAACTGGTTATGAGGTCTTTGTACATACTGATCATTCTGCCATTCGACATTTAATGAATAAACCAATAACTAGTGGAAGAGTTACCAGATGGTTATTATTGTTACAGGAATTTAACATCACAGTGTTAGATAGACCATGCAAAGAGAACCAGGTGGCAGATTTTCTTTCTAGACTACAAAATCCAGGTGAGGTTGTTCCAGTTGAAGATTCTTTTCCAGATGAAAACTTATTTTCAATTTCCATAGTAACTCCTTGGTATGCTGATTTGGCCAATTATTTGTCTACAGGAAGGACACCTCCACACTTTACTGCAAAGGAAAGGAAGAGACTAGTCAAACAAAGTGCTAGATATTCATGGCTTAATGGCGATTTATTTTACACTGGTTATGATATGATCATTAGAAGATGTGTAAGAAATGATGAGGTAATTGATATTTTAAAATCTTGCCATGATGAACCGTGTGGTGGGCATTTTGCAGCTAAGCAGACAGCATTCAAAGTTCTTACTCTTGGATACTACTGGCCATCCATTTTCAAGGATGCCAAGAAGTATGTAAAGAGTTGTGACAACTGCCAAAGAATGGGTAGGCCCACAGCTACTGATGAGATGCCCCTTCAGCCCCAAGTTCACTTAGAGCCATTTGACAAATGGGCTCTAGACTTTATAGGACCCATTAACCCAACCTCCAATGGTAAGAAGTACATCTTAGTATGTACTGATTACGTCACAAAGTGGGCTGAAGCAAAAGCACTAGTTAGAGCCATCGAACACACAGTAGTAAATTTCCTTTTTGAAGAGATTTTTGTGAGGTATGGAGTACCAAGGGAAATTGTGACTGATCAAGGTACTCAATTCACCTCAAAGCTAGTGAAGGACATCACAGACAAATACCAAATCAAGCATAGGAAAAGTACCCCTTACCATCCACAGGCCAATGGGCAGGTGGAATCCACAAACAAAACTTTGGAGGGGATCATTATTAAAACTGTGGCAATGAACAGGAAGAATTGGGAAGAGAAGCTCAAAGATGCACTCTGGGCTTACAGAATTACGTGGAAAGATACTACCGGATTTACACCATATCAATTGGTGTACGGCAAAGAGGTAATGCTTCCTATTGAGTTTCAAATACATACTTTTAAACTGGCTGCAGATTTGCAAATTGACTTGGACCAAGCACAAAAAGAAAGAATTCAGCAGTTGAACCAGCTGGATGAAATGAGGCAGCAAGCAGAGGAGACCACAATCCTCATGCAAAAACAAAGGAAGCAGTGGCATGATGCACATATTAAGAAGAAGCAGTTCAAGGAAGGTGAATGGGCTTTACTTTTTGACTCAAAATTCAGAGATCATAAAGCCAAGTTCACCACCCATTCGATGGGCCCATATGAAATTATTCAGGCTTACGACAATGGTTCAGTCAAGCTCAAAACTATTGATGGAGAAGGTCACTCCTTTACTGTCAATGTTCATCGCCTGAAACTATACACCAAGCCCATCAGCAAGCAAGATTTTCTCCATACAGTATCCCAGCAAAGAGAGGTTGAGGTATTGCAGCCCTCAGCTGCAGTATCACTACCTTAGTTCATTTCCTTTCAATTTCAGAGTCAAAAAGAAAAAAAAAATAATATAAAACAAAAACTATATATATATATATATATATATATATATATATATATATATATATAAATTTTAAAAAATATATATATATATATAAAATAATGGGTTAGATGTGAAAACCAGCCTCTGGCACACTCTAACCCCGAATTCCTACTTGAAAACCAATTCGTTGGCAGGTATGAATTCTCTTTCTTTTGTTCACTGTTTGATTTATCAACTGAATCATGACTTGAGGACAAGTCAAAATTTTAGTTGGGGAGAGAGGCATCAGCATTTTGTTCTTTTATCTCTCCATTGTAAATTCTTAAAGATTTCTTATCCTATCTCTTCACTGTAAATTTCCAAAGCAGCTTGTTCTAGCATTCCAGACTTCAATAAATAAGCTGTTTTGTCATTGTTTTATCTCAGAGGGACCTGGTTATAAACATTATGCAAGGGGACCTGTTCTGTCCAGACGACTATGCCACCAACATCAGCAGTAATGGGACCTGTTTAAGACACCTAGAAGGGACCTGTTAAGGAGATTGACACCCAGGGCTACTTCAACAAAGTTTCATCAAGTTTCTACAAGGATTTGGGCACCAAGATTCCATCAAATGCCCAAGCTCATTGAACCTGTATACATATAAGGAGCTGCATGAACATCTTCAAATTTTTCTCAAGGGACCTATTGCATTTAATCTTTCACAAGGGACCTGTTGCATTCAATCTTTCTCAGGGGACCTGTTACAACAAGCAAAAGAACAGTCAAAAGGGACTAGTCCTACTCAGCATGTCAATACAACAACAACCAACAAAAGAGTAATATGTTTCTTATTCTTAACATTTAATTTCTTAGATTAATTTTTAATGTAAATTTGATGACTGTGACTGTTATGATCGATTTCAAGGACACCTACATTTTCCATCATCCCTTATCCCACCGATTCTTATCATTTTTTTCATACTTCAACCTATTCATACCTCTGAACCCATTACCAACACATCAACCTTGTCATGCTAAATGCATCCTACAGCCATACCAACATCTTCCATTTGACTGAATGCCAACTGAAACAGGACACGTGGTGGATTGTGTTTTTAAATAAAAGGGGAAAGAAACAAATGTAAAGCGGCCTATTCATTGTATTCCACACGGCCAAATCATGACTCCACCACCCGACGTAGCCAAATGATTCAAGGGACTCCCTGAAATCATACCTAGCATTGAATATACGCCTTCAACGCTCTTATGGTGACATCTATACAAGTGTACAACACTCCTCTGTTATAAAAAATGAATACGCTGTGAAGTAAGTACAGCTGGGTATCCCGGCATCATTTTCGGTTATCTTACGCTGGCATTTGATTTCCCGTGACTTCCACAGTAAGAATCAGAAGCAGTGAGCGCCGAAGAAAATATTACCATTTGGGTTCGACTTACACAGTGAGGATTGGAAGCAGTGAGCGCCACAGAAAGGGAAACATAACCACTCGGTTTCGACTCCCACCAAAGTCATAAGACAGTCGACCGACTGAGCATCATATTAAGGGAGCGACACACCAGGTAACAAATTGAAATTTCTTTGTTAAAATTGCAAGACATAAACAGAGAAGGGTTAGAGCACGACCCTCTGCCACTATGACTAATAGGGTCGAACCGAGTGTGTTCGATAGTTCTCAATATCATGAAGATTGCATTGCAATTCTTAGAGAGATACAGTGGTTACCATTTTTAGAAAAATTTCATGGAAGTAATGAAGAGGTTACCAAACAATTTGCTTTCACCTTCAATGGAGAAAAAGCCCTGATAGGTAACTTCTCATTCAGGGTTTCAGAGGATACTATAGCTCAGTCGATAGGGATTAGTCCAGAAGGGGAGAAGTACTTTAAAACAAAGCAATTTAAAGAGAAATCGTGGACACAGTTTATGTCTAGATCCAGAGTCTCATCAGTTAACTGGAAGAAAGGTGTTCCAAGAAGTTGGTTGATGCATCCCTGGGATGAGATGGTCTATATCCTTCAAAAATTCATAACCTGCGAAGGCCGTTACAGTATTGTTTATCTATACCATATTAAACTACTGCTCCACTTGAAGAAACAATGTGTTATCAGTCTACCATATTTTCTATTACAAAGCTTAACCAAGATGTCCAAGACCATCCAGAAGCAGAAAGGAAATGAATACAAGAGCCTATATCACTTTGGCTTAATTAAAATTCTTATTGAGCATGAATTGCAGAGAAGAGGGAAACCGTGGAAAGAGTTCCTAACTGCTAATCAAATTAGAGATGAGGAAGACAAACAAGAATTGCAGGAGGACTCAGGGTTCATGAAGGATATTGATGAAGAAATCCCAATATCCAAAGCCAGCAAGGCACCTCTACCTGTGGGCAGCATAAGGACTAGGAACATGAGAAAGGAAGAACCTAAGAGGGCAGAACAAGATAAAATTTTCACCACTTACTCACGAAGAACAAGGAGGACACCAAAAGCCCAGTTACAAGAAGACCAGCTTGAATCCAATGCACTTGCACAAATGGATGTTGAGAGTGGTGACCACTCACCACCAGGGCCAGGAGTTGATATAGAGGTAGAAAGCAATAATAGGCAGGAAAAATGTTCACCACCTCCCATTAAGAGACAGAAGAAATTGGAAAAACAAATTGAAGAATTAAAGGAAGAGCTCATGGAGGCTAATATGCTAGAAAAAGTTATCAAGAGAGAAAATGAAATGCTTCGAGCGCAGAGTAAAGAAACTCAAAAGAAGAATGAAAAGTTAAGGGAAAGAATCAGTGAACTGGAGGCTGAGAAAACGGAGATTTCTAACTGGGTCACTAAGTGGTACAATTAGAAGAAGACCCTCAAAGAAAAATACAAAAGATTAAAGCAGGAGCTCAAGGGTCAGAAAGATACCCAGGTGAAAAAGAATGTGGACACATTGCTAAAGGCAGCAGAGATCCAGGCAGGGACAGAGTTCAAGGGAAGCACTTCAGGGTTAGCATGAGGACATGCTAATTCCTTAAGTCGGGGAGAGATGTTGGTACCATCCCATGACCTCCTTTTTCCTCCTAAAACATATCATTTGCCTATTCCTTTTCATCATATATCTCTTAGAATCCTTGAAAATTGATTAGTTAATAGTTCTATAGTTATTAAAATGCATTGAAATTGATTTAGGAATTTTATGTTAAAGAATTAGAAGTTTTTGGTAAAATGGTTACAGGAAGTTCCAACATCCTGTAATTGGCTCATTGTTTGACATGTGGCACAACAGCTGGGCTAGAGCGAAAGGTATGGATGAAAAGTAGAATGTCCAAGCATGGACGAATACCTATCCTACAGCAGAATCGACCCTCCTACATGCGCGGTCAACACAGGTCAAAGAATGGCACACTAGCGACAAAGGCAGCAACAACAGAGCATTCTAATTTGATTTAGTTTTTGTTATTTTTGAAATCAGTTTAGGATGGAAACATTTTAAAAATCTCGATGTAGTAAAAACGGCAACAGCCATATCATGTATGTACATTCGTTTTTGAAATGTGTTGTAAAAAGACATATGTAAATACAGTTTGGTGTAATGAACAATGGTTAATCATTGTATCATTTGAAACAGTCTTTTGAACTTAATATCAAGAATCCAGTTACAGTCACGACCCTTGTCTTGTTGCATTGATTTGATAACCGGTTGAACACGTATACCTCTGGAACGTGGACGGGCCCTGCGTTAAACTGGTATACTGTCCTTTTCGTTTTATTCGCACTTAGGGTGTTACATGGTTTGCACAGTAGTTAAGATTGGTTTCCGATTTCAATAGTTAGGATTGGTTATTGACTTTCATCGAATACATATGGTTGTGTTTGTGATAATGCTTGAATAGCCCATCGCTGAGATCGTGAATCGTGTCCTGTAAGGGATTCGATCCCTGTGTTGTCTTTTGAAGCAATGTAATGAACTTTGTTTTTATTTCAAAATCTGTTTATGATCTCTGTGTATTTTTATCTTGCATAAATATTAGTGAATTCTGGGTGTTTGCTGAACAAGGGTTTTATGTATAATGTCTCTGTAAGGAGATTGAAATCTTGGTTTGCAGTGATTTACAGTGTTTAATTTGGCGAATGAATTTAATGATTGTAATCAGGTATATTAGCAGAGTGACCTGAGTGTTTGGATGATAGGTAACATACCCCAATATTCCGTAAAGAAGTTCTGTGACCTGCATCATAACCACTTAGCTAATAATCCTTTATGTCTATATACTTTAGACGCATGCCTCTAAGCTTACACATCCTGGTCGATAATAAATATGGTCTAGTCTAGTACCCTAGATAGAACACTACAAGTACTGAGATAGCAAACAAATGTTCATCTGGCATCTCATCATCCACTGTTCCTTCTTCACATGCAGGCAAATCCAATCTAGACAAGAAGTCAGCAACAACATTTTCCTTATCTGGCTTGTCGACAATAGTTAAATCAAATTGCTGCAACAAAAGGAACCATCTAATGATATGAGCATTTACATTAGGCTTATTAATTAAATATCTAATCACAGCATGATCAGTGTGTACAAATGTTTGATAACCAGTGATGTAGTGTCTGAACTTGTTTAGGGAATGGACTACAGCTAGGAACTCTTTCTCGGTTACAGTATAGTTCATTTCTGCCTTGGACAGGTTTTTGTTGACGAAGTATATGGCATATGGCAGTTTCTCCTCAACTTGTCCTAAGGTTTCCCCTATGGCTTTGTTTGAGGCGTCAGTGTGGATGTGGAAAGGTAGGGCCCAGTTTGGACCTCTTAAGATTGGGGTAGACACCAACTTATCTTTCAACTCCTCCAGAGCCCCCTGACAGTCGTCAGTCCATTTGAACTCAACATCTTTCCCTAAGAGGCCAAACAATGGCGAGGCTAGCTTACTGAAATCTTTAATGAATCTTTGATAATATCCTGCTAAGCCTAGGAAACTCCGAACATCTCTTACCTTTTGAGGAGGTGGGACCTTTTGGATGATAGCAATCTTATTAGGATCCACCTGTAATCCTTGCCAAGAAATGGTATGACCTAGCACGGTCCCTTCAGTCATTAGGAATTCACATTTTTCGAGACTGAGGGACAGGTTCATCTCAATGCACTTGGTTAGAACTTTTCCCAGATTAGTCAATGCCTCTTGGAAGTTGGACCCATAAGGAGTAAAGTCATCCATATAGATTTCTACCGAATCATGGACCAACTCAGAAAATATGCTCAATACTGCTCTCTGGAAAGTGGCAGGAGCGTTGCATAGCCCAAAGGGAAGGACTCGGTAGGCAAAGGTACCCCATGGACAAGTGAAGGTGGTTTTATCTTGGTCCTCCGGGCTTATTTGGATCTGGTTATACCCGCTGAACCCATCTAGGAAAGAGAAGAACTTCTTCCCTGCCAGTCCATCCAACACTTGATCTATGAAAGGCAAAGGGAAATGGTCTTTCTTGGTGGCTTTGTTAAGTTCTCGGTAATCTACACAGATTCTCCACTTCCCATTCTTCTTGGGCACAAGCACTAGAGGTGAGACCCACTCACTATCGAAGATAGGGTAGATGAATCCTGCATCCAACAATTTTTGCAATTCTTCTTTGACAATGTCTTTAAGGGCTAGATTCATTCTCCTCTGAGGTTGCCTGACTGGTTTACAATCTTCTTTAATGTAAATGTGATGGGTACAGACCGAAGGGTGGACTCCTTTCATCTCCTTATAGCTCCAAGCGAAAGCATCCAGGTGATTGTTCAGTAAGCTACACAGCTCCTTCTCCTGGGAGGGAGATAGGGAGGAGCTGATCTTTAAAGTCCTTTCAGGGCCAAACTCCACATTCTTAACTCTAGGAGAGGTCGGATCAGTCACACAGAGGTCCACTAAAGTGTTGACTTGGGTGTCTTCCACCAATTCCTTTAAGGACAGTGCACTCGGAGGTGGATTTTTAATCAAAGTCTCAATCAAATCATTCTCGGTTTGAGGGCCTCTCTTAGTGGTTTCTCCTGTGCACAATGGTGCAGAGTAGACCTCATTCTCATCTCCCTCTTCCAACCAGAGTGGTAAGTCATGTTCTAGCAGAGGTTGGGCAGGAGGGTATAGGACTAGCTGCTTGGACATAGGCCCATTCTTGATGGTCATGCTTCCAGCTCGACAACTAATGTAAGCATCTGTTGTGGCTAACCAAGGCCTTCCCAAAATGAGGGGGTATCCAGTGAGCTTTGCCTTTGGCTGAAGGACCAAGAATTCCGCAGGGTACTCCCAAGAGTCAACAGAGACCAAGACATCTTCCACAATCCCTTCGGGAGTCACGGTGGAGTGATCTGCCAACTGTAGGACTGTCGAGGTCTTCCTTAAGGAACTCTGAAGGTTGAGTTTAAGCATGGTGTCCCTGGTCATCACATTAATGGGAGCCCCTAGATCAATCAAGGTATGGGGGATTATGGTGCCATTAATGTGGACATCAACTACAGGATTCCCAGGGTCCAAATACTTTGGACAAATTACTTGCCCCAACATTAGATCAGACAGTTGTCCTATGACATTGATAGTCGGGGCATCTCTCTTTCGCCTGCCTGGGTGCCTGAAAGACTTCTCCGTAATCAATTTGTTGTATATCGGTACATTTTTTTATGGCCTGGAGAAGTGGTATTTTCACAAACAACTGTTTAAGTTCTCCCAGAAGTTCAGTCTCCTCTGGGTTTGGTTGCGTGGTTACTGTTAGTCGCTCAGGAAAGGGTGGAATGGATTTGGGTTCACTTTCCTGTTTCTCTTCCTCGTCCTCTGGGGGAGGAGGTTGGCGATCTGGAAGGGTCTTCCCAGATCGCAGGTTGATCTCCTGGATCTCCACAACATAGGTAGGGCATGTTGTCTCCCCAGTGTATACCTGCTGGGCCTGTCGGTTGTTGGGGTTCGGGTTCGGTTGAGCAGGCATCTGGGGTTGTCTTGGAGGAGCAGGAGGTAATGGTTGTGGCTGAGCCAGTGGTGGAGGCAGAATGGCGGGAGGAGAGTTGTATTGGGGCCTCCACCTCGGTTGAGGTGCATTCCACTGAGGTTGTGGCTAGACATGTGAGTGAAACGAATGAGCAGTGGGTTGAGTATGGTATTGAGGTGGATAAGACCACGGAGGAGGTGTGGACCAGGAAGGATGAGTAGGGGGACCCCAAGAAGGTATGTGAGCTGATTGGTTAGGGCTATAATAAGCTTGGGATGTCCCTTACATCCCCTACTGGTAAGGTCTGGGCCCATGCGGCCTCCTTTGGTTGAGGAAGTAGAGAGGTTCAGTGGTTGCCTCAGTCCCTTGGTACATGGCTTTAAATCCGGGCAAGGTTGGGCATTGGTTTGTGGGGTGGTTTTCCTCACAAACGAAACACACCTCTACTGAGTGCAATGGACACTCATTCTTAGGGTGCTTCCTTGTACATCTAGGACAAAAAATGGCCAAAGCCCTCTCAGCTTCCTCTTTCTTTTGTTGGATTCGGAAAGTATCAAGTTGCATGGCAATGGTCTGTCTCATCTCACTTTTGAGGTCTTCCATCTGATTAGCAAACTCATGCTTGGAGAAGGTAGTACTAGCTGAAAGTGGATTCCCCCTACCTCTTTTCTGGGCTGCCCTAGAGTGGTTTCTAAACACAATCTTTATGTCCTCATAAGGTAGTTGGTAGATGTCTCCTCCAGCTAGCATGTGAAGGGTATCTAGAAGGTCTTCAGGGACTCCTCGTAGCATAACCAGCTTTAGAGATTCAGGGTCAAGTGTTCACCTGGCCCATTTATAGCTGAGTGGGAACCTTTCCTCATAGTCTTCTAAAGACTCATCATTTCCCATGGCCATCCAAAAGATTTCTCCCTTTGTTTCCTTTGACCTACAGTAATCCCGATATTTGTTGTTAAAGGCTTGCTGCATTTGAGCCCAAGTGCTGATACTGTTTCCAGGTAACCCCATGAACCAGAGTAATGCTGCATCCTTGAGGGTAGAGGGAAAGAGCTTCAACTTTTGCTCGTCTTCTGCATAGTCATAAGTTTGACAAAGGACAACAAACTCAAACAGGAAGGTATCAGGGTCTTCAGTGGTCAATCCATGGAAATGAGGTAAGGCTGAGGGACTTATGTTCTTCATCTTCATGTCCCCGTTGGTCTCTCGGATGGGGAAGGTACCTTCTATTCTCTCATCATCGTCTCTACCGTTTCTGTTTTCAGCCATGGTCTCAAAAGGAATGTTTTCTTGCTCTTATTCTGTTATAGGATCTTCGTATATCTTAGGAGGTTCACCTACAGGTTCTTCTGGGTCAATGCCACCAAAGAAGAGAGAAGGGTGACTCAGTGAAGTGGTGGGGGTGTTGGGTAGGAATTTTCTGGTATTATCTCTGTTCCTACGAGGCATGAAAAGATTTTTGGTTGCTTTTGCTTTTTTCTGCTTGTACCTGCAAAAATGAAACAGATGGAATTGCAAATAACTAAAATCTATCTTGCGGAAATGAAAATGCGGAATTGAAATGAAAGCAGGAAAGGACTAATCTATTTTCTGAAATCAAATTGCAGGTATGAAATGCTAGACTACACTTGCAGAATTGAAATGCTATTCTACGCTTGCAGAATTGAAATTATAGTCTATGCTTGCAGAATTGAAATTGCGGAATTGAAAGGCTAATCTATGAAAGAAGGAAATGTCTAATTTACTTTTGCAGAAATGAAATTGCAGAATGGAACTGAAATAAACTACTTAGCGGAAGGTTGGAGTAGAAAAAATAGAATAAAAGCAGCAATCACAAATACTCTAACGCTTCCCCGGCAATGGCGCCAAAAAGAACGGTGGGCTCCAGTATTGCAGCAATAATACTGCAAGTCCTGGGACTCCCTTCTTTACTTTTATCAACCCGGTGGTTCGTAACAAACTTGGAAGCGACGGTGTTGTATGCACAAATACTAGCTCTTGCCGCAGCTGTCACTTGGTCAGCTGGCACAAGTCCGCTAGGAGCTTAAGCCAAATTCTATGAGATCTGCGAAGAATCTTTTTAACTGATGGATGAAAGCTAACTCAAACAAGGCTGATCTACTTGCAGAAAGAAACTGGAAAGCTGAAAGGAAACGTAAACCCTAGCAAACCCTAATTTTACCAGCTAGCCCTACTGATGCAAGAAAGAGGATGCAAGCTACTGAAAGAGATGCCATTGACTTCTAGGAAGGTAAAATACATGTGTCTAAGCTACTTCTACAGTAACATCTGAAAAAAACATCTTTTTGTATTTTTGAATAAGTTGCCAGAATTATCATGCATGTGATTTAACTGTTTTTGACTGTGCAGAGGTGGATTGGCGAGAGGAAATGCTTGGAGGAGGTCGGGAAGGTTCAGAGAGGGCCTAAGGGGTCCCTAACACCCTTCCAGAGAGTTTCATAGAGTTTGGCTATCAAGAAACCTCATTCGTGAGCCTCTACAGGAAGTCTGCAGGGGTTCTACAAGATGTTCTAGAATTTCTACAGGATGTCTGTAATTTTCTACAGGTTGTTCAGAAATGGGATTTTGGAGGATGGATGGAGAGAGAAAGGTGAAGGAGTGAGTATGGAGGTAGGACAGGGGTGTGAGGAGGTCCAGGACTTGGTGGATGGAGTTGAGGAAAGATGAAGATGGCTGGATTTGTTCAAGGAGGAATGAAGCAATGTTGCACAAAAATTAGGGTTATGTGAGAAAGTGTGGCAAACGCAAGGCAAGAATCTGAGTTAGGAGATGGAGCAGATGGGATTGATGGAGTATGGGTAGATAAAGAAGTGGTAGAGGTGCTCTGCAAGTTGTTTTTCCAACTGTACCAATGAAGACTTGTAAAATCAGAGACCTAGTTACGTTGACCTAATCTGATTTAGCTAGCAGTGAAGAGAATGAACAAAAGTCTTAATTGCAATGAAACCATGTATACTAACTATGCAACGAAGTAATTAAGAATCTGAACATGTAACCAACTTCTGCAAATAAAAATCAAACACTAATGATTGAATGGCGAAGCAAAGTTAATGTTTTTGTTGGCAGCAAGGTCACCTTGATCCCAGCTCCTGATCCCACTGAGGGAGAGATGAAATCAGAGGTGCTTGATGGCCCTTTTCTAAAGCTTGTCCCTGTTAATAACCTGTCAACTCAATATGAACATCAAAAATCTTTTTAATCATCAACAGTGACCTAGTTAATCAGCAAGATTTTAATCTACTTAACAGAAATTATTTTGCAAAGACATAAAAAAAAATAACAGTACATAAGGAGGCCTTGGCACTTGGGTTGGGCCTAACCCCAAGAGCTACAGGCTCCTATAAAGAACTTAGAACTGATGCCAAGTAAAGCTGCTTTTCATTACTAAAAAATAATCATCACAAGAAAGTTATATAGCAGTAGCTACAAGAAAACGAGTTGAGAAAATGACAGCACTATAGTGCAAAGCCCAACAGTTCCAAAAGTAAACTACGAAGGCTAAGGCCTTCCTATTTATACACTATGAGGGGCCTAGCAGCCCTCCTTAATTCAAGGGACTCGGCTGTTCAAACTGCTAGTAAACAGTCACTCTTCCCAAAGCTTCTCGGGTGCCTTTAGGATTCGTTTTGGTGGCCTGTTGAGCTCGGAGTTGAGGGTGGAGATTTCCAGGAAGGGCCATTTAATGCTAGAGACGACCTCCCTACGAATCCTCACCTCAAGCTTGGCTGTCACCTGGCCCATAATTGCTTGGTTTTGCTCGAAAATTTGTCCAAAAAACCTGAAATAACCACGTATTAGTCTCCTTGGTAGAGTGACCACCCTTATTCGTTCAAATAACATAAACATACTCAAAAAACATGCATAATCTATGAGTGGATTGGTCAAGGACAATTAGGCAAAATGAGCCCAATAAGTTACCCAATTTGGGGCTCATCAGATGGAATTGAGTAGAGGAAGAATTGTTTATTGACAACATACATTGGTTTGGTGCAAAAGCATAATATTGACATTTCTATTGTGATTGAGAAGAACTAGGGTTTGGCAATGGCATAATGAGTAGCGTCGATAGATGTGTGGATACTTGATGAAAGCGAGAGTTCATGTATTTTCTAATGAATAAATGTTGATTTGGTTTGATGTGCAGACTGAGAAAAGGAGGATTTGATTGACAATTTTTTTCTTTAGTTTATTGTATTGATATCAAACATAAGTGGATCAATTCTGAAAATGTAACACCCTCATCCCACATCTACCCAAGTAACCATCCAATCGGGGTAAATATGCTATGAGAGACCACTATAATGGGATTCAACCTCCCAAGTCACATTAAGGAAGTGGAATCGATGGAAACACACCACAAAAACCTTCCACATCAGCAACATAACTCCCAGGAGCCATCCCAACCACTCAGGTAACCAACCGCTGAGATCAACTAAAGTTTTAATGCATTAAACGCCTATACACTCCCTTGATATGGACAAGGGTGCATTTGGGAGGCTCTAGAAGCTCCCAAAACAAGGGAAAGGGAGCTTTTGGGTACATTTTTCCCTAGTGTTGCGCATCTGACTCTTGAATTTGTGCCACTTTCTTAGGCCCAAATCTCGGGTCACTGCCCAAAACTCAATGAGAGGTTCATAAATGAAATTTCACAGCAGTAAAAATATACATTTGCAAAAATATCAACAAGGAATATACTAGACCCCTACTAGCCATGACAGGAATTTCGTCAAACATTTCACAAACATGAAAGGTATAGGTATTAACAACGGAATTGAGCATAAGGGTCTCATACTTAACTGAGATTCACTATGATGCCTTGTTTACTTATCACTTTAGCTGCATTATCATCTATTAGGCCATAAATATATTGTTCATTCATTTAGCAGTAAAAACATGAGGGGAGCCATACATCACCACTGTCATAATACATGTTCATAACCAACATAATAACAACAAAAATACCAAGGAAAAAACACACTTATAATACACATATGAACCAGTATAATACCCATCAAATAACAAGGAGAGTTGACCTCATATTAATAAATATAATGACCAACTAGGTTTGGGACTTCAACCAATCACTCGACCATAGATTAGCTTAACCAAATACTTATTTTAGCCAATCAACCCCATGCCATATTCCAAGCATGAAGGTGGGAATTAAAACCAAACTCAACCTCATCCATAGAACTAGGCTTTATCGTAATCCATCTTGAATCACTAGGTGATAAAAAAACCATGGAGGCCATCGAATTTCTCCACCTACACCGTGAGGAATTTCCCTGTCTACTAGTCTCTAGGCTTTACCCCAATCCACACCTGATCACTAGGCCCTAACTGAGACTCCACCCTCTAGGATTTACCGTATATCCTGCCATTCACCGACAATGATTCCTAGGCCTAATCAAGGGAAACCACCTTTAGTATTTATCATATATCCTTCCATTAACTAGTCACAATACCTGGTTTTACCGTAACCCACAGTCCGGTAAGGGGTCACTAGGCCAGTGGATTTACCACAATCCATAGTTTGGTTCAAGGATCACTAGGCCATGTGTTCTTTCTTTCAGAGATCCACCTCACTCAGCTTTTAATTCATCCGATAATCCAACTCAACCAAAACATGAGAACCCCATCACACCATGGCTATCCGAAAATGGCAAGGCTATTTTGAAAATACTATCACACCTAGAAAAACCCATGCCATGAAAGAAAAGCACCACATGAAATACCATGCATGCCAAATTTAGCAAGGAAATCACACATGAAAATTGATACCTACAAAGAATCGTATTGTAGCTCCTTGATCCTGCTCTTCCTTGTCTTCTTCTTCCTTCCTCTTTGCTTCTTTGTCTTTCTTGATCAAATGCCAAAGTGCTCCAAGAAAAAATCTAAGTGTCTAAGAGTGAGAGAAAGAGAGAGAATAGTGAGAGAGCTCCAAAACTAAATTGACAAAAGGTACCAACTAATCCTTAGAAGGATTTTTATTAATGAGGCTGCTAATTTATTCATTTTTCCATTATTTTCATAAATAAATGAGCCAAAAATACCATTTTTCCTTTCCAAATCCTTTTCCATTGCCTTTACTAATTTCCTTAGCCATAATAAACCAATGAACACCAACACAAGGATGTATTGGCTAACATTCAGCTTGGAATACATGTCCCATCAACCATGGTTATTATTTTCCTTTATTAACTTTTATTACATTGAATTTTCACCAGGTCTGTTACAGAACCCTCCCCCTTGGGGGACACTTCCCTCAGTGGTCATCCACACCTATACCTCAACAAAACTACTGAAAAGAAAACATACTACAAATGGAGCTTTATAAATTAGCTCATTGCAGTATTTACAATGATCATCCTAGTGAGAAGCAAACCAACATGACAGCATAACATCATAATAACATGACACCTATATTGTTTATTGTAGCTTTATAACTTAGCTCATGGTGGTATTTACATCCACATACATATGTACATATATCAAAACATCACCCAAACATATTCGAAAACATATACCAAACATCATACCAAAAATGCTTTGCCTCAACTGACAAACAATGGAGGATACATAGGCCTCATCTGATCTGCGATCTCCCATGCTTCATCAGGTCCAAATTTCTTCCAATGTACTTTAACCTACTCAATTGCATGTTTCTATAGCATGAGCATATTTCTTTGTAATATACACTACAGTTTCGACCGAAATTCTCCTTTTGGCTCCACATGCAATATTGACTAATCAATCACATGATCAACATATTTAACATACTTCTTAAGAAATGAAACATGGAAAACAGCATGGAATTTCAGTGTTGGAGGAAGTGAAATTCAATAGGCTACTGGTACGATCCTCAAGCATATCGAAGGGTCCACAAAACTGTGGTGCCATCTTGGCACATGATCTAATCCATAAGGAGCTTCTCTTTGGTTTGATGCGCAAGTACACCTTCTCCCCAACCTGAAACTCCTTGGATGCCCTATTCTGATATGCATAGCTCTTCTGCCTATCCTGTGCTGCCTTTAGATTCTTCTTGATTACCTACATTTCCTACTCCATGTCTCCTAACATGTCCATTCCAGTCAACACCCTGTTCACCAGATCGCTCCAAATATTGGAAGTATTGCAACTCTACCCATACAATGTCTTAAATAGACTCATCCTCAAGGATTCATGATATTAATTGTTGTAAGTGAACACTACTAGTGGAGTATATTCCTCCCACTTCTGTTGTTGATGCATCACATACATCCTCAACGTGTCCTCCAATATTTTGTTGACCCTTTTTGTATATCCATTAGCCTACAGATGACAAGTTGTACTGAAGCCAAACCTATCTGCAATCATGCAAATAACTCCATCCAAAACTTGGAGGTGAACTTGTCTGATACAATCTTCTTCGGAACACCATGCAACCTAACCACATCTCTAATGAATACCTATGCTACATTGCTAGCTGAGAATCTAAACTTCATTGGAATGAAGTTCACAACCTTCGTCAACCTATCCACCACAACCATGATGGAACCATGTTGCCTCACTGTCCTTGAAAAAGCTATAATAAAGTACATGGAAATGACCTCCCATTTCCAAATTGGAATCACAATAGGCTGTAGTAGTCCACCTAGATGCTTACACTCTACCTTCACCTGCTGACAATCCAAGCACCTAGCCATAAACTATTATAGATCCTTATTTAGATTTGGTCAATTATAAAACTTCTTCATTGCAGTAAATGTATTCTGATAGCTTAGGTGACCTGAATATGGTTTCACCTCAAACTCCCTCAATATCACCTTCTTGAGATCAATGTTGTTTGACACATATAGCCTGTCTCTAAATCTGATCAATCCATCTGTCGTGAGACAATAGTCCACATCCTATACACCTATAGTTGTAGCTGTACCTGTACTTTGTTGTAACTTATGCCTAAGCTCCATGTACTTGACATCCCACTGACTTGCCTATAAGATGCTATCATGTAGATATGTCCCATAAGAACTCATAGCTTCTATATGTTTTACTTGTATCCGCGTGCTAATAGAATCTGCAACCCTGTTCTCCTTTCATTTTGATGTATCTGATCTCAAAATCAAACTCAGTGATAATGGTCAACCATCTAGCTTGCATGATGTTCAGATTCGAATGGTCAAATAGATACCTCAATCCAATGTGATCACTCATCAATACAAACCTCCTACCAAGAAGATAGTGCCTCCACATATTCAATGCATGTATGATCACTGCTAGCTCAAGATCATGTGTCAGATAGTTCTATTCATGCTCTTTCAGTTTCCGTGACTCATAGCACACTACTTGTCCTTCTTGCATAAGGAATCCACCAAGCCCTCTCTTGCAAGCATCTGTACATACTACAAATTCTTTGTCTTGATCTACAATCTTTAACATTGGAGCATGTGTCAGTGACTCTTTAAGTAGCTCAAAACTTGCCTCAGACTCCTCTTTCCATTCAAACTTCTTACCTTACCTCTGTAATGATGTAATATGAAAAGCAATCAGTGAGAAGTTCCTGATGAACCTCCTGGAATAACCTGCCAATCCCATGAAGGATATCACCTCATCTACATTTCAAGGATTTGCCCACTCCATGATAGCTCTTACTTTTTCTGGATCCACTGTTATGCCCTCCTTGGAGACAACATGTCCCAAGCTATGTGCCTCAGTTTGAAAGAAATTTCACTTGCCAAGCTTAGCATACAACTGATGCTATCTCAACAACCTAAACATTGTTGCTAAATGCTCGACCTGCTCTTCCTCATTTTTAGAATATACCAATATGTCATCAATGAAGACAATAAAAAAATTGTCCAAATAGGGATGCAACACACTATTAATCAAACACATAAAGGTAGTTGGAGCATTAGTCAAATCAAATGGAACTACAACAAACTCATAATGCCCATACTTGGTTGTGAAAGATGTCTTGTAAATGTCGCCCTCTTTAATGTGTACCTAATGATATACAGATCTCAGATCAATCTTTGAGAACACTGCTGCTCCCTTCAGATGATCAAGCAAGTCATCAATCCTTGAGAACAAATACCTGTTCTTGATGGTTACTTTGTTCAACTTCTTGTAGTCAATGCATAGCCTGAGATTACCATCCTTCCTCTTCACAAACAATACCATGCACCCCAAGGTGATACACTTAGCCTAATGTATCCTTTGTCAAACATCTCTCTCAATTGCAACTTTAACTCTATCAAATTAGGTGTGCTCATCCTATAAGGTGCTTTTGATGTTGTAGCTTCCCCTCGCACAAAATCAATAGAAAAGTATAGTTCCCTGTAAGGTGGAAACTATGAAATATCTGCAGGAAATGCATCCTAAAAGTGTTGTAGAATTGGGTACCTTCTCAAAAAATATGCATCCTCAACTTCCCTACCTTTGTCACTAGAGATATGTACTGCAAATAACACACACCCTTTCCTACGACTACACTTGGTCTACATAGCTGTCGCCATCCTAACTGATGTGGATTTCTTCTTTCCCTCTAAGACTCTTGGTTCCCCATTGTCATCTAAGCACTTAATGGATTTGTCATAAAAATCCACCTTAGTCCTGTGAAGGTATATCTAGTCCATACCTAATAGCATACTATATGATTCCAATGCCAATACATTCAAGTGTGCTAATGTAGACATGCCATTCAATGAAAATTCACAAGCTCTTACCCAATGATGAACTCTTTTATTTGTACCTGTAGCCAATACACCAAAAAATATTCTTCATGCACTTCTTTATTCAAACCACACTTATCCACCAATTCAGGACTAATATAACTATAATTAGATCAAGGGTCAATCAAAATAGAGACAACTTCTTCAAAAAGCTTACCATCCATCTCAATGATAGATGCTTGAAGGCCTTCCTGTCTGTTTTCAACACTGCATAAATATGAGGAATGCTCTGTCCTACATGCCAAACATTTTGTGCCTCCTATGCACTATAGATATGAGTCCTACCACCCTGATTCTACGGACAATATCTCTTAAGGTTTTCCTTACCGCATGTCCAACACTCAAACCATCTAGTACCATCACCTCTATGCTGTTGCTATGATCCATGTCCTTGTCTAGCTACATTGAACTTCTTGTAAGGTGTTCCATTCTATTTCTCTTCTGTATTATGAGGCCTTTCTCTTTTTGGTTTCCATTTACACTTACGTTTGTCATTATCATTCCATTTCCATCCTTGTCGAGATTCATTCTTACACTTTAACTGTTCATAGAAATGTTTTGATTTCCCAATAACCTCCTCAAGTGATCGAGGCTCATCATACTCAATCTAATCTTTAAATTCTAATGGAAATCCATTGAAAAATCATTGAAATTTATCCTTCTCATCTTTAATATATGGTACATACCTAAATAGCTCCAAGAAATTGGTCATATACTCCTCATCTATCATCGATCCCATTTTTAGCTCATAGAATTCTTTGGCCTTACCATCATTGTACCCTTTTGTCAAGTACTTCTTCTTGATAATCCTCTTGAGCTCATGCCAACTCAAGTACTCCATCCTGATGTCTCTGGCCCACTTCACATCTTCACACTAGATACCTTCTTTACCTTTCAGGCTAAAAATATCAATTTTTTCCTTCATGTTTTCTGTGTACTCATGCAACTCAAAGAACTTGTTCATCCGAGGTATCCAAGCCTTTGTATCTTCTGGTTTCTTCAAGTATCCATAAAAATTAGGTGGCTTTTATTTCTTAAACTCATATGGAAAGTATCCCCTATCACTCCTCCTGTAAGGGTGCTAAAGATGATGATCATGATTCCTGTCAGAACCAGAATTAGAATAATCCCTGTATCCATCACCTCTCCCATCTCAAGTATCCAACAATCTTCCATCTCTAACCATGTCATCTCTATCCGACCTATGCCCACCATGAGATCTAATTCTGTATTCCCCATTAGTTATGTCCTCTGTCGTGGCGGAAAAAGTCGTTTGTGCGGGCACAACTGACCTCCCTAGGAGTCTAAACTCTCTAGCGACAAACAAGACAAAATGGAGTGATCTTTCTCTAAATATACCTTTTACAACATGAAAACTACAAGTGTTTAGGCTTACCTTATTCCAAAACGCTGTTGTTGTAGTCCGTCCTTGTCGATCCGGATGAGCTCCTCCTTCACATCAATTCCTGCAACCACAAACAATCAAACAATTACCGAGCACTTGCATTTCATATAATAAAATATATATTCAACATGTAGACCAAGGAACACATGAAATAACTCATTAACACAAGCTATTGAGAAAAATAAACCAGTTTGTATTAATAACGAAACAAAGAAACTCTTACAACCTGGCCTTGGTGTTGTGCAAGTTCCTCCCAGGGTCCATCAAGTGTTTTCCTCTACTCTGACAAAGCTCACCCTCTTCCAAGTAGAATCAAGCAAAGACAATCTCTCCTCACAAGGTTCTAAATGGGAGACCTAAATCCTGTAGCATTTACCCAAAGAAAATGTATAGCTCCAACCTCTTCTCCTTCTGGCTCAATGTCTTTATTTATAGTGCTGTAAAGAGGTTATTCAGGTCCACTATCAATGGGATAATCCCCCTCTTTGGGTGGGATAGCTCCCTTATTGATGGGATAAGTTCCCCCTTAATAGAGATACATGAACCAACTGGAGGCGCATCCATTTCATCAAACCGACCTCTAGAAGGTTCTAGAAGTAACCACAAGTAACTTTTTTAAGATGAAACTCGCGCATTTTGCCTTTTTCCAGAAGGACGCACCTGTCCCTTAACATACAGAGCGTCCTTGGACGCAGCTTTTGTGAACATGGTGAGCGTCCCCGCAGGTAAGGCTAGAGAGAACCTGCGTCCCCAGAGATAAACATATTTTTACAAGACTTTCTCTCTTCTTTGAGTTTGAGATGGATAACAGAGGCATAAGACTTGCCTAAGAGGGTAGCATGACTGTTGATTTGAGCCATACTAACTGTAAGTAGTCAAGGTGACATTTTTTAGTGTAATAGATTGCCCCCTAAAGTGCGAAGCCTGGAATAGATTAGGGTTTTGTAATTCTAGGAAGGGTGAAGCGCTTTATCATTTCAAGGATTGTCTTGTGGATGACCTGGTTGGAACCTGCAATTTTCAACACAAAATACATGTATAAGATTATATTATCACTGAGGTAGGCATTCCCATACTCAGATTCAAAACTTTAACTAATGGACTAACTATTCTGATACAGGAATGATCTTGCAGTACATCATTTTTATAGACTTTTGTAGACACAGTATGGACGCAGCCATCTATTTATGATTAGTCTACATAGATAATGAATACAAAACTCCTCGCAGCCTGGATGGTAGAAACTAGATCCAGGGTCTTCACTTCTACTTCCCGAATTGGTACGATTCTAACCATGTGATTAAATGATTTGATGTCGAACATGTTAGAAACCACTTGATTACCAGTCGATGATGTAAACTGTTAACAAGCGTGAGAGAGACCACCAGTGATGTCAATGGTTCTCAAAGTACCAAGCACAACCCGTGAAATGTGAATAGATGTTTTGATGTCGAACACTTCACGGAATCCTTTGATCGAAAGTCAATGATGTAAATTGACGTCAAAGGCGAGAAACCTGCCATTGATGCATGCAGACTTCAAGGTACTGTCGATTCCTAAGTCATCTTTCTAGATAATGTGTCGATGTCGATAGAAAGCGACCCGTTGCAGGCAAGCCTGCAACACGAAATCATTGTTCAAGTTGAAGAAATGTTGCTGTAAGGACTGACTCAGGGATGGTCAAATGGATGATAAGTATTTTGCAGATGAAAGTTTTGCTTGCAGACCTCTTGAACACATAACGACACAACAGATGGTTTGGTGACGAATAACTCAAAGTTAATCCCGGAACCCGGTTAAAGACTGTCAAAGTGATTTGGTCAACTGTGAGGTAAAAGATTTCCCAACCCAGGTGAATGAAAAGTGTCGTGTTCAAGAGTGGTAATAAAGTTTCTTTCGAGACAAAAGGTGACAAATAGGTTCATTCTTCTCTCTTTTCCCCCACCATTTCTGGCAAGTACCTCTTTATTTTTAACAAGCTTGAGGAGGATAACATATGCTTGATTATAAGCTCATCCTTCGGATGAGTCCAACCTAGTTTAAATTCGAACCCTAGGAAGGAGTGGTTCGTTCCTGTTTGTAATGGAACAGGTCTTTTACTGTGAAATGTTTAACGAGCCCAGTATAGGAGAAACTCGGTGTTTTTCAATTTTAGAGAGTCTGAAAAACTTAAGAAGACTCCAAGTTGAACTTTTTCGTAGATTTGTGTCCCTCAAGCCCGAAAAAGTATAAAATAATACCTGGGGGAACCGCTTGATCTTGCGACCAAGGAGTACTTTCATATTTAGTGTCGCTGACCTGAAAAGTAAAAAGCGATCAAGGACACGTCGTTTTATTTCCAGTATCGAGTTTGAAACGACAATAACCCGGCAATCTTTTCCTGATTTTACGGTCAGAAAAGAGCTATAAGAGGACCGTCTTTTAATCCCATTTTAACGAGTGTAAAAGAAACGCTCGGCAATCTTTTCATATTTTAGGAGTCTGAAAAGGGCTTAAAAGATGACTCTAAGGTTTCACTTTTTCGTAAGTTTTAACGAGTTCGAAAAAGGGATAAAAATGTACTCATGGTTTTCACTTTTTCGTAAATTTTAATGAGTTCGAAAAAGGGATAAAAATGTACTCATATGGCCGACTTTCAATTTAATTTACGAGCAGGAAAAGACGGAAAGAACTCGACATTTTTCATTTGTTTTACGAGAATGAAAGATAGCAAAATAATCTCGGTATTTTCATGAGTTTTAACGAGTCTTGAAAATAACTGAAATTGACTCGAGATAGGTTTCATTTTTACAAAAGCTTGAAACAGATAAAAACTATGCTTCAAAGTAGTTTCATTTTTGCACAAGCTTGAAACAGAGAGAAAACTGTGCTTGATGCCCCCTAAGCATAACTGCTAGAGCGCATGCCCCTCCATCTTCATTTCATTCGACTACGGTGGATGAAAAGAAGGTTCAAGTACGAGATCATTTGAAAGACTCGACCTAAAACTGTGAAACTGAAATAACTAACCTAAATATACAACCTAACATCTATGAGGTCTAGTCAAACTCTCGACTCAAGTAGAGGAGGATTTGTTTCATTTTTTAATGAGCTTGACACAGAAAAAGAACTATGCTCGGATTCAGTTTCATGTTTATGCAAGCTTGAAACGAAAAACTATGCTTGTTATAAATTCACATGCCCCCAGCATAATGACGCAAAACTAGGTACATGCCCCCCAAGCTTCATTGCATTCAATGAGGTGGATGGAATGAAGCTTTACTTTCAAGATCTTGGAAAGACTTGTGGGAATTGTTTCATTTTTTAGTGAGCTTGACACAAGACAAGGAACTATGCTCATAACTACTCTCTACAATCTACCTAACAAAAAAACTTTACTCTAAAAACCTTGATTCATTTTTTAACGAGCTTGACACAAGACAAGGAACTATGCTCTAAAATCCTTGATTCATTTTTTAATGAGCTTGACACAAGACAAGGAACTATGCTCTAAAATCCTTGATTCATTTTTTAAGGAGCTTGACACAAGACAAGGAACTATGCTCATAACTACGCTCTACAATCTACCTATTTAACCTACCCTTGTTTCATTTTTAAATGAGCTTGACACAAGACAAGGAACTATGCTCAAAAAGTTCGCATGCCCCCAGTTTAATGATGCAAAATGAGGTACATGCCCCCCAGGCTTCATTGCATTCAACCGGCTGGATGAAATGAAGGTTTACTTTCAATATATAACTTGAAAAGGGAGTTGTTTCATTTTTATGGAGGTTGACACAAGAAAAGAACTATCCTCAGACCTGATTCATTTTTTAACGAGGTTGACTCAGTAACAGGAACTATCCTCAAACCCTACTTTCTAACTATCTATATAACCTATCCTTGTTTCATTTTTTAACGAGGTTGACACAAGACAAGGAACTATCCTCGAAAAGTTCGCATGCCCCTAGCATAACGAGGTACATGCCCCCCAGGCTTCATTGCATTCAACCGGCTGGATGAAATGAAGGTTTACTTTCAATATTTAACTTGAAAAGGGAGTTGTTTCATTTTTAAGGAGGTTGACACAAGAAAAGAACTATCCTCATACTTGATTCATTTTTTAACGAGGTTGAGATAAGAAAAACTATCCTCATTAACATCCAATTTCATTTTTTTAACGAGGTTGAGAGAGGAACAAACTATCCTCGTTACTCCTTGTTTCATTTTTTAATGAGCTTGACACAAGACAAGGAACTATGCTCATGACTTCCAGTTTCATTTTTTAACGAGGTTGAGACTAGAAGAAACTATCCTCACTACATTGATCATGGCTTCCAACTGGAAGAAAGACATGTCAATGGACACTCCTTGATCATGGCTTCCAAGAGATCTTCATCAGAAGGAAGAATAGTTTTTTGGAAGGAACACACGTCAAGGGACTCAAAAGGGATAAGAACATCGTGTTCAAATAATCCCATAGAGTTTTCCATGTCAATTACCGGATCTAAATCAACAGTGAGAGGCTCACTTACATCGGTAACTGAAATCATGGGACCGGTTGCCACATAATTAACTCGTGGCAGGGTAGATACCACTTTAGAATCAGGAACATTTAGGGGTGTCATATTATTGGTAGTTGAAAAAAGACTAGGGAACGAAAGCTGGTCTACAGTCACAATACTGCCATTGTGAGGGAAAGACATCACACGAAAGAGTGTCGATACGACAGCTTTCATTGCATAAACATAGTCTCGCCCAAGGAGTAAATTGAAATCCAAGGGACCTCGAACTACCATAAGATCAACACAAACAGTTTTACCTTCCAAGGTAATAGAAAACTTAGGGAGGATCCCTAAAGGTTCACTAATTGTTCTGTTAAAAGCTTTTAGATTCTGCGTAATAGGCGCAAGCTGAGGGGAACCCAAAGCTTTCCAAACAGTTGAGGATAAAATACTAACAGAAGCACCTTCATCTACCTGAGTACGATGTATGTCCCTACCACCAGCCTTGACAATGATTTGGAAAGGGATGGAGGAAGGAAGACGAGGTTCTGTCAGTCTATTCGAATCAAAGGAAAAGACCTCAGTACTTGGAGGGGGTTCTATAGAAACAGGTGAAATGCCCCCCGGCATAGAAGAATCTGATGTAACAAGAAGAACATCAGCGGTTTGAAATTGACTCTCGAAAGGGAGAGTGTGATCGACCGAATGTGAAATTGAATCGACCACTTGATCAACTAATGGATCATCAACCTGAGTGACATGAGTTTCACTCTCCAATGGAAGAGTGTGATCGACCGTACTTGAATTTAGATCAATCACTCCGTCAATTGACGGTAGGTTGGGAGAAAGTTTACGATAACCAGTTGGAAATTCTTGCTGTGGAACAGTAAGTTTTTCCAACAATTTTGAGGCTTCATCCATGTGAGGGCAAATGTGAGTTTGATGACTCCCTTTGCATAACTTACAAGGAAACCTAACTTTACCCTTTTTCCCAGGAACCTGACTATCACTGGTTGATGGATCAACGGAAAGTTGATGAGATTTTTTCGACCATACTTCCAAGACCTTTGGAATACCAGGACAATTGACAAGGAAGTGGTCACCCTTACAAAGCCTGCAAGGGTATTTGGGTTTACGATGCATGTCGGAAGTTTCCTCAACACAACTAACACTTACAACCATGGTTGGTTGGTTGACTTCTTTCTTATCTTGCTTCTTCTTCTTCCTCTTCTTCTTCCATTTCTTCTTCTTCTTAGCCTCCTGGTTACTAGCATCAAGGCTTTTACCAGGCGAAGAGGAAGAAATGGAGGAAGAAAAATTAGGCGAAGAAGGTAAAGGGTCAACAGAAGGTTGGTGATGTTGAGACGGTGAACTCTGTTGAGGTGAAGCATCCGGTTGAGATGGAACAATGGGAGTATTTTGGGCCAACGAAGTTGAAAATAACCATATCGGTAAACCTATTGTAAATCCAGGTAATGACAAAGTAGCCATATAAGGAGGACCAACATTTCCAAAGTAAGGAAAAGTACTAGGATTCTCATTAGGAGGGGTTCCTAGGTTGATAAATTCCGGAAGATTTGCCATTATATTCAACTTCAGTGAATTTTATTAACAATCTAAAACTAAAATTAACAATTCACAATTCACACTTAACAATTAAAATTCACAATTCACACCTATGGTCTCTAAAAGTAAAAACAAATAAATTAACACGCGCTATCAAATCTAGGAGTCAAACCACACACAAACAGTAGCCTTCCGGACCGAAAACACTAGTTGGTGATTAAGCCCAACCTCGCAGAATCCAGTACAGAAAAAATGGGTGGAACAGTTACCCCGACAACCTGCTTAATGAATAGACTGGACCAAGTTCCTCCACTTTAACCGTCTCGAGTGAAGTGAACCCCCCAGAAAATCCAAGTGAGTATAGCCGACGTCTGCTCCAGGTACAGTGGGACCTTCCCTCCACCGTCACCTTGGGTAGAATCCTAGAGATTATGGTCACTAAGGTTACCAATGACCACAAGTACACCTGGGGGAACAGTCTAAACTCCGACAGCACGCAAGGGCAGAGTAGCAAGCTCAATCCCCTTACCGGCTCCTTGACAGTAATCCAAGGTTTACCGATAAGTGACCCCTGGCTCCTCGACAATGGTTAATCTGAGGTTTACCGTTTGTAATACGTACTGTCTGGCGTCGTTCCCAACGAGGGGGGAATGATCCCCTCACTGGTTCGGACACGAGCTCGTGCTTCTCCTTTAAGAGGAGCTTTCCCAGAGTGTAAATGTAACAATTGGATTTGATTCTATCACAAGATCGACTACTTGTTTGGTTTTACTGTCTTGGAGAGTTATTTACTCACCTACTCCAAGACACTAGCCTAAGCTATGTTGGTGCTTCAGAGCCCTAGAAATGTAAAAATTACTAGATGAATTTTAAGTAAGCGCTGTGTTATTAAGGCTGTTATTACTCAAATGGGTAAATGGATATGAAACCAATGGTGTTATGACCCGACTCAACTGAATGCAATCGAATATGATAATGCAATCCTTTCAATTCGATGAATCCTAACTAGAGTAAGGAGAGAGTTTCCATTCACTTCCAACAATGCAAAAAATTGATCACTAAGAGAAAGTATAACAAATTCTCTAATGCACTAATTTCATCAAGAAAAACTAATGCAAATCAATTCCAAACCATTTTTATTTTTTTTATTTTTTGTGCAAATTCAAATCAAAGAAAGCTGATCTAAATCTACGATTGATTTTTCAGAATGTAAACTATGCAATGGTAATCTAAGCACAATTCACTTGAAAAGTATGCAAATGTAATCTATGCACATTTTTCATTCATATTCTGAAGATGAGAATTCTAATTATGCAAATGTGATCTATGCAAGAGAATTCTCAAACACAAGATGATTCTAATGCAATCTAAGAACCAATCAAGTGCAAGTCGAGAAAATTGGGTGAGAGTTCCAAAGATCAAAAAATAAAAACACTCAAAGGCGATTAACACTCATACACAATTGTGAAAACAGAAGCAAAAAGATGCAAAATTGTGAAAAGACTGAGCCAAACCTCCAAGTAATGACCAAAGGAAATCAAATTAAGAATTTCTCAAAAAAGAGACTCAAAACACCCAATTGATGAAAGCTAAAGCAGGAATGCCAATGAAACAAGCTTAGGTGAAGATTTATGGCAAGAGACTAATGAATCTGGGCAGAAAAAACTAAGAAAAAACAAAATCTAAGAGCAAAAAATGCAAAAAATGGAATTTTTTCAAATTTTAGCAGGGGACGCAGGCAACCCGTTAGAACAGGTGCGGGCCCGCACTGTGCACACAGCGACAGTGTGTCCAGGGACGCACTGTGCAGCACTCAGAGGGTGCGTCCTACTGAAAAACTCAAGAAAAACCAAAATAAAACTAATCCTAAGCTAACCCACCCAGAGACAAGGTCACAGAGCCAAAACCAGAAAAATAAACCAATTTTCTCAAAGCAAAGTTCACAGAAAAGAAAAGACTCTTCTCATCAATGGAATCATCCCCAGTATGGTCGCCAATTTGTCGTGGCGGAAAAAGTCGTTTGTGCGGGCACAACTGACCTCCCTAGGAGTCTAAACTCTCTAGCGACAAACAAGACAAAATGGAGTGATCTTTCTCTAAATATACCTTTTACAACATGAAAACTACAAGTGTTTAGGCTTACCTTATTCCAAAACGCTGTTGTTGTAGTCCGTCCTTGTCGATCCGGATGAGCTCCTCCTTCACATCAATTCCTGCAACCACAAACAATCAAACAATTACCGAGCACTTGCATTTCATATAATAAAATATATATTCAACATGTAGACCAAGGAACACATGAAATAACTCATTAACACAAGCTATTGAGAAAAATAAACCAGTTTGTATTAATAACGAAACAAAGAAACTCTTACAACCTGGCCTTGGTGTTGTGCAAGTTCCTCCCAGGGTCCATCAAGTGTTTTCCTCTACTCTGACAAAGCTCACCCTCTTCCAAGTAGAATCAAGCAAAGACAATCTCTCCTCACAAGGTTCTAAATGGGAGACCTAAATCCTGCAGCATTTACCCAAAGAAAATGTATAGCTCCAACCTCTTCTCCTTCTGGCTCAATGTCTTTATTTATAGTGCTGTAAAGAGGTTATTCAGGTCCACTATCAATGGGATAATCCCCCTCTTTGGGTGGGATAGCTCCCTTATTGATGGGATAAGTTCCCCCTTAATAGAGA
This sequence comes from Pinus tabuliformis, assembly GCA_031772625.1. Taxonomy (NCBI): domain Eukaryota; kingdom Viridiplantae; phylum Streptophyta; class Pinopsida; order Pinales; family Pinaceae; genus Pinus; species Pinus tabuliformis. Next base: position 816,847,032 of record CM062808.1, on the reverse strand, counting down.
TACATGAACCAACTGGAGGCGCATCCATTTCATCAAACCGACCTCTAGAAGGTTCTAGAAGTAACCACAAGTAACTTTTTTAAGATGAAACTCGCGCATTTTTCCTTTTTCCAGAAGGACGCACCTGTCCCTTAACATACAGAGCGTCCTTGGACGCAGCTTTTGTGAACATGGTGAGCGTCCCCGCAGGTAAGGCTAGAGAGAACCTGCGTCCCCAGAGATAAACATATTTTTACAAGACTTTCTCTCTTCTTTGAGTTTGAGATGGATAACAGAGGCATAAGACTTGCCTAAGAGGGTAGCATGACTGTTGATTTGAGCCATACTAACTGTAAGTAGTCAAGGTGACATTTTTTAGTGTAACATCCTCCTGCCCATGGATGATTCTACGTGACCCCTATCATTACAAATTTGAAAATTTCTGAAGTATCATTGCATTCACCTCTTCTTGTTACTTTTGTTCCTGTATGATTCTGTCATTGTATTCGTTGCAACTCCTTATTTCTGTCTTCAAGCTTCTCAGTGTATCAGCTAAGTCAAAAGTATTCCAAACACCATGTTACTCATCTGACCCATAAGGAGAATCTCGTGAACTGTAATCTACCATTCTGCTATTCATCTTTGATACTTTTCTTGCAAGGTATATCATGTTAGTTAAACCAAATCACAATAAACCAATGTACCTTAGCATAATTCTGGGAGGATACCTCATTTTCAAGGTCAACCAATCAATGTAATGCATGTATAATATATTCATGAGATCATATATACATATAATACATAAGAATATAGGCATATAACCGTCATTCTAGCTAGAGTCCAATCATTAATGCATGACCATATCAACTACATATACCATGACCTCATGCATGACAACAACAACCATATCAATGCCCATTTGACAACATGTAAGCATTGACACACATAGAAATGCATAACCAATCATATACTCATGATGACACACTTCACAACAACAACATCCTCTTTCACATGGCGACATGACTACAACCATGACTAACACCATGCATATGCAATAAGAATATGGACCACAGGGATGATTAACACATGTACAACTGACATGAATGCATGACCAATGCACACCGCCCATCCAGTCTAAGGGGTGAACCATACTCTAATACTACTATGTAAAATCCTCCTCCCACATCTACCCAAGTAACTAGCCAACTGGGGTAAATATGTGACAAGAGGCCACTATAATGAGGTTCAACCTCCTAAGTCACCTTAAGGAAGTGGAACTAATGGAAACACACCACATAGACCTTCCACATTCTGCAACGAAAATCACAGGAGCCATCCCACAACTCAAGTTACTAATCCATGAGACCAAATTAAGGTTTAGTGCATCAAACCCCTGGATGCTTGCTTGATATGGACATGGGCGCATCTGGGAGGCTCTAGAAGCTCCCACAACAAGGGAAAGGGAGCTTCCAGGGACTTTTTTTGCCAGTGTTGTGCCTTCGACTCTGGGATTTGTGACACATTTTTAGGCCTAGAGCCCAGGTCACTACCCAAAACCAAATCATAGGTTCATAAATGAAATTTCAAAGTGGAATAAAGACACATTTGTGAAAACATCAATAAGGACTAGATTGGACCCCTAATAGCCATGACAAGCATTTCGTCAAACATGTCACAAACATGAAAGCTACAGACCTTAACAATAGAACTAAGCATAGGGGTCTCACACTTATATGAGTTTCACTATGAGGCTTTGTTTCCTTATCACATTAGCTTCATCACCATCTATTAGGAGATAGATACATTGTTCATTAATTTATAAGTAAAACATGATGGGAGCCATATATCACCACTGTCATAATACATATTCATAACCGACATAATAAAAACAAAAATACCAAGGAAACAAAAACCATATATTCCAGGTATGAACCAGTATAATCCTCATGAAATAACAAGGATAATTAATCTCATATTAATGAATGTAATGACCAACTAGATTTTGGACCTAGAAGAACCACCCGACTATAGATTGGTTGAACCAAATCTTTATTTCAGTCAAATACCCCTGTGACATATTCCAAGCCTGAATGTGGGACATAAAACCAAACTCAACCAGGGCTTCCTAAGTCTACACCACCTCATGCTCATCCATAGAACCATGCTTTAACGCAATCCATCGCAGACCACTAGGCCATAAAAAAAGCATGGATTCCACCAAATTTCTCCACTTACACTGTAAAGAATTTCCATGTCTCCTAGTCTCTATGATTTACCACAATCCACACCAAATCACTAGGCCCTAACCAAGACTCCACCCTCTAGGCTTTACAGTATATCCCACCATTCACAAGCAAGGATTCCTAAACCTAATCAAGGGAAACCACCTCTAGGATTTACCAGATATCCCTCCATTAACTAGTTGAGGATTCCTAAGATTGTCAAGGAACACAATACATGGCTTTACTAGTTGAGGATTCAGGGGTTACTATGACACTAGATTTACCACAATCCACAGTCCAGTTCAGGGATCACTAGGCCGTGTGTTCTTTCTTCTGGAGATCCACCTCACTAAGCTTTTAATCCTTCTGAAAATTTGGCTCAACAAAAACATGAGAACCCCATCACACCCTGGCTATCCAGAAATGGAAAGGCTAGGGTGAAAACACTGTCACACTTGGAAAAACCCATGCCATGACAACAAAGAATTATATGAAATACCATGCATGCCAAATCTAGCAAGGAAATCACACATGCAAATCGATACTTGCAAAGAATCATGGTGTAGCTTCTTGATCTTGTTCTTCCTTGTCGTCTCCTTCCTTCCTCTTACCATATTTGTCTTTCTTTATCCAATTCCAAAGTTCTCCAAGAAAAACTATGTGTGTTGAAGAGTGAGAGAGGGAGAGAGAGAATAATGAGATAGCTCCAAAACTGAAATGAAAAAAGGTACCAACTGATCCTGAGAAGCCTTTTTATTAATGAGGCCTCTAATTTCTTCATTTTTCCATTATTTTCATAAATAAATGTGCTAAAAATACAATTTTTCCTTTTGAAATCCATTTCCATTGCCTTTGCCAATTTCCTTAGCCATAATAAACCAATGAACATCCACACTAGGATTTCTTGACCAACATTCAACTTGGAGTAAGTGTACCATCAATCGTGGTTATTATTTTTCCTTTATTAACTTTTATTACATGGATTTTTCACCAGGGCTATTATAGAAAATTTTCAAACATCATTCATCGATTGATAAGGGTTGAAGGGCTGTGATAGTGTAGGTTGGATCTTGCATAGCGCATTCGATCATCCTTTCAAGTGCATTTGGTAAATGGGGTATTGGAGCATCCTCAGGTTGGAGGCTGTAGAACTAGGGTGTTGGAGCATCCTTCCTTTTGCAGATGGTAAATAGGGTATTGGAACATCCTAGAGGTTGGAGCCCATAAACCATGGGGTTGTATCCTCCCTTAGTTTGAGTTGAAAATATTTATGTACATTTTATTGAAGACAAATATTAAGAAGTGTTCGTTGGTTTTTGTCCTCGAGTGGTTCCACTTAAAAATCCATTTTGTCTATTTTCTTGATGTTTGGAAATTGTTGAATGATGTCGTTTACTGTTGATTTATATTTCATATGATAATAATGTTAATTAATACTCTTTGAAGTTAAAAATATACTAATTTAAAATAAACATTGATTCTCCCCCCTCTTAGTATTTCCAACAATTGGTATCAAAGGAGGTTCCTTCAGTGGTAGATCAATATATGGAAGGAAAATCACAAGTGAATCATGATGGGAATATTAACAAAGAAATCTTTCATTTTTTCAAAGAATCGAGGGAAGTCCATGATATTGAAATACTTTAAGAACCTATTACAATTGATGAAGAGAGGCGGGTTGGTCCAATTCCTCTTCTCACAAAATCAAGTTTTGTATTATTGAAAGCTACAATGGAAGCCTATTTGCAAGGTATTGGATGTGATGTATGGTTTTCAATTATTGTTGGATACATGTCTACTGATGGATAAAGAACAAAAGATATGATTATCATTCTAAGTGTCCTGATATATTTTGTGAAATCTGATTAGGGTCAATGCTCATCAGCCAAACATCTTTGGGAAAAACTTCAATACCTCTATGCAAGTAAAAAGCCTACAGGTCAAGATAAAGTTGTTGATAATTGTGCTTCAAATCAAGAAGATCCTCATATTAAAGAATCCAACAGTAATGGTGAAGAAGAAGTAGAAGAGGAAGTGGAGAAATAATTAATTAATTCCTTAAAAGAATGGAGGAACATAGAGAAGGAAAATAATAGACTCAAAGAAGAAGTTTCTATCTTACAACTCCAAGTGTAGGAAGTAGAAAATAAATTAGAAGAATATGTTCACAAGCATGAGGTATAAGTCATCCAAAAGAAAAAGGATATGGATTAGCTGTTGCAGAAATAGAGAAGCTCATAAAATAATATGAAAGGAAGAAGGAACAAATGTAAGACTTCAACAAAGAAACTAAAAATATCACTCTTCTAAAGTTGCAAGTAGAAGAGGTAGAATAAAGAAGGAAATTTTTGAAATGGATATTCCAGGAAAATCTTGCTCAAAAGCAAGGAGAAATCGAAGCAACTCTTACTGAAATCAACAATCTCAAGGAATGGCAATAGAAACACTTCGAGGATATTAAAAGGAAAGATCAAGAATTGGCTCAATTGAAGATAAAGACAAAAGAAGTAGGAAAAGCTACATGTGATGAAGGCACAAGATGCAAGTCCTCACATAGAAAGATTTATGATAAGACTAGTAGCAGGAACACTCAAAGGCTAAATAAAAATGAAACACAGAAGAAGGTTAAAAAGTTGTTTCTTTGTGAAAAAATCAATAAAAGGTTGTGCCTCATCCAAGGAATGATGACTACAGGAGATCATGAAGATATGACATCTCATCCACATTTCCTAGAATTTTTAATGGTTATTTATTTTCACATTCTAACTTCAAATATATCATTAGGGATTGAAGAATGTATGATAAGTGTGATTATTAAAACCATAGGATACATTTTGTAGGATCGCAAGACATGTTTCAAGAGGACTTTGCCAACATAAAGTATATGTTGTGTGCTCCATTATTTAGACCCAACTTTGAATGTTGCAAATGCTATAACTATGCATATATAGGTCATGATTGTAGACACAAAATGGAAACTTCCATGAAAGATAGCCATAACATTAGGTATAAGAAGGTTTGAAGAAGAAAGAAAAAGGATGAAAAATAAATTAATGAAAAGGTCTATGTAGTCATGCCTTAAATTTTTGTAAAATCAAAGGGTTATAATGAATCAACAGGTACATTGGAAGATGTCAAGGTTTAGGATGATCCAACTGAAGAGCCAGTTCATACATTATTATAAGGAATACAACTTGTTGACTCCCTAAATACTGAAGAGCGGTAGTCTTTGCAAGAATAATAGATGGATGAAGATATGTAATTGACATGTTGATAGGTGGTATATGTGAAGTAGTCATCAAGAATGGACAGATTAGTTGGTTTTAGGAGTAGCAGGTAGGCAGAGAAAAATTTCTCAACAGCGTCAAGTTGTGAAAGGAATTTTATTACAGGAAGAGAGAGGGAGGTATTTCATCAATGAGAACACAGGAATGTAACAAGACAAGATAAACAAGCACTTTATAAGGGGGAGTCACATTTTTCCATTGATGTGAAAGGGGGAGAGAAATCAGGAAAAGAAGATCAGAGGCATGAAGTTAGGGGAAGCAATGATCATAAGGGGAGTATGTGTTTCCATTAATGACATAGGGGGAGATTGTTGAATGGTGTTGCCATTGATTCCAATGTTCGCTATTGAACGCTCCTAATATTTCTCTAGATTGCATTAGTTGGAAGCTTCAATGGAAGGATGGATGGAAATGCTAGTAGCACCACATTTGTTGAGGCTTGTGAGGATGAAGCTCAATAAATATGATCTCAAGATCATTGCCTTTGGATTCTACTCGTCGATCTGATTCTGGTGGTATTGTGGCACACCACGAGAGGCCTCACGGTTTGTGAGATATTGTTGTTTGAAGATGAAGCCCCCAAATTATGGGGAAAAAACCAAAGGTTGATGATATGAAAGCTTTTCTTTGGATGAAAAAATTAAAACTTCCCAAAGGTGTCTCAACATTAATGATATGGAATATTCTCTTTGGCTCCAAAGTGGATAATGTGGCATAGAATTCTCCATGGTCAAAATCCCATGGATGATGTGGCAGTCAATTATTGGCTAAAATATAGCTAAGGTGGATGGTTTAATAAAAATAAAATATAACTATTGATGCTAAAAGGAAATTCATTTATTTTAATTTACCTTGGACGGAAAGACAAATTTAAGTTTATAATGGTCCAAATAAGAGGGAAAATTCTAGCTCCAATATTTGAATTTAAATTACATTTGTTCCCTCCTCATTTGTAAAGTCAAACCTCTTTATTTTTAAAGATGTATCTCTAAGGAGACCACCCTGAACTATAAAACGGATGACCAATCCTCTTGAATATTATCAAGAAAACTCATTTTCTCTCTAAAATTATTCAACACTATGGAAGTGAGGTTACATCTTCCTGGGAGGTTAAGATTATGGAATGACTTGATTCTCGTGGGTTATGTTCTTGGTAGGGTTTTCTTAGACCTAAAGTTAGTGATGCAGGTGCTCCTCTTGAAGGTTCAGGTGCTAAACAAGAGAAAATTTCATTCGATGGATTTTTTTCTTTCTTCTGTGTTATTCGACTCCCTATAATAGGGCTCGTATGATATGAAATAACAATGAATCCCTGAGGAATTATGTGGGAAGTCGATGGCTTAACTCCATGAATTATCGTTGGGGACGAATTTGTGACGAGGGCATAAAATTTCTAGTATGTTTCCTAAGATAGTTTTTGGGAAACTAAGGCTTTTCTTACATATTACACTAGGCCTCAGTGTAGGAATGTAGTGAGGTTCTTATGAACTAATTTGAACCATTGAATGAAGGCCCATTTTGGGTTGTCATTCATCGTTTTTGGAAGACATGACCTAACCAAGACCTTATTTCTCAAGAGCACCTCAAATAAATTGTGTCTATAACTACTTCAAGAGTGACACATTTAGTCCATTAAAAAAGTTAAGAAGAACCCTAAAGCATTGTGATGAGTGCGATCTATTTTTTAAAGTTGTATTGGAATGTTCAAGCCTAAAACTATGAGAGGTTGAGCCTAACTATTGTTTATGATTCAAATACACCTACTACACAAAAATGGGATCATTGTTTTGAAGGTTTTCGTGCTAGGATTGGCATGCTTATGGCTTCACTGTCCTGAAATCTGTATTGCCTAGAACTCACTATGACATTGATCTATGAGTTAATGTGACAATGATATAATAATATATAAGAAATGAAACCATGATTTTGTAACAATGTCTTGGAGGTAAATGTTAGTGACTTTGTTGCACAACAGTGACCCTCATGTGTAACTATGCCAACAAACCTATTTTATAATAGTGACTTCATTGAATAGTAGTGACAATAACCTTTGATATGATAGTCTTTATGGCATATATAAATTCTTCCTATACATACATCTACTTGTTTATAACTGACCTTTACACTTGTCGACTATGGTTCTAAGTCTTGAAGTGGAAATCGAAGATTGGAATCATTGTTGACCTAAGGTAGAAAGAATAGCCTAACATAGTGGACAAGGATCTTTGAAACCTTGAGTGGAATTTGTTTACAGTAGTAGATTCCCTTCATCCTTTTACTACAAAAGGTATCGTATTGGCATGAACTAATATTGATAAGAAAATTATTAGTAGAGAGTCTTCGTTTGGCAATGGAGGTTCTATAATATCACTAAGGTCACGATATGTCCATAATCGATAGTTGACATGTGTAGAATTGCGTAGATAGTTGAAATATCCTAAACATGCCAGAGTAGTTCATCTTGAAAATTAAATCACTTTTGTTGGCATGAGATGTGTAACAAGCTTTTTTTGAAATTGGATTCTACGTCCTATCAGCTACAACAATGAAACTAGCAGTTCGCCACATTATTCCTCTACAATAGTGAAACAACCTCAATAAACTCATAATCATATATATGACATAATGTTATCGAAGAGGGTGTCATCTGCAACCATCAAGCAAATTTATGCATATATCAATCCTCCTCGATGACAGGGGTGTGTTGTGGCTCTTGAACACTTTATATGGTAGAGTTGTCTATATGCAAAATGTCTCACTTGGATTAGTGGGAAAGTCATCAATAAAAGATTATACTCTGAGACATTTGTAGTAAGCAGATCACACACATTGAACATCAATAACAGTGGTAGTAGGGGTGGCATTGGGTAGAGGTAAAATTTTTTATTGCCAAAATACATTGGTTTGGTGCGAAAGCATAATATTGACAGTTAGATTGTGATTTAACATAACTAGGGTTTGGTAGTGGCACATTGAGCAGGGTCATTAGATGTGTGGATAGTTTATGAATGGAAGAGTATACAGTGTTCGGTGATGAATAAAATTTGATTTGGTTTGATGTGCATATTGAGAAAATGAATATTTGATTGACAAAGATTGTTTTGTATTTTATTGTATTAATATCGAGCACAAGTGGTCTTAGTCTGAAAATTGTGAAATGTGGTCCGTTGGTTGATAGGGGTGGTAGGGTGGTGCTAGGGCAAGTTGGAGCTTGCATAGGGTGTTGGAGTGTGCTTTTAGATACTTATGATAAATAGGGTGTTGGAGATTCCTTAAGGTTGGAGCCTATAAAACTGGGTTTTTGGAGCATCCTTCTAGTTGTAGGTCGTAAATAGGGCATTGGAGCATCCTACAAGTTGGAGCCTATAAAATAGGGGGTTGGAGCCTCTCTTAGTTAGAGCTAAAAATATTGATGTATATTTTATTGAATATAAATGCTAAGAAGCATTTGGAGGTTTTTGTCCCAGAGGGGTTTCCACCAAAAAAACTATGTTTTTAACTGTCCTAATGTTTTCACATTGTTGAATGGTGTTGTTTAATATTTATTTATGCTTCATCACATAATAACATTAATTAATGCTCTATGAAGATACAAATATACTAATTGAAAGGAAATACTAATTCAGCCCCCTCTTAGTATTTCCAACATATCAAATAACATTAATTATTCATTGTGCAACACATATGTAAGAAAATACATTTATCATATAACTTGAATGATTGTTGACTAAGGGAGGGACTTCAATTATCCACCCAAACATAGGCCAGCTACACTTCATCTTTCTTGTAACTATCCAACCCCGAGCTGAAATAAGAGCTTGAGTTAACTTCTTAAGGAATTCACACTAATACTAATCAAGCAAATCACATAGGTATTGAGAGTCCATATTATCCGCACCTACTAAGCACTACAAAAATCCAGGGCACACTGCGCCTCCACTAGCCAAACACTATAGGAATCTAGAGTCCATAGTGTCTCCAATTGTTAAACACTACATGAATCAAAAGTCCACAGTGTCTCCACCTACCAAAAATTACAAGAATCTAGAGCACACAATACATCCACTTCCTAAACAATACAAAAATCCATAGCACATAGTGTCTCCACCTACTAAACACTGTGGTAATCCAAAATATATAATGCCTCCACCTACTAAGCACTACAGGAATACAATGTCCACAATGTGTTCACCTACTAAGAACTACAGGAATTTAGAGTCCATAGTGTCTCCATCTCCTAAGTAATATAGAAATCTAGAGTCCACAGTTTCTTCACCTGCTAATCACAATAGGAATCTAGAATCCGTAGTGTCTCCAGTTACTAAACACCACATGAATCTAGATTCATAATGTTTCCACCATCTAAACAATATAGGAATTTAGAGTCCACAGTGTCTCGACCTGTAAAGTATTATAGGAAACTAGAGTCCACAGTGCCTCCACCTACTCTTCTCTTGTATTCACTTTACGCCACACTCCTTTATGAGCTCCCAAATTCACTAACCTTGCATTTTCCTTTTGTGAACTCTCTCACACTTCCCTCCAACACATATGAGCATACTATCTCCCTTCTCCTTCCTATCGATTTTTTTTATGCCGACCCCATTTCCTACCTCTTGTGTGTTGACCATACTAACATGTCCCACGAGACAGAGAGGTCACATGAGCCTTATCCTTTACTACAAGTTTCCCATACACAACTTCAATGCTTTCACCAATTGACCATTTAATCCATTAGGGAGATAAGTGGTAAAATAAATGAAGTGGCTTGGGTTTAAGCACTTCCCAAACAACTCCTCCTACTCATACCTTTAAATCCATGTCCACTCCTTTAGCCCAATCATTATTTGTATTTCCACATTATTCACATGAATTATAATTCACAGGGACATTTACAAGAGGTGTAGAAAAAAAGGTTGTCACACTCATAATCTTCATGATTATTATGAATATAGTCCAACTAAATTACAAATACCTACAGGTTGCAAATCCACACCAATTGCATAGCTCCAACGCATATTATAGAGCTTGACCAAATACCATTTGTCTTTAGCCAACCATATTCATATCTACGCTTCTTTGGAAAACCTACCACAGAGTGACACATACAAACACACCTACACTAATCTATCATACAAATTTTATATTTTCTTTTGCCCTCCCACAAGGGAGATACACCCAAAGCTACCAACTCTAATACCATATTAAAAATTATTTGTACACACAAATCTATTCTATTTTCTTTACTACACACGATATCATATATTTTATACATAAAATCAGGGTTAAGATAGGTTGACTATCTTGACTAGTAATTCTAACTAGTTAAATGGATATCTCAACTATCCCTAACAAACTGAAATCAATTCTAAAGGAAAAATTGGTTATAACATATAAACCATCTTTTTAAAATATTATAAAGACAAAAGCACCTAATGTTTAGAATGTTACTTATTTAAATTAAACAATGTAATCACAACATCATTTTAATTTTAATTTATATATTTCAACAAAAAAATTAATTAAAATAAAAAATTATTTGCTCTATATAAAATAATTTATAAAATATTTTAATTTTACTCACCTAAACTAAAACATAATCAATATTATAATTAAAAATAAAATAAATTATTTTTTCAATATTATAATTTTAAAACCAAATGTTTTTATTTACTAACAAACTTAAAATATAAATTGCCATTTAAATTGTCATGTAAGGAAATAGGTTAATAGCCCAAGATCTAGAGGCATTTTGAAAAAGCAAAATCTATTCCTTAGAACCAGCAGCAAATAATTACTCATGACCACCAACACTTAATTTTAGCTGACCTGATTTTCCTTAAATAACAAAAATAAATTAAAAATTGCTTCAAAATAATGTCAACCCGCTACCATTAACCAACCACTAAGTAAAGAAAAAAATTTCAGTAGGCAAAAAAAAAAGCCCAAATTGAGTCTATGGAGAAAAGTCCCAAGGACTTGAACTATTAAAAAACGTGGGACTAAATTTTAACAATATTCGAGACTATTTCTACGCTGGCATCACATGCCATCATAGCCAGCGTCGCAAATTCATCGCAGAGTGGCTACCAAATGCTCTTCTCCGGCCGAGAAAATTATGATTTGTTTGGTCACACATGTTCTTTTTCGCGTTACGCTGGTCGCTCTCTTCACTGTTAAACTCTGACAAAGTTTTCATCCGAGACCGCAAACTACTCGACATTTGTTTCGTGACAGTTTCGACGCTTTGACAAGACGCACGATCTTTGACGTTTGAACTTTGAACAACGGCCATGTTCAACCTGCCGTGTTGTGCAAGACGCCCAGTGGTTGAATCGGCCCACATACGCGAGTCATTCTTACTGACCTGAACTTTCTTCACGAACTTGTTTATATATCAAGTTTGTGCCCAGAGAATTTAGCGCTTCATGTGAGTTGCTATTTATGATTGAGAATTTGTTTGCAGATTCCACCAACGAGCAAAAATCCTGAAGCGTTAGAGAGGGCAAAGAGAGGCTACCTCTGATTTGAAGATACTTACCGCTTTCAGAGAGCAATGGACCTTTTCGGTGTTCGAAATGCTCCCTGCATACTCAACGATCAGCCCAAGAACGATAAATCCCCAGGTATGTATCGACCCTCAATGATAAATCCTCAGGTGATGCAGCAGCTGCTTTCAGTTCAAGGGTTGTCGGATGAAAGAAAGGCCGAGTCCACTCATGGTAAGGGCCATTACACAGAGCTCCCTTCAGAATCTGAGGCATTATATAATCAAAAGGACTTTATGGGATCTTTGCCTCGGCAGAAGAGCACTGATTCAAGTCGGCCTGTGGGAAAACCCTATTTGTTGCCTCCTCAGCTAACAATCTTCTACAAAGGGACGATGAGAGTCTATGATATGTCCGCGCAAAAGGCACGCTTTATGCTATCCAAATCTTCTTTGAACTGACTATAGTGTCTGTGATTTTAGATCGATTGTATTGTAATAATTTCAATAACCATTCGTAGTTTTGATGTCCAGGCTCAAGCTATAATGGCGTTGGCTGGGAATATGATGGATTCTCCTGCAGATAACCCCACAACAGCAGCTTCCAGCAGGCCTTTGAGCTTACTTAGCACATCAACGCTCCGCCATACGGGATGCCTGGGTAAGGTGTAATTTGCTTCAACTGGTTAAATTACATAGAAAATTCATTAAAATATTCCATTTAAGAATATTTTGGAATTGAGAAACAGTCGTAAATTGTTTAACTTAGCTTTTATTTATTCAATTTCAAAATATTCTCGGAACCTACATCAACCTAAAAATGCCAAAATATTCTTGGAACCTACCATCAACATAAAAATGCCAGTTAATTATCCCTGAGCTTAAGTGGATTGCTGATTCCTTGAATATTCGGGAATCCCATGGACATAAAAATTGTCCATAAAAAAGCCAAAATATTCTCTGAACCTACCATCAACATAAAAATGCCAGTTAATAACCCCTGAGCATAAGTCAATTGCTGATTCCCAAAATATTCTGGAATCGGACAGACATGGCCACCGTACCCAAATATTCAGAGAATCAGCAATCCACATAAAAATGACCGTTAATAACTCTCTGAATTTTACATGTGCAGATATCCCTATGGCTAGGCAGCAATCTCTGCAACGTTTTCTGGAAAAACGCAAGGACAGGTAATTAATCGACATCAAGCCATCATTTTGAAGTTCCTCGTAAATTATACAATGTTTTATCTGTTGGTGTCATTCATCCAGACATCCACTTGTTTATATATTTGTATCATCCATCCCTACATCCACATGCAGATTGAGCAGCTCGGCTCCATATCGTAGGGTGTTCATGTCTAAGCAGCTCGCAAATGATGGGCTTTCTGCATAATTGTATCTCGGATTTTCCAATCTGCAAATCTGGCGTCCGCTGGAGCCCCCCGCCCTATTCTTTTGTTTTGTTTTATGATGAATACCTCGCATTTCGAGATGCATCGAGGATCCGCACCAGACCCCAACGTGCTTTGGCTGATTCCAATCAGAGGCTCCCACACACCTGCAATAGTGTGAACTGTAAATATGTCGATCTCAAGGGATGTACTTTGTGTAAGCCTCAAGTCTCGAAACAAGGGATTCATCATGTATCATAGGTGTGTTCTGTGCGATATATATTATGATCGTGAGCATGTGCCGAACTTCTGTTAATAAAATTGTCAGGCAGAAACGATGATCAATCCAGGTAGAATTTCTCAGATTACCGGAATTGATGTTCGAAAAAAGACTTAAAACATAAGTTCAACATAAGGTTTAGTCAATGTATAAAACGGCCAAAAATTCAATGCATATTTTATATACATGCTGATATTCTAAGAAAAAGTCATGCAACGATATAGTCCTTTTCTGCCTTTGTCAAAATGCACTTTGAGAGTTGCAGGGGTGATTATTGTTTGGAAACTAAAATTATTTTTATCGCTGAACAGTTATAATTAAATATTATATTATATAGTAGAATGTTTAATTTTTAAATATATATATATATAATAATTTAATATTAATTTTTTTATTAATTTAATGTTAATTTTTTCCATGAGTGCAAGTTTCTGTCATCCCTCACATTTATATATATATATATATATTCCCAGAAAAGTCATATTGGAATTGTCAGGTTAACAAGATTTCCAACCATTTACTATAATTCTTTTTTGTTTTTCCTTTCTTATTTTACTATTTCCTTTTCATTTATACCTTTCTCTTATATTTATATTTCTTCATTTTGTTTCTTATATGTAATTATTGGGTTATAAATATGATCAAAATAATAAAATATAATCATAATAATATAATTATAATTATAATAATAGAGTCATATATATATATATATATATATATATATATATATATATATATATATAATTTTAATAATTGATTTCTTATTTCTATTTATATATATATTATTTCAAGTATAAAATTTTTTTTTTTAATTTTTATATTTCGTATAATTTTAGTATAAAATATTATTTATTTTATATTTTGTATAATTATTTGTTGTATTTATTTGTTTTTGCATTTCTACAATATTTATTTTCTTGTTTAGATTAGTTTATCCATCTAAGTCTTGTTGATGAACCACACTAAGTGATTGGAAGCTAGTCTACTTGAAAAATTCCAATGTGATTTTCATGAAGATTTTCTTTATAAACAGTAAGGATCACCGAAGCTTGCCTTTAGAAACCCCAAGGACTTTTGATATTATATTATTAATATTATAAATACAAAGGATTAATATTGTAAATCAAACAGATTATAAACCTAAGGGATTAATATTATAAACTCACCGTATTAATCAACTGAAGGGTTTATTAATATTTAAAAACCCAAGGAGTTATTAATATTATAAACTCAAAAAATTAATATTAAACACCCAAGGGATTATTAATATTATAAGCCTAAAGGATTAATAAACCCAAAGGATTGATAAACCAAAAGGATTAATATTATAATCCCAAAATATTAATAAACCCAAGGGATTATAAATATTATAAACCCAAGAGATTAATATTATAAACTGAAGGGATCAATATTATAAACCCTTGAGATTAATATTATAAACTCAAAGGATTGATGATATTGTAGAGATTATTACTATTATAAACCTAAGGGATTAATATCATAAACCCAAGGGATTAATATTATAATCCATGGGGGTTAATATTATAAACCTAAGGGATTAATATTAACAATGTAGTATATTAATAAACCCAAGGGATTAATATTATAAACCCAAGGAATTAACATTAAATCCTAAGATAAATATTATAAACCCTAGAATTAATACTAAAGCCTAAGATTAATATTATAAAATCAATGGATTAATATTAAACCCTAGGATTAATATTATAAACCCAAGAGGTTACTATTAAACTCATGATTAATATCGTAATCCCAAGGGATTATAGACACTAAAATATTATTATGCATGTTAGGGATTTATATTATAAACCCAAGGGATCAATATTATAATCTCAATGGATCAATAAACCCAAGGGAGTAATATTATGAATCCAAGGGATTGATATTATAAATACAAGAGGTTGATAAATCCAAGGGAACATTAATATTGTAAACCCAAGCGATTAATATTATCAACCCTCGGGATTAAAATTATAAACACAAGGGACTACTAATATTATAAATTGAATGGATTAATAAACCCAAGAGATTACTAATATTATAAACATAAGGGATTGTTAGAGAATCTAGGGCAAAATGGTGTTGTGATGATTCTCTGAGACTTGATAACAATTTGTGAAGTCTTTTTACTTTTCTTAGTTAGTTTATACTTCTTCTTCTTATTATTAGTGCATATGTGTGTGCTTCATCAAACTGCTACCAAAAAGAAAATAATAAGAACATAGAATTTGGCTCTCTCCCAGGGACAAACCCTCTCCGCTCTTGAGAGTGAAATTGTCACGCCCCCAAGCCGGCGGTAGTCTTTCAACCGCTCTTAGTGAGGTGTGGCACCACCGAACACTTTCTTTTTACCAATACTTATGTTCATGAACTATGCCTAACCACTTACTCCTTCTCAGTTTGTGTTTTGCAACCAAGTATTATTATGTTATCCTTTATACCAATGAACACCCATACACATTCATTATCATCAGCAATTATAAATGAAGAACACAATTACACAGTATAAAGGGAGGGGCAACTCCCTCAACAATGAGTCTGCCCGATAATATATTATACAATCGTTTACAACAGTTACAAAGCTTTACAAGTATACTTGGAAACTCCAAGTTTCAAACTTAGCCAAATTTACAATCTTCGGCAAACTCGGTTGCCCAGCACGTCGGCGCCTCTGCACGGTCTCCGCACGACTCACCAACCGTTCGTTCACCTCGTCGCACGATCGTGTTGTTTGCCCAACTTGGGTGCGCCTCCAAGTTGCCACACACGAGCGCCGCCACCCGAGACACACCTCCGTTCACAATCTCAACACTTCACAAAGTCACCGTGCACACTTGCACGATGGGCGGGCGCTCACCTGAGTTGCCAAGACACCTGTGTCAAGTCGTCACACAAACCGGGCGCTTCTCCGTTTCACCGTCGAGCACCTTCGCACAAACCGGGCGCCACACACCCGTGCATGCCCTCACCCAACTGCTGGGTGCTCCTGCCCACGCCCTTCACCCACAACCGAGTTAAGCGAGTCTCCTCCATGCAACCAAGCCCAAGAATGGGCGCATCTATAATCTGTGCCTTCCTCCTTAGTTCTGCGCACTAGACCTGCGCTTTACTCCTTTGAGCGAAGATGTTGAGCGATGTCGAATGTGTTGAAATGCCATCCAACGCATCTCCATATATACCAAACGCAGGGCGAAGTCTAGGCTGCCCAGCCGACTCGCCCAACGCCCTTACTTCATCGCAAAAGCCACCTAAACATCAAGTCGGCCTTCCTACACATGCGTTCACCCTCCGTCGGCTTCACACATTCGTTGGTCGGCCTCCATAACTCCTAAGTCATGCTCCACGCATATATACATGCTCGCCCTCCTTCTATTATGCGCATAATACACCGTCGCATATCAAGGGAGCTCGCACTTCGTCCAACTGCAGTCGCACTTCAAGCCAGAGCGTTCGTTCAACCTTCATCCACGGTCGCACTTCACCCGGTGGGCGAGTCAAGGACCGTAGGTCCTTACATCCTCCTCCACCTAAAATCATTGTCGTCCTCGAAAACATACCATCCTGGTAGCCATCCACCAAGATCAACATCAATATCTGTCTCATCCTAAGTCCATGATGTCAACTTCTCCACATACTGCAAACATCCCTGCAACATATGTAGAATCACATCTCCATCATGTATCGTCCTCATCTTGTAGTCTGCCTGTCAAGATACTCCACTTGATACGGACATCTCTCTGCACAAATGTCAATTCATGCGGATCCAACTCATGCCGACACACCTATGCACATTGGTACCCCTCATGACTCGAACTGATTGGGTAGCTAATCCAACCATACGCCCAAACCACAAGAATGCACATCCTTATGCCACCATAAGTCTTTCCCTGACTTCTGCTACATCTCGGACTCATCAAGAATCTATCCAATTCCCATGCTCAGGTCCATGGGAAACTCCATCCCATCTGCAACATGTTCAAGCCATGACCTTGTTGCACAAGAGTGTACAACCTCTCCACTGGCTCATACATCTCCATGTCATAATAGCGTCTGCACAACATCCTTTGCTTCGGCATTCCACATAGAATGTTCATGAATGACACCTCTACACATGCTCCCGCATAATGTCTCTGCATGACTGTCATGCTCCATGTCTCCAACTTGATGTCCATGACTTCAGTTTTCCATGATGTCCAACCCATGTAGACTCCATCCCAACATCTGGCCATCTACATCCAAGTCTGCAATTTGTCATAAAGAAGCCTCCTCTCAAGGCCCCTTGGTAAGTTGGTGTAGCCCCTTCCAAACAAGGTCCCTACACCAACCCTTCTCCAAGGTTGTATTATAGAGAAAGAAGGGCCAGGAAGTTTCCTCCCTGACTCCCATCCACCCATGTATCATATTGATGATGTGTCCTCAAGTATTTGTGCATAGCCTCAATCTCCTCAGATGTACACCCAAGCTCACCTAGCTTGTCCTTCGTCAACTGAAAGTCATATATGCCCATAGCATACCTGCAAAAATCCATTATACCAGCTGGATCTCTACCTTCATAATCCTCATCAATCACTGCCTCTGAAGTAGTACTCAGACTCCCTTCATTTGCAACTCCATTGTGAAGATCATCAGTAGAAGATGTCTCTGTCAAGTGCTTCAAGGTTCGTGAGATTTCCCTTTCACTTACTTCATTATTTCTCACTCTTGCAACGAAGTCAATCAGCTTCCCTTCCTTCGTTGTTTGAGTCATACTCCCAACTCCTCTTTGCTCCACATCCTCATACTTCACATTCGGATCTTTGGGATACAAAGTCATAGAATTCATCCTCGGTCTATACCCCAAGCAACTCCTTCTATTCATCGGAACCATCATGGTTCTTCCTTCAGCTGTGATCAAGAGAATGTCCTGATCCACCATTGGTATGGCTTGTGCAAGCTTCATGAAATCTTGCCCCAACACCATAGAATGATCATCCATGTCCACGATCCTCAAGTCCAACTTTCCAAACCACGATCCCACTCTCACTTGAGTGTTTTCCATCACACCAGTAACAGCTTTCATGGTAGAGTTGATTGCTTTGAAAGCACTCCATTCCCTCTCCATCTTTGCTTTCTTCCCAAAATAATTTTCTGCTTTCCTGCTTAAGAAGCTATGAGTAGCCCCCGTATCCACCAAAGCTTCAAATCTCTTGCCCTTCACGGTCACTTGCACAAAACTTAGCTTCAAGGAATCACCTCCTTCTGTCCGCTTTATCTTGTGTCTCACATCAGCAACCTTCTTCAAGAATTCGGCCTCAGAAGTGTCAATTGGCTTGTGCTCCAACTTGACATTCCTCCTAAGGTACTTCACTTCCTTGCTTGGCTCTTCTAAGCAACTCGATCCTAGTCTAGCTTGACTCCCTTCAAGCTTGTCCTCCATCGACTTCTGCTCAAGTGCACCAACCAAGTACCCATTGACTACTTCCATAGAACTAAGCTTCCGAACATCCTCTGGATTGTCTCGGTAGTGAGTTCCCAGCCTGTCAATGTAGTCGAGATCTTCCTACTCAATTACAATGATCTTCTTACCAAGAAGCTTCCTCTTTATTTCTTCCTCAACTTGCTTGATTTCGGCTTCCACCATGGCTCTTTTCTTCCTTAACTGGGCTCTCTCATCCAAGAGCTCTTGAAGACCAAGACCACTTCGTCAGATCTCCTCATTAAGTTCCTTGAGTTCAACATCCGTTGTACTTCCGCATTGGCTTTTGAGTTCTTCAAGTTCCTTCCTTAGTTTCGAACAGCTTTCCCGAAACTTCATGTTCTCAGCCTTCATCGAAACCTAGTTAGAACTCCATTGATCCATCTGTTCCAACACTTTGTACCAGAAGACTTCACCTGCATCATGGCTAGATTCACTTGCCATAGGTTCATCCACCATCCTTGCCTTTCAGTCTTCTCCAAGTTCCCTGCAAAACATGAACTAGCTCTTGTTCCACTTATATGTGAAATCCGCTTCCTTCACCTGCAAGTACCTGTTCACCAACTGTCAAGCTTCTTCAACCCTGAATCAGCTTCAATCACTAGCTCCAACCGAGCTCTAATACCAATTGTCACGCCCCCAAGCCGGTGGTAGTCTTTCAACTGCTCTTAGTGAGGTGCGGCACCACCAAACACTTTCTTTTTACCAATACTTATGTTTGTGGACTATGCCTAACCACTTACTCCTACTCAGTTTGTGTTTCACAACCATGTATTATTATGTTATCCTTTATACCAATGAACACCCATACACATTCATTATCATCAGCAATTATAAATGAAGAACACAATTGCACAGTATAAAGGGAGGGGCAACTCGAACAATGAGTCTGCCCGATAATATATTATACAATCTTTTACAACAGTTACAAAGCTTTACAAGCATAATTGGAAACTCCAAGTTTCATACTTAGCCAAATTTACAATCTTCGGCAAACTCGGTTGCCCAGCTCGTCGGCGCCTCTGCACGGTCACCGCATGACTCACCAACCCTTCATTCACCTCGTCGCACAATCGTGTTGTTTTCCCAACTTGGGCGCGCCTCCAAGTCGCCACACACGGGTGCCTCCACCCGAGACAAACCTCCGTTCACAATCTCAACACTTCACCAAGTCACTGTGCACACTTGCACGACAGGCGGGCGCTCACCTGAGTCGCCAAGACACCCGTGCCAAGTCGTCACACAATCCGGGTGCTTCTCCGTTTCACTGTCGGGCACCTTCGCACAAACTGGGCGCCACACACCCGTGCGCACCCTCACCCAACCGTCGGGCGCTCCTGTCCATGCCCTTCACCCACAACCGAGTTAAGCAAGTCTCCTCCGTGTAACCAAGCCCAAGAATGGGTGCATCTATAATTTGCACCTTTCTCCTTAGTTCTGCGCACTAGACCTGTGCTTTACTCCTTTGAGTGAATATTTTGAGCGATGTCAAATGTGTTGAAATGCCATCCAACGCATCTCCATATATATCAAACACAAGGTGAAGTCTAGGTTTCCCAGTTGACTTGCCCAACGCCCTTACTTCATCGCAAAAGCCACCTAAACATCAAGTCGGCCTTCCTATACATGCGTTCACCCTCCGTCGGCTTCACACATTCGTTGGTGGGCCTCCATAACTCCTAATTCATGCTCCACGCATATATACATGCTCGCCCTCCTTCTATTATGTGCATAATACACTATCGCATATCAAGGGAGCTCGCACTTCAAGCTGGAGCGTTCATTCAGCCTTCATCCGTGGTCGCACTTCACCCGGTGGGCGAGTCAAGGACCGCAGGTCCTTACAGAAACCCTTTGTAATTTTTCTCTTATTGAAGCTTCTTATTTGAACAACTGCCAAACCCTAGACCTTTGACTAAGATCTCCTCCAAGCATGAGTCAAATCCCTCCTCTTTTTGCACTATCACTTTCGACACTTCTTATTTCGGCACTTTGTCTTCGAGCACTTTGTCTAGGTTAGGAAACCCTACAATATTAGGTTTTCTCTTATTTGCTATAAAGAGATCCTTTTTCACCTTTCTTTGGATACCTTGTGGACCTTAATGCACAACTAAATGAGACCGTTTATGCTGTTGCCCTTGACTGTTGTTGAATCTGCAAAAAATTACCTTGCTGAAGTATTCACATGTGCTCACAGAAGCCCTAGAATATCCCTCCTTTCTTCGCTTTCCTTTTCTTCCTTCTTTGCCAGATGAGGAGGCCTAACAAACCTTGTATATTAGCCCAAAACAAAGAGATGGTTGCTGTTGTGCTTGACAGGAGAGAGACCTATTTTTCCCTTGTACGTGTGGCTATTGATGCCCTAGAGAATAGCCTTGTACCTTCATTGTCCTTCCTTGTCTCTTCGCTTCCCTAACAGACTTCTTATCCACCTTTACCCAGCTGTCCTACAACATTCTAGTCACCCTTCTCTTTGCAGATTTCAGAGCTTGTGTTATATGTCCAAATGAGGAATGGACAACCTCTATCAATAGAGGTTTGTCCCTCCTTTCTCAAGCCGACATGACTATCCATTAGGTTGACTTGAATGTCTTCTAGGCCAACTTGACAGTTGCATTATATTTCACATTTATTCATCGTTTTTGCTGCTTGTAGACTTCGTTGGTGCTAGAAGAGGATTTGACTATGCCTGGAATTATTTCCTTGACCTTGGATGATGACTTACATGATGTAACATACCCTCAAAGGGTCTTTTGATAATTACATTTTGACTTTGACTCTATAGAAGCACTTCAAAATGTGCTTAACCTATTTTCAATGAGAAATAAACTCATTGACAAATAATACAAAAATAATTTCTCTTTTCTTAAATAAGTACAAATATAAACATTACATTTACGAAGACCAAACCTAGTTACATTTTCTCCAACACTCCCTCTTAACTAGAGAGGTATTCATACAAAAATACAAGGTGTTTGGAAATTTTCAGTCTTGAAAAATTCACATAAGAGAAACTCGATTAGCAATCCATCTGTTATAGCATCATAACCATTAGCATTTTCATATTGCAAGGCCTTGACTAACGGCTCCATCTCTTCATGGGACCATGAGCCACAATGCTGGTGAGACCAATGATTTATAGATACCTTCATCATTGTCTCTAAAGGTAAATAACCACCTAGGTGTTCTCAAGTATGACCTTCTAGGACTATTCTTATCTTGGGTTCCCAACCCTCAAAGAATAGCAGTCCTCTTGCCTACTCTTGTCTTGGATGCAATACACATCCTCAAAGAGTATCGAATGCCAGATGATTACCTAATCCTACCATTCTTTCTTCCCAAGTGAAGACAAGAATGTTGTGTCTATCTTGTGTTCACATTTTCATTCATGGCCTTCATCTAGACTTACGGCTGCAAGGCCCATGAAAAGAAATACACAATTGTCACTCCTTTGTAATCAGGGGTGATTCAAAACTCCCTCTTGATCAGGGATCTATCAGAGCTCCCTCTTAACTGAGGACTCTTTCCTTCATTAACAACTTCTTCTTCATGGGTCCTTTAGCTACATGATCTCCTTCCTTTCTTGATGTCATGAAGTCTTCGATTGTACTTCTTCTTGGTAGGGCACCATCCATCCATCACTTTCCTTCTTGGTTAGTCATGTCATTGCTTCATGGAAAGTGACTATCAGGTTCTTCTTGTCATCTTGGCTACTCCTTTGTCATCTTGTTCATGCTTCAGAATGGTCTCCTCATGGATGCTCCATTGTACTTGCTAGGTTATATGCTTTGACTTAGGAGCCCATCATGACTTCATCCTAATACTTATTCAACATTATTTTTCCTGTTGTTGGATGGCTTCTTCATCACGACATCTTCATAGAGTAGAATAAGTTATTTGCACCTTTTATATCTCCTAGGCCTTCATAGGTGTCAAGGGTCATTTCTTCCTTCATCAGATTTATCATGCCTTATTTCGGGAGATATCTTTCAAGGCATTTTGTCAGATAGTGATTCTTGATGATCATGGTGTTCTTCACATGTTTGATCTCTTTCTTTATTTCCTTCTTCTTAGATAGATTGATCAACCACCTAATGCTTCTTGTGGAAGCATTCCTTCATCCCTTGCTTTCAACATTTCTTCTTGTTTCTTAGTCAACAATCTTGTGCTCCTTATGTGAGAATTTTCTTTTGTTGACCTCAATTCCATCACATCACATGCCTTCGAGCATATTCTTGGTGAAAGAGATCATTTCATGATTGATCATGTTATATAACTATACCCATGACTCAATAATATACAAATTATGACACGACTTAAACTTTGATGCATACATACCTCATCTTGATCCTCCTTGATCATTCTTTGGTGTAGCCCTTTCTGCTTCATCTTAGCCTTCCTGTATATCATCCCTTTTTTCTTGAATCCTATGAGTGGGATTCCCAATAAGACATCTTCCTTGGTTCACGAACCTTGTGTTGAAGATTCCATCATAGGATCTTAAGGATCCTTGCCTTGTAAATGTTTCATACCTTTTATGATTTAGGTCTTCTAATATTCTTGTCATGATCAAGTTTTCTTCCATCATATATGAGGTGCTATTCTAGGTATGTTCCTTCTACATGAATATCTTTGCGCTATATTTTCCATGCTCCTATATTCTAGAAGATATTTTTAATTATCCATTTTTCTTCTTCTCATAAATGCTACATCTACATGAATGTCTAGAACTCCATGTACATCATGATGCTAGATTCTAGAGGGTAATTATAGACATGCAATTTAATTTATTCCTGCATGCTCCTATTCTACTCAAAACTTTGAAATAATTCTAGAAGCAAAGAGTTTGACCTAGTCATGTAGTAGAGATCCGGAGGATCTTCCTTCTTTCGCTTCTTTTCTTCCTCTTCCACCTCTTGAGTTATATGAGCTTCCTCTCTCTTTCTCTTCTTGTTGTTGTCCTTCTTAATCTTGGGACAATTCCTTTTGTAGTGTCCATATTCTTGGCATCCAAAACATTGGATCTTGGACATGTCTTTGTTGTTTGTTCTTCATGGACCAAACTTGCCAAATTTACCCTTTCTTTTGGCCATGGTAGCAAATGCTTGCTCCTTTGATCCCACATCTTCTTTCACCTTAGGTCTAGTCTCCTCTGTTATGCATAGAGACCACATATCACTGAGAGTGGTTGCTTCCTTCTTCGCATAAATGCTTGATGTGAAGTTTCCCCACACCTCGGGTAGAGAATTGAGTACAACAGTTGTCATCTTTGTCAGACATGACTTCCCCAAGCTCTTGAAGTTGATCTCTCATCTCAGAGATTTCATGAAGTAGGGAGCTATTCCTTCCTTTTTTATCTTCATCTTGTATAATTAATTCCTCATAGATAATACTTCTCTGGTGGTGGATACTGCGAATAGCTCTACTAGCTTATCATAAATTTCTTTTGATGTCTCAAACTTGGAGACATAGGAAATGAGAGAGTGCTTGATTGATTCTATTAGAATCTTTTGAGTGTAGAAATTTCACTTGTAGAACAAACTGATATATGCAATGTCCTAAAGCATAATACTTTTTCTACTTCTACAAAAAATTAAGCGGAAGCATAATAAAATTCATGAGCAACATCAAGTAGAAACATGCATAACTGATCAAGAGACATCAATCACACAACACAGAATATATCACCGGGGAAAGCACTAGCATAAAACCCCAACACTATATTATCAATCAAGTGGAAATACTCTTCACAATACAAAAAGAATCATCTCAATAGCTATCCTGCTCTCTCTGTACTCTGATGATCTTCAATTAGAAGATGAAAATCATGGACTACCTAGGCCACAATATATAGGCTACAAGTCCTCCAATCTCCTATAATAGATCCTTCTCCATGCAAGGAATACTTATTAGAAATATCCAAGCATCTGATAGTACACTGTCCCACATCTGATCTCAACTGGGTCTCTCACAGAACTGACATGCAACAGTTATCCATGAGTGAATTCTGAGTTATCTAAAATAATAGTTGTCACATGCATGCAAGCATTAACAAACTATATTTTATTATTTTAACAACTTGTTAAAATAATCTAACTGGACTTGACTAGTTAGAACTAAGTCAACTGATTCTCTCATTATAGAACTCATACTTATTCCCTCAATCAGTGGAGGAAATTAAGGATAAGTTCCTCAATCAGTGGGACAACTCATGTGCATGCTCACAAAGATTTCAAATTCGAATTTCCTTAACTAATTAACTCAACTGAATTAATTAATTAATATTTCCAACTGCTGTTAAGACCAAAATTAATTTTACTTCCTATAGATAGACTAGGGACTGCTATAAATAGGAAGGGACCCAGAAATATTATTTTTAGAACTTTCTATTTTTAGCAGTTTCACCTCTCACCCAATGTGGCCAATGACCTCACTGGCCAAACTGCTATTTTTAGACATGCTATTTTTAGCAGGTCTATTTTTAGCACATTCTAAATTTAACATTTCTTGTTGCACATTTTTCAACATTGAGCTCTTGTCTCATCCTGATTGTACTTGGCTAAGGCTTGAGTCTGTTCCTTGGCAGGGACAATGATGTTCCCCTTGACATATTCTAGGAGCTCATTCTCCTTGAGAAGTAGATCAGTCCTCTTCTTCCATGCAAGAAAGTTATTGGTGCCTACCAATTTATTGCTTTCATTGCAAAAAGGCATTGATTTATATTTAGAAGGGGACATGTACTTACTTGATAGATCTTGAGTTTTGATGGATTTTCTTTGTCCTTGAAAGCTTGATGGCTTGTCTTCCCTGGATCTTGATGTCCTTCAAGTTGTCTTCTCCAAGTGGAATTACTTGGTGATGAGGTGTTTCGGAGGACTTGTAGCTTGATGTAGACCTTCTTCTTCTTTTATATAAGGCTCTCCTTCTAGCTTTGTAGGCGTCCTTGATGAATGATGGATCATAGACCCTTCTTGTCCTTGAAGTGGTTGAGACTTCTAGGCTTTATGATTCAACTTTTTAGATGTTTGAGTGTTCTTGAGTTTCCCTTTCCTTGATGTGTCTCCTTCCCTATGATACCAGGTGAGAGAATCTAGGGCAAAGTGGTGTTGTGATGGTTCTCTCTGACTTGATAACAATTTGTGAAGTCTTTATACTTTTCTTAGTTAGCTTATACTTCTTCTTATTCTTCTTAGTGCATATGTGTGTGCTTCATCAATATGCTACCAAAAACAGAATAACAAGAACACATAATTTGGCTCTCTGCCAGGGACAAACCCTCTCCACTCTTGAGAGGGAAACCCTTTGTAAGTTTTCTCTTATTGAAGCTTCTTATTTGAACAACTCCTAAACCCTAGACCCTTGACTAAGATCTCCTCCAAGCATGAGTCAAATCCTTCTTCTTTTTGCACTATCACTTCCGTCACATCTTTTGGTACTTCTTCTGGCACTTTGAATTCTAACACTTTATCCTCTAGGTTAGGCAACCCTAAAATATTAGGTCTTCTATTCTTTGATATAAAGAGATCTTTTTTAACCTTTCTTTGGATACCTTTGGACCTTAATGCACAACTGAATGGGACCGTTTATGCTGTTGCCCTTGACTGCTGTTGAATCTGCAAAAAATTACCTTGCTGAAGTATTCACACGTGCTGATAGAAACACTAGAGTATCTCTCCTTTCTTCACTTTCCTTTTCTTCCTTATTTGCTGGATGAGGAAGCCTAACAACCCTTGTATATTAGCCCAAAACAAAGAGATGGTTCCTAATGCACTTGACCACATACATACCTCTTTTTCCCTCATACGTGTGGTTGTTGATGCGTTAGAGAATAGCCCTATACTTTCGTTGTCCTTCCTTGTCTCTTCGTTGCCCTAACAGATTTCTTATCCACCTTTACCCAACTGTCCTCCAACGTTCTAGTCACCCTTCTCTTTGCGGATTTCAGAGCTTGTGTTATATGTCCAAATGAGGAGTGGACAACCTCTATAAATAGAGGTATGTCCCTCCTTTCTCAAGCTGACATGACTGTCCATTAGGCCGACTTGACTGTCTTCTAGGCCGACTTGACAGTTGCATTATATTTCACATTTATTCATCATTTTTGCTGCTTGTAGACTTCGTTGGTGCTAGGAGAGGATTTGACCATGCTTGGAATTATTTCCTTGACCTTGTATGATGACTTACATGATGTAACATGCCCTCAAAGGGTCTTTTCATAATTACATTTTGACTTTGACTCTCTAGAAGCACTTCAAAATGTTCTTAACTTATTTTCAATGAGCAAAAAACTCATTGAGAAATAATACAAAAATAATTTCTCTTTTCTTGAATAAGTACAAATATCAAGAAATCGGAGAGGAAGGAACGCTCGGCTCTGAAACTGGAAGATGGCTACGGCAGCGAGCCTCCCCTGCGCAAGAATTGGAGCTACCGTTTGGGTGAATGTTGGAGGTGAAGCAGAAGGGACGGCCATAGTCTCTGGCCTTCGCAGACCTGGCCTCAAACGTGTGGTGAAGAAAACCCCGAAACCCCTTCGAATAACCTGCAAGGACGTTTTCACTCAGTCCATCGCCAGGGAAGATCACGATTCTCTGGGTACAGCAGATATATTGGAAGGTTTGAACAAAACAAAGGCAGATCGGAAGGAAGAGACTGGGAAGCCGAGTGAGGACAGAGATCGGCAAACTTTTTCGCTCAGAATCCTACTCGGGGGCGGAGAATCTTTAGGGCTTGGGCCAATCTTCGCAGATCTAGCCAGTAGGCATTTCTTCAGGCCAATCGCCCCTTTGCCATACCTTGCATGTAAAGATGGGGGACTGCATGTAGTAGATCCAACCCACCTCACAAATGCTCGGTCCAAAATTCACAGATCCAGGCCGGATCTAAAAGATCGGAGCAGTCTTCAAGTCTATTCAGAACCAAGGAATCAGATCGGCTGGTTTAGGCATCAAATGAGCGGAGGGCACGCTTCCCTGAAGGCAGATCGACCCAAAAAGAGGCACGACCTAGAAGAACGCACACAGCTGGACCATTTGGCAACCAGCACAGACACCGGTTCAGATAGAGCTCAGATAAACAGCAGACATCAGGTAACCAATAATCGTTTCCATATTTTCATTAAAACCCCTGAAAAGAAATCTATCTTAATCTGGGTAAGTGGAGATAGCTATGTTTCGCTGTTAAAGCAGCAAATTTGTGCTTTGACTGGCTATCCTGGCCAGATCCAACATTTAGTCAGTGGCAGGTGGTCTCTCCAGGACAACAGAACCTTGGGAAGCTACGAGATCAGCCCAGGAGAAACCATTGTCTTGAACCTCAGGCTGAGAGGAGGGGCACCATCCCAGGGACAACCAAGCAGCACAGGAGGGGAAAAGGGGAAAACAGCACCCCAGAATAAATCTAAAGGAGCTCCATCCTATAAAAATATTCTCCAAGGCAACAGAGAACCGAGATCCTCCCCAGATCAAGGCGGATACACACCCCGGCCATACATAGTAGACCAGCTAGGGCAAACTCCAGCCCTTAATTTTGATTCCACAGGGCTGGATAACTATGTTGAGACATATGAATCGCAGGCCCTCATATGCCGATTCAACAGCTTTTGGCCAACACCTACGAAGCTATTTCATTGGATCTTTGTCAATTGGACCATGGAATGCGAGATACACTTATGCTCCAAAGGGTTCTTCATAGTCAGATTTGCATCCAGGGAAGCCAGAGATACAATCATCAATGCTGGACCTTGGTTTTGGGGAACGACGGGGCTGTTCATGACCCCATGGTTAACAGACTTCGATCCAAATAAAATGACAGTTTCCAAAATGCCAGTCTGGGTCCGTCTACACAACCTTCCCCTACATTTCTGGAGCGAACGAGTATTAGAAGGAATCGGGAACAGCATAGGGAAATACATCAAAACAGATACGGAAAGGATTGATGAAAGGATCTTCACTTTTGCACGAATTTGTGTGGAAGTGGATCTAAGTAAAGGGCTACCGGACAACATAAGGCTGATCTACAAACAACAAGACTGGTTGCAAGCATTAGACTACGAAAATACTGCTTTTAGGTGTAGACTCTGTAGACAAACAGGGCACCTGCAAAGCACATGTCCAGAAGCTAAAAAAGTAAACAGCAAAAGGAAGCAGAAAGGAAAACAGAAGAAAGGATGGTTCTTTTCCCCTCCAGTCTCAGAAGATGAAGAATCAGAAGCCAAAGAGGAAGATACCACCACAGAGAAAGTGGAGGTCTCCCAAGAAATGGGAAATCAGAAGGGAACCACATCAGACACCAAGGCATCATAGCTTTACCCAAATCAGGCAGAGAAGACTACTGATGACCAGATCATGGGAGGGATAAAGCGGCACCATCAATCAGACACATCAGATTCAGACAAGGAATTAGGCACACAGAAAGCAGAAACACAGTTAGTCTTAGCCACGATCGAGCCCACTCAAGGAGAGTGGCGCAAGGTCGAAAAGAAAAAAGGAAGGAAAACCTGAAGCGTGAGTTTTACTCATATATGATTCTCAGTTTTCTTTTCTTTCACTCCTCTCCTCTCTCTCTCTCTTCTTTTCTCTTCTTTCTTTTGCACGTTAGTTTAGTAACGTTGCGAAGGGTGCCATGGCACTCGAGCCCTTTGGGCAGCTTATGGAAATGCATCATGCATCTGCAATTGTAACTTTTCATTTTCTAATAAAAGGTTACAGATTTTTTCTTCGGAAAAAAGTACAAATATCAACATTACATTTATGAAGACCGAACCTAGTTACATTTTCTCCAACAAGGATTAATCAACCAAAGAGATTTATATTATGGAGATTTGGGATTAATATTATAAACCCAAGGGATCAATAAAATAAAGGGATCAATATTATAAACCCATGGAATTAATAAACCCAAAGGTTTATTAATATTATAAACTCGAAGGATTAATATTATAGACCTAGTGGATTAAGAAACCTAAGGGATTATTAATATTGTAAACCCGAGGGATTAACAGTATAAACCTCTCGTATTGATAAACCCTTGAGATTGATATTATAAACCCTTGGGATTAATATTTTAATAATTCCAATAAATTATTAATATTATAAATTCAAGGAATTAATCAACTCAAGGGATTAATATTATAAACCCAAGAAATTAATAAACCAAAGCATTTATTAATATTATAAACCCAAGATATTAATTTTATAAACCCAAAGGAATAATAAATGCAAAGAATTATAGATTTTATAAACCAAAGGAATTAATATAAAAAATGCAATGGATAAATAAATCCAGTGGATTAATATTACAAACCTAAGGGATTAATGTTGTGTGTGGAGCATGATTGTTCAGAGGTCTCTGTTTCAGCCGGATGTATACCCAGGAAGTTTAGTACACCCCTCCATGCGGGGGGGACTTGTCCCCCCCACGGGGGTCTGGGGCGGCCCATCCCCCCCGGCTGGGGGGTCCGGGGGCCAGCGGTCTCCCGGCGGGGGCTCGGGGGCAGCCCCCGAAGCCAAAAATAAATGTAAAATTGCCTTGTAAAAGTATAGTAATTTCTAGTCAATCTGGGCCGTTCATTAGGTGGATGATCTGACGGTAGAACTTATGTTTAGTTTAGGGTTTTTTGCCCTAGAAGGCAACCCTCTCTTTGTATGAGGGCATTGTATTTGAGGCTGTGTGATAGATGTGTATTCTGTGAGCGGGAAACAGAGAGGTGAGGCTGTGAGAGAAAACAGAGGATATTACAGCGGATTTGCTGTAGGTTGTGTCTCTTCATTTTGCTGGATAATAGAAAGGAAGGACTGGCTATTCGGGGTGGACGTAGCCCAAACTGGGTGAAACACGTATATCTGTGTCTCTCTTGTTTTGTGCATTTTCTGTGTTTATATTTCTGCAATATTTTATGTGTTCTATTGCTCCGTAATATATAATTTTCTAACAACTGGTATCAGAGCCGAAGGTCTATTTGGCGGATAAACTCGCAGGAAAGAAGGGTTCCTGGTTCGAGTGGGAGCAATGGCGGAAGATGGTAAGTTTAGGGTTGAGAAATTTAACGGCCAAAACTTCTCGCTGTGGAAGATGCAGATGGAAGATTATCTGTATCAGAAAGATCTATACCTACCATTGGGCGGAAAAACAAAGATGCCGATGGGTATGAAAGACGAAGAATGGAACCTTCTCGATAGAAAGGCACTCGAAACAATACGGTTGTGCCTTGCTGCGTCAGTCGCCTTCAACATTTCGAAGGAAACCACGACAGAGGGTTTGATGAAGACGTTGTCGAAACTATATGAAAAACCCTCGGCCTCAAACAAGGTATTTCTTATGAAACGATTATTTAATATGAATATGTCGGAAGGTGGATCTGTTGCAAACCATTTAAATGATTTTAATACAGTTACAAGTCAGTTAAGTTCTGTAGGGGTAAACTTTGATGATGAAGTTAGAGCTCTGTTATTCTTATGCTCATTACCAGAAAGTTGGAATGGTTTGGTAATGGCCATTAGTAACTCCGTTTCTGGATCTAGTACTTTAAAGTTTGATGACGTTGTTGGTGCTATCCTTAGTGAGGAAATGCGACGGAAAAGCTCCGGTGAGACATCGGGAAATGCTTTGAGTGCAGAGTCTAGAGGAAGAAAAATGGAAAGAGGAAAGAGCTCAGGATATCGCAGTAAATCAAGGAAAGGCAGATCCAAGTCCAGATCGGGAATAGTGTGCTGGAAATGTGGAAAGAAAGGACACCTAAAGAAAGACTGTAGATCTCGGAAGGGAAAAGAAGGAGATGCACATCAAGAAAACAATCATGAAGCAAATGTGACAGGTGAGGTGTTACAAGATGCTTTGATTCTTTCTTTCGAAAATATTACTAATTCTTGGGTGGTAGATTCAGGGGCTTCATTCCATGCCACACCTGATAAGAAATACTTTCATGATTATGTTCAAGGAGATTTTGGACAAGTTCGTCTGGGTGATGATAAACCCTGTAAAATCGTTGGAATGGGTAAGGTTCTTGTAAAACAGCAGAATGGAAACCAATGGCTATTAAAGGAGGTAAGGCATGTTCCAAATCTAAAGAAAAATCTGATTTCAACAGCGCAGTTAGGCGGTGAAGGTTGTGTGACAACTTTCACAGATAAAGCTTGGAAGGTCACCAAAGGAGCCCTGGTAATAGCAAAAGGCGAAAAGGTTGGTACATTGTATTTATGCAATGGTATTTCTAACTCCGTTAATGCTTTAACTTCCAAAGGAGAAGATGCAGCATTATGGCATCATAGGCTCGGACACATGAGTGAAAAGGGGATGAAGATTCTTCACTCAAGGAATTTGTTGCCGGGTTTGAAGAATGTTGATTTGGACTTCTGTGAGAACTGCATTTATGGAAAACAGAAGAGAGTCAGATTTCTCAGAGTTGGGAAAGAAAAGAAGAGCGAAAAATTAGAGCTTGTGCATACAGATGTATGGGGACCTGCTCAGGTATCATCTCTCAGTGGCTATCGTTATTATGTTACTTTTATTGATGATGCAACTAGAAAAACTTGGATTTATTGTATTAAGAATAAATCTGATGTATTTGATACTTTCAAGAAATGGAAAGCTTTGGTTGAGATTGAGACAGGAAAGAAATTGAAGTGTCTTAGATCAGACAATGGAGGTGAATATTGCAGCAAAGAGTTTGATAGGTACTGTTCAGAGCATGGAATTCGCAGAGAGAAGACAGTTCCAAGAACACCACAAGAAAATGGTGTGTCAGAAAGGATGAACAGAACAATCATGGAGCGTGCAAGGTGCATGAGATTGCATGCAGGATTGCCTTTACAGTTTTGGGCAGATGCTGTAGATACCGCTGTTTATCTAATAAACAGAGGGCCTTCAAGTTCCTTGGATGGTGGTGTTCCGGAGGAAGCATGGACAGGTAAAAAGGTAAACTACTCTTTTTTAAAGCCTTTTGGTTGTGAGGCCTTTGTCCATATTGATAAAGAAAATAGAACAAAGCTTGAGGCAAAGTCAAAGAAATGTACCTTTATTGGATATGGTGTTAATGATTTTGGTTATCGCTTATATGATTATGAAAATCACAAAATCATTAGGAGAAGAGATGTAATATTCAATGAAAAGGTCTTGTATAAGAATCAGTTGCAGGAAAAGAAGAAAGAAAACGAAAACAAGGAATACACAGTTCTTGATGACATCACTGAAAAGGTAAAGGTGCCTGAAAATAATAATAATCAACAACAGCAACCACCACAACAGCAACAGGCACCCCAAACACCTGAAAGTGGTGTTAGAAGATCTACCAGGATAAGTAGACCCCCTGAACGATACTCTACTTCATTATATTATTTATTGTTGACTGATTCTAGTGAACCCAAATGTTATGAAGAAGTAGTGCAGGTAGAAATCAGGAAGAAGTGGGAGCAAGCCATGAAAGAAGAGATGGACTCCTTAGCACATAACCAGACTTGGGACTTAGTCAGGTTGCCTGCAGGTAAAACAACATTGCAGAATAAATGGGTTTACAGGCTGAAGGAAGAAGATGGAGGAAAACAGAGGTATAAAGCTAGACTTGTGGTGGAGGGGTTTGCACAGAAGAAAGGTATTGATTTTGATGAAATATTTTCTCCTGTTGTTAAAATGACTTCAGTCAGAACTATTTTAAGTCTTGTAGCAGCTGAAGATTTGCATCTTGAGCAGTTAGATGTAAAGACATCCTTTCTCCATGGGGATTTGGAGGAAGAGATATATATGCAGCAGCCACAAGGATATGAGGTGAAAGGGAAGGAGAAACTAGTGTGCAGGTTGAAGATGAGCTTGTATGGCTTAAAACAGGCTCCAAGGTAGTGGTATCTAAAATTTGACAAGTTTATGTCTGAACAAGGTTATACTAGATGTCACTCTGATCATTGTGTTTATTTGAAAAAGCAAAATGATGGCAGCTATATTATATTGTTATTGTATGTAGATGATATGCTTGTTGCAGGATCTAACATGCAGGAAATAAATGTGCTCAAAAGAAAATTGGCAAATTCATTTGCAATGAAGGATTTGGGAGCTGCAAAACAAATCCTTGGTATGAGAATAACTAGAGACAGGAAAAATCGTAAATTAACATTGTCTCAGAATGAGTACATACAAAAGGTGTTGAAAAGATTTAACATGCACAATGCAAAACCAGTTAGTACACCTTTTGCTAGCCATTTCAAACTTAGCAAGGAAATGTGCCCAAAGACCCAAGAAGACATGGATTATATGTCTAAAGTTCCATATGCATCAGCAGTTGGAAGCTTAATGTATGTAATGGTCTGCACAAGGCCTGATATTGCACATGCAGTGGGAGTTGTAAGCAGGTATATGAACAATCCAGGAAAGGAACATTGGATGGCAGTGAAATGGATTCTCAGATATTTGAAAGGTACCACAAATCAAGCATTATGCTTTGGTGGTTCAAACATCTCCCTACAAGGATATGTTGATGCAGATATGGCAGGTGACAAAGATAACAGGAGGAGCACTACAGGATATGTATTTACTGTTGGAGGAACAGCTGTTAGTTGGGTTTCAAAAATCCAAAGTGTTGTTGCACTTTCAACAACAGAAGCAGAGTATGTTGCTGCTACAGAGGCTAGTAAAGAAATGATTTGGTTACAAAAGTTTATGGGTGAATTGGGTAAGGAGCATGATATGGGCACGTTATATAGTGACAGCCAAAGTGCCATTCATCTTGCAAAGAACTCAGCATTTCATTCTAGGACTAAACACATACAACTCAAGTATCATTTCATACGATCAGTGTTGGAAGATGAAGAGTTGAAGCTGGAAAAAATACACACTAGCCAGAATCCTGCAGATATGCTAACAAATGTTGTAACCAGGGAGAAACTGAGAACATGCTCAGTTTCAATTGGTCTTCAAGGATGACGATGAGGATGAGAAACAACCAGGTCCAAAGAGGAGTCATTGTCCAGCAAATGAAGCAGCGATGGAGTTGCTACAATCATTCTCCAAGTGGGAGATTGTTGTGTGTGGAGCATGATTGTTCAGAGGCCTTTGTTTTAGCCGGATGTATACCCGAGGAAGTTTAGTACACCCCTCCACGCGGGGGGGTGTGGGGGGGACTTGTCCCCCCGCGGGGGTCTGGGGGGGCCCATCCCCCCTGGCTGGGGGGTCTGGGGACCAGCGGTCCCCCAGCGGGGGCTCGGGGGCAGCGCCCCTGAAGCCAAAAATAAATGTAAAATTTCCTTGTAAAAGTATAGTAATTTTTAGTCAATCTGGGCCGTTCATTAGGCGGATGATCTGACGGTATAACTTATGTTTAGTTTAGGGTTTTTTGCGCTAGAAGGCAACCCCTCTCTTTGTATGAGGGCATTGTATTTGAGGCTGTGTGATAGATGTGTATTCTGTGAGCGGGAAACAGAGAGGTGAGACTGTGAGAGAAAACAGAGGATATTACAGCGGATTTGCTGTAGGTTGTGTCTCTTCATTTTGCTGGATAATAGAAAGGAAGGACTGGCTATTCGGGGTGGACGTAGCCCAAACTGGGTGAACCACGTATATCTGTGTTTCTCTTGTTTTTTGCATTTTCTGTGTTTATATTTCTGCAATATTTTATGTGTTCTATTGCTTCGTAATATATAATTTTCTAACAATTAATAAGCTCCAGGGATGAATATGATAAACCCAAGGGATTAATAAACCCAAGGAATCAATATTGTAAAACCCAAGGAATTACTAATATTATAAACCCAAGGGATTAATAAACACATGAGATTACTAATATTATAAACTCAAAAGATTAATAAATACAAGTGTTGATTATAATATTATAAACTGAACGGATTAATAAACCCAATGGATTTCATACCCAAGGTATTAACATTAAACCCTAAGATACATATTATAAACCCTAGGATTAATATTAAACTTTAGGAATATAAAACCTAAGCTATTATAAACCAAAAAAATTATAAACCCAATGGATTAATATTAAACTGATAGATTAATATTATAAGCACAAGAGATTATAAAACCTAGGTTTAATATTATAAACCCTAAAATTATTATATAAATTCTAAGATTAATATTATAATCCCTAATATTATAAACTCTAATATATTAGTATGCATATTCAAGATTAATATCATAAACTGAGAGGTTAATAAACCTAAGGGATTATTAATATTATAAAGGATTAATAAACTCATGGGACTAATAATATTATAAACTCAAGTGATTAATAAACCCAAGGGATTTTAAACCCTAAAATTAATATTATAAACCCTATTATTATAATCCTTAAGATTATAAACCTTAAATCCAATATTATAAGCGAGAATAAACCCTAAACCGCAAACCCAATATTGTAAACTAGAATATTAAACCTTAAGGATTAATAAACCTGAGGGATAGATATTAGAAACCCAATGGTTTGATAAACGGTTTGATAAACCCAACGGTTTGATAAACCCAAAGACTTATTAATAGTATATACACAAGGGATTATTAATATTATAAATTGAAGAGATTAATCAACCCAAGGAATTTATAATATAAACCAAAGGGGTAGATATTATGAATCCTTGGCATTAATATTATACACCCAAGGGATTAATAAAACCATAGGGCTTCTTAATATTATAAGTTGAAGCTATTAATAAATCCAAGGAATTACAAACCCAAGGGATTAATATTAAACCTTAGGAAAACCTTAAGATTAATATTATAAACCCTAGGATTAATATTATAAATCATAAGATTAAAATATCAAATCAAATACTAATATTATAAACCTTAAGATTATAAACCTCAAACCTAATATTATAAACCAGAATAAACCCTTAACCCTAAACCCAATATTAAAAGTAAAAAAATTAAACCCTAATTTATTTAATGTCACATTGTGACATTGAGTAAATTGAATTGTAATGTATTATTGTGATAATGATTGTCACAAGCATTTATGCGTTGCGATAATGCTTGTGAAATTCTAACATTGGATAAATTTCCGTAATATTAATATTAATCCCTTTTCTTTATTAATAACTTGAGTTTATGATATTAATGGTTAAATTTATCAATCCCTAGGATCAATATTATAAACCCTAGGACTAACATTATCAACCCTAATATTAAGATTACAAACCCTAATATTATAAACCATGGTTAATCATGGTCATCCATGGGTGACATTGGTTGATCATCGTTGGCCATTTTAGCAATATTAATATTGAATTACCCTAGTTTACCATGGTTGACCTTCATTGACCATGGTTAATCACTGTTTTCCATGGTTGACCATGGCTAATATTAAACCCCCAATATTATAAACCCTAATTTTGTAATGTTGCAATGTGACGTCGAATAAATTGCAACATAATGTAACATTGTGACAATGATTACGAGATTGATTGTCACATTGCGACAATGTTTATCAAAACCACATTTATTAGGCTATATGTTTAGGGTTATAGAACAATAATAATATTTTTAACCTTAATATTAATATTAGTCAGTTGCATTAATATTAATATTGTTATTAAGCACTTTTGAATCTTTATTGTGATCAACCAAGGATGACCGTAGTTGACTAAGGTTGACATTATTTGACCTTTGTCAAGCATGGTTGACTATATATGAATATGGTCGAGTTACATTAATACAAGACAACTATGAGTGACTTTTAAGTTTTTTTTTTTTTAAAATATGGTAAACATAGGGTTGACCAAGTTTGATCATGGTCAACTATTTAAACATAGACTATAAAAGTTAACTTTGTTTATCTTTGAATAATGTGGTTGACTATGTATGTCTATTAATATTAATCAATAATATTAATAGGGATTATGTTTGACCGAAATTGAAGAGTGTTGATTGTGAAGCATAATCAAATATTTTCAAACATAGTCAACGAATTAGTAAATGTAGTTAACTAATTTTGTAATATAACATTGTGAAGTTGGATAAATTGCAATGTAATGTAACATTATGGCAGTGTTTGTCACATGACAATGTCCGATAAATTTATGTCATAATGTGACCATGTAACATTGTAACAATATTTGTCACATGGTTTTACCAAGTTCATCATGGGTGAACATGGTTTGACTAATTTGACTATGGTTGACCATTGTTTTCAATGATAGATTATGATTGACCATGTCCAATATTAAAAATCAAATATTAAACCCCAATACTAAAACCAATATTATAAACTTTTATATTAAACTCAATATTATAAACCTTATATTAAACTCTACTTTTTTAATGTCGCAATGCGACATTGAATAAATTACAATATAATGTAACATTACGACAATGATTGTCAAATTATTTGTCACATTGCAATATTAGATAAATTTATATACCATTCCAAATCCACAACATAACTATTAATAATAATAAAAAATTATATCTATATATATAAAATTAACTTTGATCTGGTTGATGGTCAAACCTAATCAACATATAATCCATTGCATTATTAAATACCATTGTAATTTAACACAAGCATCCTAGGATGGGGTTGTACAAAACAAAAACCAACAAATATCTACGAATACATGCAAACCTGTGCATTGAATCGATGGGTGAACGATTGACATGCCTATTCATTGCCACATATGAAATACACAGACCGAATGTTTTGAATGTGGTTTGAAACGATTATCGAAATGCATAGATCACGTACTTGATAATTCAAAAGCACGATGTTGAACCCAACCGATTACCCTACCACCTAACACGTACCCAATTTTTTATTAAAATATTTATTGAATTTTGTAACTGGCAAGATGAAATGGGAGTGTTAAATAACAACCCTCCAAACACTTATACAAACAAAGAATATTCCATGGAGATGAAATCCTACCCATTAATTTAAACGAAAAAATAAAATTCCTCAACATCGCTTTCGCTTCCGCTTCCTGAGGTTGAAATAGGTACGCAACGAAAAAATAAAATTCCTCAACGTCGCTTTCGCTTCCAGAGGTTGAAATGGGTACGCAACGAAAAAATAAAATTCCTCAACGTCGCTTTCGCTTCCAGAGGTTGAAATAGGTACGCCTATCGGCGTAAAAACTAGAGGATATTATGTATTTTAAATTCAGGTATTTATGAATTCATAATAGATCTAAATAAAAAATTCTTTAAATTTTTATTATATAGAGAATTATAGAACTAAATCAATTTTTATTTAAATAGAATGAATGTTGTTTGTTTATCCAACAATATGTTTGATTTATTTTAATTCAAAAGGTATTAAATTTGAAGGATCAAATTTCTCAAAATACAATTTTTTTAAAGTCAAAATTTGAAGAGAAACTTGTACCTCAATGGATTTGATTCATCACTTAAAATAGATCTATGTTGATTTTTAATAATATTATTTATATATGTATAAATTTCAAATAAAAATATTCTTAATTGTAATTTTATTAAAACTATTATTCTTTAGCATGTCTATAAATTTTTTAATTTAATTTTTTAATGTGACATTGATAGCAATGATGAGATATATAGATAGATAAATATATAACTGAAAGAAAAAAAAAAGATTATAAATATTGGATTTTTATATGTTTATTAATTAAATTTAAATATAAAGTTTTGAATATAATGGTTATGAAGTTTGAATCAATATTTTAATTTATAAGCAACACATAGATTAATATACTTCATATTTTTATATTTAGAAAAATATATATTTTTAAAATTTTTAATTATGTTTAGTTATTAAAGTTATTAATTTTTTATGTTAATAGGCATGTCTATTTTGAAACAAGATTTCTAAACTCTAAATTTAAGTATCAGTTAAGTAGATGGTAGGGATTTAACCTCCATAGAATATTCTAGAATATTTTTAATAGTATTTATCAATTAAAGGTTCAAATTTGTCTCCAAAATAGTTATGTCATTTTTTCCCATTTAGTTAAATTAATTAATCAAAAAATATCATATACACAAGTGTCCTATGAAATAAGTTATGGTTTTTCTGGACATATGGTATTGATAAGTCATGGTATTTGCCCATGGTATTCTGACACAACCTATTTACAAATTACGAATCTCCATAGTTATGAATGTTGTTACAACTTTTTTTAAATATACATATGGTTAACTTATATATTAATTATTTTAATGGATGATGACAATAATACTAATAATAATAACAACTACAATTTAGTTAATATATATTTTTTTAAATGTGAGATGTATAATAAAAAAAGTGTTTTGATGCCTAGTAGATTGATGCCTATCCATATTTACATAACTTCAATTTAAAAATATACTTAAAAATGACCAAAATGTAAAATAGTAAGACTACTTTCAACGTTTTAAGCAAAAAAACCTTTTTCTTCCAATTCCAATTCCATTGAATGATATATAAATGTTTTTTTTTAAACAATAATAAAAACTACATAGTTGACAATAGAATATTTTCCATAATATGTGCATTGAGACATTTTATCTATGGACTACATTATCCATATTATCTTTTTTTACATATTTTTAAATACACTTCAATATTATATAACCCGCAGATTAACATATCAAAATATTTTATTGATGATCCATATTGTTTTTTTATCATTATGAATATTTTTAAATATCACATTTTAATTTATATTAATAATAAATGTCACATATCACTATTATTATTATTATTTTATTATTATTAAGAGTACATGTTACTCAATATGTATATTTTTAATTTTCAATTACTATTTTTCTTTGAAAATTGAATATTTTATTATATACAACATTAAAATATTTAGTTTTAACATTTTATTTTTATATATAAATATATACGAAGTTTATATTTAACATAATTCAGTTAGCAAGATATTCTAATAGTTTATTTTGTGTAATTGTTTTTTAAAGAATATAAGGTTTAAACATTTTATTCACTTTTATTTTTCTTCTAATTACTTTATCTCTTTTCAAAGTTAATATGAAATTATATTATGTTATGTGGACATTTTATTTATAATTAGGAGGCAATGAAATATTTTTACCATATTGGGTTGTAATATCAAAGTCAAATCAAAGAAAACACATTTCATTAAATTTGGAATTAAATAGTGGATCTAGAATTTCAAAGTAACCAAAATACTCAATTCTAGTGATGTCCTTGTAATAAAAAAACTCCAAATTTAATGAAATATGTGTTAAAGGACCAAAGTAAGGTTGATATCATCTATGTTTTAATTAAAATTAATTAACATGTATACTCATTTTTTTATTATACTGGACATTACTTTTCTATATATAGAATATTTTATTTTTATTTTAAGAGAGATAAGTGCCAACACATGTTGAGCCGAGACGGAATCACGGAACACCTCATACTGGGTTGTGGGTTATAAATCATTATTATTTATTTTTTTTAATGTAAAATACACATTATAATATTTTTGTGGAAAATATTGTTTATAATTTTATTAATGAAAAAAATCAATATATAACAAATATACTGTATCATTTTATTATTTTTATTGCTTTTATTTTTTTTAATTGAATTAATACTATATCTTATATTATTATTATTTACTCTAATAATTATATTTTATGGAGGATACTCATTTAAATATTTACACTTAAATATTTACACTTATTTATAGACATTCTACCATATCTTCATATTAAAATAATATTTAAATATATAAACACTACAACTTCTCCCATAATAAGTGAGAGAGCACCTGTTACAAAGACACAAATAAAAATATATCTCAAATTACAGAGAAACAATATCAAGTGGAGAGTCAGAGAATTTGTGCACAAAGTAAATTACCTCTACTTGCACACAATGGAAGTTGCTTGTTCCCCATGAAAAAACTGTTGGATAATGTCAGTGAAAATTGCAAGGGACACAAAGTCCGGGGCAAAGTCAGAGATATTGTCGGCAAATTAAATGTTAAATACACTAGCAGGACGGAGATACAGAAAGTCCAGTCCAAAGACGGAGAATTGTGGACAACTTAATAATTTTAAATACACTCTCAGAACGGAGATTTATTATTGAATTTTTTGGTCTCGTATTCTTAAATTGGGTGTCGTTTCGGAGAAGCCACCTTCCGTCTAGTCACGTATTCTTTTTATTGAAAAAAAAATATTGGAGTTGAATAAATTTATGCATTTTGCTTGCCCGTCTCTTGGCTGTTGAAATATGATTATGGTTGCACCCGTTGACATGAAGTTTCGTGAAGGGCAGCAGTTTGAAACGTATGGGTTTGAATGCAAGAAACCACTGTGTAGAGTTGTATAGGAAACGTTTTTTTTTTTTTTTTTTTTCAAAAGGTGGAAAAACTTATCAAATTCAGTTTTGTTAAACAACAGTGAGGACAGCCATCTCTGGCTGCTATCCGCGAATGTTAGTTTAACACATCACTGTTATCAAGGAAAACCACGCCACCTGAAATAACCCGCTGGTGGTCCGTAAGGGAGCAGACTTTCACTCCTGCCAGATGCCTCTGGGTCTTGGGCGTTAACTTGTTTCCTATATTTTACATAGATGTATTTTCGATTTAAGAAGAATAAAAAAATGTCAAATCGTTCAGTCGAAGACGGCAAAAGAAATTTGTCAACCAATGAGCTTTTGAATTTCCCATTTAATAAAAATACGAAAAATGTCAAATGGTTGAATCGAGCTAGTTATGCGTGTCATTCTAGTTCACGCAAACTTATTAAACATTGCTTTATAAAACTCTGCAG
Organism: Pinus tabuliformis; assembly: GCA_031772625.1. NCBI lineage: Eukaryota > Viridiplantae > Streptophyta > Pinopsida > Pinales > Pinaceae > Pinus > Pinus tabuliformis. Next base: position 816,804,205 of record CM062808.1, on the reverse strand, counting down.
GAAATAATGGTTTCAGCGCTTCCTCTGCAGTGCAGCGTAGCTAGAGTCTCCACACAGAATATTGTTTGGAGATTCAAGGAAGTATCAGAACTGCAGAGGATACCGCTTCTTCGACGGTGTATTTAGTTTTCACTTGGGGAAACAGTAATAAAACAGTGAGCTTAAGTCTATTGCAGGTTTTCCGAATATTCAGGAATCGGACGGACATGGGCGCAGTGAAAAAATTGACCACGTCATTCCTGAATATTTGGGGAATTTGACCGCGCCTGAATTCCTGAATATTTGGAAATATGACCGAACCTATGTCCATCGAATTCTCGAATATTCGAAAAATCTACAATCAACTTGTACAAGGAATATTTCGGGCACATGTAAGGATCAGCGTAATAACAGCAAAGCAGGCACGCTGTTCATCGATTGACATATATAAAACGTCTTTGCTTATCGGCATAAACATTTAAACCTTCATTGTTTTGTACAAGGAATATTTCGGGCACATGTAAGGATCAGCGTAATAACAGCAAAGCAGGCACGCTGTTCATCGATTGACATATATAAAACGTCTTTGCTTATCGGCATAAACATTTAAACCTTCATTGTTTTGTTTACCATTGATTTTAAAATATCCAAATAGATTCATTTCAATTAGGGATTAAGATGAATTGCCCTGTTTTTCTAAGGTTGAAAAACTAGAGCAGAGTCATCGCCATGTAGATTTATTAGCGATGGAATTAGCGATGGAATATGTCCAGGGCTTTATAAAACATGAAATATTTAAAAGAAAAATAAGTGTAGGGGAGGATGATATGATTTGTTTTGTTTTTTTTTTTATTTTTCTTTTTTTTTGTTATTAATTTTTGTCATCTCGCAATGGCATGGGACTATAGTAATCAATTTGTTTTTTTTTAGTATTTATTTAATCTAACTACCACGATGAATAACTATTTCTTATCGCAAATATTCAAACTTTTTGAACAATACTCCATTTCATGGTTTTATTTGGCCTATTCCCGAGGCAGAGAGGCAGAAAAAATAAGTTATATCATATTTTCGCTTCACATTTGCAAATTTAGCTTCAAACTAATGCCAACATTAAATCTTAAGCATTTTATGTTAATCAAAATATATTTAGTATAATGGAAAACCATCGTATAATAGAGAACCACCACCGCTGCATGTACGGCTGTCACCACCGCTTCCTGCCACGACTGTTAGGTGTCATACAATCTTTTGTTCCTCTGTTTACATGAAACCTCTTTTGTTCTTATGTTTACATGTAAACACAGTTTTCATACACTCTATAGTAAGTTGACAACACTCCTTCAGACTGTCCTATACTTTTAGAGGGATAGACTCCAACCAAGTTGGAACATGATTTGATCAACTAGAGAGGGAGGTATTCTTGTTTCTGTATGACTCTTTCGTATTTCGTTGTTTCTGTATGAAAGTGAACTTCTCTGCTTTAGATAAAATAGAAGGGAACAAAGAAAATAGAAGGGAAGAGAGAGCATATTGCTTTTCTACATGAAAACTCAAACTGGAACTCAAATTAGGTAATGAACTACCTCTTTCATGTAATATAATGCACTGCCTCTTTGATGTAATGAACTGCCTCTCACTGTTTCTCACTATTTTTGTATGGCATCGAACTTCTCTTCTACTTTATTAATGATGCTAATTTCTTTTTGAAAATGGAACTTCTTTTTGAAAATGGAATGGAAGAGATAGCATGTTGCCTGCATACATGAAAAATCAAACTGAAATTCAAACTCAAACTAGGAAACGAACTACCTCTTTCATTGTTATATGTTTTTATCATGTGAGAGACCTCTTCATCTGCACTGGCAACTTATAATTTCAGTCATAATAGTCTAATGAATCTTAACTTGAATTTTTTTAATTAGAATTAAAAATTGCAGTTGGCTCATTCATGCTAGTAGTGATTCTGGAAGCTCTTTATAAACTATGATTTAGGTAAGCATAATACTATGGTTTAAGTAAGCATGATACTATGATTTAAGTAAGCATAATCATACGATTTTTTATCTGAAATAAGTGAAGGAGATAACTAAAAGAAGTAAGCACAAGGAGACCAGACCAGCAAAGTAGCTAGGAACCAAAAAATGAAATCGCAAGGAAGACCATCCAGAAGCTACTTATATCTCAGACTAGACTTTCTCACTCAAGCTATCATGAATAAGCTCTTTCATTTACTATAACCCGAGACACGCTCAAGACCAGATAAATCCCTACAAATACATTCTTATAAATGATGATCAAGTATGCATCTTTATAAAAACAAAGCAAGCAGGAGAAGCAAGGATGATAATACAATAAGTTCCATTTGATTTGAACCTATCAACGTACTAGGTGATTCATTTCTTAGGGGAGGCCGACAGTCCTTTCGTAAGGGATTGGTGCCATATACTTACATTATTCATGTTCCAGGCCTAATCTAGAGGTGAGTCGTTTGCTTATTCTCATCCCTTATTATCCCCTTTCGCTTGAATATTTTTTTCCTTGGATGGATTACTGGTAAGAATAGCTTTCAAATACTGTTTTGCAACTTGGTGGAGTGAAGGTTGTGTGTATAAATTTCTCTACAGACCAATGGAAAACTTTGGAATATCCTGGTGCTAAGACAAGTCGCGCTCTTACCTAGATCACACTGATATGGGAATGGAAATATGCGAAGGGGAATTGCAATTGTTCCCATCCTGCCATACACAAGGACATTCCTATGCCTCCCTAAGCAAAGTTTTCTCATTTCGACGGTGTTTCAAAATGGTATTGTTCATCCTTACTTATAGGCAGGTTGAAGCACTTTGGTTATGTGTTTAAGTAAGGTAGCTAGAATGGGGTTTTTCACGCTAGTTTGTGTGTTCGATGTACTCCCCCTATAGACCCCGGTCACCAGCGGTTTAGTTGTTAGCTGTATACAAAAGCCAAAGGAGATTGCAAAATTGCATAAAAACGATGCACAAATATGTATGTTTGAAGAGTAGAATTTATAGTAAACAAGCAAATTACCCAACAATATAGGATTTAGAGAGAACCTATCAACTGGAAAGCTGATTGAAACCAATTTCTAGAACCTATCAACTGGAAAGCTAATTGAATACGATTTCTAGATCCAAATTACGGACTACGGTGTAAGATTTTGTGTTCTTCTTCTCCAGCATATTCATATTATACTACCTATTGTTGTGTAAAAAATTACCCGCTATAGATATAGATTAAAGGAATTTAGCACTCACGCTTGCCTACTTAGTTGCTGGTTGCACCGAGGGTGTGGTGTCAAGAATTAGGGAGCCGCTATTGCTTTTTGCCTACTTACAACAGCTCTAGGAAACCCTTCCTCTCACACTTTGACTCCCACATTACGGCGCTTCAAAAAATCATCGACAACTGCTTCACTGACATACTGCCTGGCTTGTGAAGGCTTGGATTCAAACCCTGCACTTTCTGCGAGGACTTCTTCCATCTCCCACTGGGTGATTTTTCTGGGGAAATTACGAGAAGTCTGAATGCCTGACTTTAATTCTCAGAGAAAGAGGAAATAGGTGTAATCACCTACAGGGGAGGCAAACTCTTTCCCCCCTATACATATTGAGAAAAGCAAACCAGCAAGCCAATTCATTAACCATGAAAGCTTGAATGCCATCCTGATGGATGATGTGAATGGGTCCTGATCGAAGAGAATATAGCTTCTAATAACGGCTTGTAGAGCTTCGCTACTAAATTCTCTGCTTCTAAGATTGCCTCCAGGATTGATTCATTTATACTTGTAGAATTTCTCACTGTAGATCAACAAATTATGCAATATATTAAAGCAAAATACAAGATATACTTCTACAACAAACTTGCGGAAGCTTAATTGATTTTGAGCAGGATCAAATAGAACACATAACTAAGAATGAGAAAGCAATCACACATGAACACAGAAGAATACTCTGGGGAAAGCTTCAGCTAAAAACCCTGATTTATGTATTATCATACAAGTGGAAATATGTTCGGATTACACAAAGCTTTAGCTCAGAAGCTATCCAAATATCAGTACAATCGAATAATACAACTCACAGATTGAATAGACACACCATATGCCTTCTCTTAGCCCTCCTAGCCTCCGATTTCCTTGCACAGATTCTCCTGGGGTCCAATGCTGCCACCTGTGTGAATTGGCCTCATCACACACTCATCAAACTCAAAAGTAATTGCGCAATCTCCAATGAATGAGTTCCTTCTGCATGCAAGAGATATCCTCCATGGAATATTCCTGCAACTGATAGTACACTATCCCATCATCTGACCTGAACTAGGTCTTCGATTGAACTGACATGCATGAGTTATTTATGAGAGAATATTTAGTTATCTGAAGTGCAGCAGTTACATGCATGCATGCATTAACTAGCTAAACTCACAATCAGTTCCACAAACTGTTGGAACTAATCTAACTGAACTAATCTAAGTTAGCTCAAATAACTGAGCTAACTAATTACAACTCAAAGTACAATCCTGATCTCCTTAATCAAGGGATAACTTCCTCAATCAAAGGAGAAATTGTTGCATGTCTTCACATAGACTTCATGTTTGATTTCCTACAACTAATTAACTCAAGATGAATTAATTAATTATTTTACAAACAGCTACTAAGATCAAATTCAAATTTTAATTTTCAATTTTAGTTCAGGGACTAACTAAAATTGGAATGTATCTCGAAATGCTATTTATAGCAGTGCTATTTTTAACATTTCTTGTTGCTATTTTCAACACTCCCTCTCAACAAGAGAGGGATTATAAGTTACCCCAATCCTGTCTCTATGGAACTCGAACTTGCATTTTGACAATGCCTTAGTCAAAATATTTGCATCCTATTCCACGGTCGAAACATACAGCAAAAACATGATCCTCTTCACCACACAGTCTCGAAGATGATGGTACCGGATATCAATGTGCTTGGACCTGCCATGAAAAACTGGATTCTCAGAGAGTTTGATACAACTCTGATTATTGCAGTAGATCACAGTTGGATCCATCCTCTGACCAAACAATCCTAGTAGAATCTTCCACATCCAAATGGCCTCACATGCTGCCTAACTGGCAGCCATGTATTTAGCCTCTGTTGAGCTAAGTACAACTGGCCTCTCTTTCCTGCTGTACCAGGAAACTGTAGCTGAACCAAGGTTGAAGATTCCTCTAAAAGTGCTCTTCTGGTCTGATGGAATCCCTGCCCAATCTGCACTTGCAAAGACCTGAAGCTTCACTCCCTCTGCCCGTATATACCACAATCCATACTGAGATGTGCCTCTAAGGTATCTTAGCACATGCTTCGCTGAACCATAGCTTGACTCAGTTGGTTCACCGCAAAGCATATGTCTGGTCATGTGTTCACTAGATACATCAGTGAACCCACAAGTTGCTGATAAACAGTAGCATCCACTACCTCACCTGAAGTAGCATCCTCCTTCCTCCAGTTACCAGCTAGAGGAGTCTGCATGGGCTTGCACTTCTCCATGTGGAACCGCTTGAGTATCTCATTGGCATACTTGCCTTGAGACACAAACACTTCCCCATCCTTCTGCCACACTTCCATGCCTAGAAAGTAGTGCATAAGACCCATGCCTTTCATCTCGAACTCTCTTACAAGGTCTTCCTTGCAAGACTTGATCAGCTAATCATCACATGTCAAAATCAGATCATTGACATAAAGAACAATGATCAATGGCTAACCTTCTACCATGATGTGGTAAAGTTTCGCATCTGCTTCACTCTTGGTGAAGCCCAACCTAGTGAAATAGCTGTCGATCTTGGTGTACCAAGCATGGGGTGCTTGCTTTAGCCCATACAAATCCCTTTTGAGTCAACACACATGTGACTCATGATCAAAGGTCTTAAAACCTTCCGGTTGCTTAATGTACACCTCTTCCTTAATCTTCCCATTGAGGAACGTTGTCTTCACCTCCATCTGATGGATCTTCCAACCCATCTGAGCTGATAGTGCCAACATCGATCTGATAGATGAGTACCTTGCTACAGGAGCAAAAGTCTCATCATAGTCGACCCCCTTGACCTATGAGAAACCACAGGCAACAAACCTTGCTTTATGTTTCTTAACACTGCCATCAGCTACCTGCTTTACCTTGTAAAGCCATCTGGAACTCATCACTGACTTGTCCTGAGGTCTTGGGACAACATCCCAAACATAGTTCCAAACGATGGAGTCATACTCCTCCACCATAGCATCAACCCAGATTGGGTGTTGCACTACCTCCTCGAATGAAGAAGGTCCGATCTCTACACACTCCCCAACCAGGGCCATGTAACCAGTGTACCGCTTGGGTGACCTCCTCTGTCTGCGCTGAGAAGATGGCTGTCCCACATTCTCTCGCGCATCCAACATCAACCTGTCAGCTTCCCTTAAGTGTTTCCGCCCATCTCCACTCCCGGATCCTCTGCATACGGCCACTCCGCATCAATCTGAGGCTCCTCCTCCTTAGGAACTGAAAGTTCCTCCTGTGCATGAAACTTGAGCTCCCTCTCAAGTGATACTTGCATGGCTTTCTACTCGTTGAACTTCAGATCTCTGTGTACCATTGTCCTTTGACTGGTAGGTAGGAACACCTGATAGTTGTGGGGTGTATTAGTGTACCCCACAAGTATCCCCAACTCAACTGTTGGATCTAGCTTCTTCCAGGCATCTTTGGTCACATGGAAATAAACTGATGATCCAAAGATCTTGAAGTGACTCACATCTGGTCGCTTCCCGAAAAAGGCCTCCATAGGTGTCTTCATTCCCAGTATATGGTGCGGGTTATTTTTCTGCAAGTATACTGCTGTATTGCATGCCTCAACCCAAAAATGAAGTGGTAGGGTTTGGTCATGCAACATCGCTAGAGCTGCTCCCATAATTGATCTGTTCTTCCTTTCGGCCACCCCATTTTTTTGTGGGTTATGGGTTGCCATCAACTCCCGTTTAATTCCTTCTACAACATAGAAGTCCTTAAACTAGTGGGAGACATACTCTCCACCATTGTCGCTATGCAATGCCCTTATTTTCTTTCCAGATACTTTCTCTGCCAAGGCTTTAAACTCACAAGAATTCAAGAAGGGCTGATCCTTCTTTTGCATAAAGCAGATCCAACATCTACAAGAAAATTCATCAATAAAAATAACATAGTACCTTTGTTTAGCGGTGGAGGCTGTAGAGAATGGTACACAAACATCTGTGTGAACTCGCTGCAGGATTGCTCTAGCTCTACTGTCTCGATCCTGAAAGGAAGATTTTGCATACTTACCCAAGGTACAACCTTTTCATGTATCCGTCTTCTCCAGTTTTCCCTTGGGAAGTCTGGTAGAAATCTGCTGCATGATTTTCAAGGCTTCATGGTGGAAGTGGCCCAATCTTCTGTGCCATAGCTCACTAATATCTTGTCTCTGCACCAACCCTACTTTGGAACTCAATGCAGCACAGTGGTCTACCTCTAGCTTGTAGATATTCTTTACTCGAATCGCAATCCTCTTGGTCTATCCAGTGCCGATATGCCTCAAGAATACCTTTCCTTTACTAAAGTCTACATCATATCCTTTGTCTTCTAGCATAATGACGGACACAAGATTCCTCTTCAGACCTGGTACATACTTTACATCAGTCAAGGTGAGAGGAGCTCCATTCTCCCTCTGAAACACAATTGTACATTCACCTGAAACACGGTACTTTCCATCATTGCGCATCTCGATCCGCATCTAGAGATCCTTCTCCTCCAAGGTATTGAAAAGATTCTTGTCCCCAATCATGTGGAATGAAGCTCCACTGTCTAGGTACCAATCACATCCCACCATGGACGAAACCATGCATGCAATGAGAGAGAAATCCAATTCAAACTGTGAGGCCAGTGCCTCACCATCTGTTCCCTTCGAGGATCCCTTCTTGGATTTCTTCTGTGGACAATTCGTAGCATAATGGCCCACCTCATGACAATGAAAGCATTGCACTTTCAATTTGTCAAACTTCTTCCCACCATGGGAAGAAATAGATTTGGAATGGGATACCTTCCCTTTCCCTTGCCTCGCCTTACTCGCTAAAGCTAGATTTTCTTCATCATCTTACTTTGATGAAGATCCATCTCTGGTGCTTCTCCTTATCTCCTCCTGCATTAGATCCGACCAAAGTCGTTCCCAATCTGGCAGTTTCTCTCTTCCATTTACTGAGTGTTTATAGTTATGCCAGCTCTTAGGAAGACCAAGGAGAGCAAGAATGACCATGTCATCATCGGCTATTGTGATCCCTACACTTCCAAGCTCATCCCTGCAGGTGGTGAGCTTGTTTAGATATGTAGAGATCGTGTCGCCCTTTTCACACTTGATTTTCCGAAGCTTGTTTTTCAACACAAGCTTCCTCTAATTGCTGCTATTCTGATATAGATCTTTCAATGTTTTCCACATTGAAAATAGTGTCTCCTTGCCATGGAGACTCAAAACTATGTGGTCTTGAACTCCCTCTAGAAGGATTCTCCTCGCTTTAGCCACACATTTCTTCCATTCTGCCAATTCTGTAACATTAGCTACTGCCGACTTGGGGACTTCTTGATAAATGAAGTCCTTTAGACTGTTGTCCTCTAATACTACTTCCATGCAATCCTTCCAGGCTATATAATTCGAGCTACCATCAAGGGCATACTCGAGTCTTAAACTGTTGAATGCCATTGGTGAAATTTGAGATGTGATAAGAATTCGAATTCTATAATCAGGAACTTCAACCTTCGAACTTCTCCCTTCTTTGTATATTGTTCTTCGCTTTGGTCACCTTTGCTCTGATACCATGTAGAATTTCTCACTGTAGATCAACAGATTATGCAATATACTAAAGCAAAATACAAGATCTACTTCTACAACAAACTTGTAGAAGCTTAATCGATTTTGATCAGGATCAAATAGAACACATATAACTGAGAATGAGAAAGCAATCACACATGAACACAAAAGAATACTCTGGGGAAAGCCTCAGCTAAAAACCCTGATCTTTGTATTATTATACAAGTGGAAATATGTCCGGATTACACAAAGCTTTAGCTCAAAAGCTATCTAGCTCTTCGTACAATTGAACAATACAACTCACAGACTGAATAGACACACCATATGCATTCCCTTAGCCCTCCAAGCCTCCTATTTCCTTGCGCAGTTTCTCCTAGGGTCCAATGCTACCACCTGTGTGAATTGACCTCATCACACACCCATCAAACTTAAAGGTAACTGCGCAATCTCCAAGAAATGAATTCCTTCTGCATGCAAGAGATATCCTCCATGGAATATTCCTACAACTGATAGTACAATGTCCCATCATCTGATCTCAACTGGGTATTTGACTGAACTGACATGCATGAGTTCTTTATGAGAGAATATTCAGCTATCTGAAGTGCAGCAGTTACATGCATGCATGCATTAACTAACTGTCAAACTCACAATCAGTTCCACAAACTGTTGGAACTAATCTAACTGGACTTAACTCAGATAACTGGGCTAACTAATTACAACTCAAAGTACAACTCATCCTGATCTCCTTAATCAAGGGATAACTTCCTCAATCAATGGAGAAACTGTGGCATGTCTTCACATAGAATTCATGTTTGATTTCCTACAACTAATTAACTCAAGATGAAGTAATTAATTATTTTACAAACAACTGCTAAGATCAAATTCGAATTTTAATTCTCAATTTTAGTTCAAGGACTAACTAAAATTGGAATGTATCCCGAAATGCTATTTATAGGAGTGCTATTTTTAGCACTTCTATTTTTAGCATTTCTTGTTGCTATTTTCAACAATACTAGTGCCAGAGACCCCGGGTATGTTTTGAGAGATGATAGCTTAGAATACAAATGCAAAGTATTCTTAGGATATCTTATGAGCTGCTGAAACAAAGTCATAAACTTGATACGAAACCATTAAACGAGAAACACATAATGAAAAGCACACGCTTGCTAGTTTCTTCAAAGAACTCATTCTTGTTACACCTCTCATGGTGAGGCAGAGGCATGTGTAGCCCAGGAAAATCCTACATGAAACGTTACGGCCTTGTTCATTCCATTGTTGAGTCAATACTTTCATAAACTAGTTTGGCCGACGTGTTAATCAGTGGGTTCTGGTCAAGTGGCCAATGCTGCATGCCAGTGAGGAGAACCCAGTGGCTTGTTAATTCTTACAATTTTTGCATTCATTGTGTTTATGATAAACTTAATCATTATTAGATTGAATATTGCATCTATTTCATTCCCGTATTTCATGGAAAATATAAATATACTAATTGGCCATTTCTGGAAATGAATCTAGATGATTTCAATATCTCCCAACGTTACATTTAGTAATGATTTTGAAGAAGTGGAATAGTGTAGCCCTATTCAACTCCAACAAAATTATGTACTTCGTAATTGAGCTATAAAACATTAGCCTTGGTAACACGGGTGGATTAATATTTTAAACTGAGTGTTGAATTCATGAAGATCATGATAATTTTATATAAAGGTGCATGCTCATGTTTTTTTTGTAATGAGACAAAGCATTTTTTGCATATTAGTTTTCTCTACCTTGCATATGTGCTTTGGCTCTATCGAGGCTATACATATTCTTGAGACAAAGCATTTTTTGTATATTACTTTTCTCTATCTTGCGTGTGTACTTTGGCTCTATGATTTCAGATGTGAACATTTTGAAAGGTAGTTGCAGCCCAGTTCACAGTTTCCAAGGTAGCCTCTGGTGTCCAGTCTACTATGGATTTAGATGAGCTTCCTCATATCCTAAGCCCTCCTTGCCTTTGCCACTTGTTGCTATAGTCTGATTAGACTTATTTCTCGAGTAGCATGCCACCGTGGAGTTGATGTCTCTACAACATCGCTGCAAAATGCCGTTTGAGGAATTTCTCTAGATTTCTTGTTTCAATTAATGGCTTTGTAAGGCCCCCATTGCGAAACAGTGAAAATCACTTGAAGTCCTCGGTGAACCTATTAGCTGATCGAGCGAACTTGCTGAAAAATTTGTTCCCAAGAGTCCGTCTGCTGTTTTACTCACTCATTTAGATGAGGTATATTTGCAACAACTCAGTAAGTAAAGCATGGTTATGGGGTTGCAGGATGTAATATTTTTTGATGGTGTCTGCTAAGGCATTCTTGGAAGATCTTAGATTTCACCAGTTTGAGCACTTCTGTTATTTTCAACTCCAGTCCCCTTTTCTCCTAGCCCTGTTCCTCCTAAGCTCCCGCGTAGGGCAGGGACTAGCTGCCGCGCATCCGTCTTGTTCATATTTCAATCAAGGAGAAATATCACATTTGTTTCCAAACCGATATCAGTAATAGATATAAGTAATATATATGTTATAGACGTGTTAATATATATTTGATAATTCTTTCATATTACAGATTTCAAAAAACATAATTCCCTCATATTTCTATACTATGATTTTTATACACTAATTTCTTACAAATACTTCTTCAAAAAGTTGTATCTATATATTTGATAATTTTTTCGTATTACAGATTTCAAAAAACATAATTCACCATATTTCTATACTATAATTTTTATACACTATTTTTTTACTAATACTTCTTCAAAAAGCTGTATTTACAAATTACTATTTTTTACTCAAAATTGTAATCTTCTAAGACTATCACGATGCTCAATCAATAAGTCCATCCAGTATATTCCCTTATCTACAATATTTTGATCCCGAAATTCCTCAAAGTGCAATATGCCTTTATTCCGACCAAGTGCCTTCTTGGAGAAGTATTTTCTTGAGAAGATGAGACATATTGAAATTATTTTAATAAACATGGTATTGTAGAAAACTAATAAAATAATGAAGATACATGTATTTTTAGTTTACTAGGTATTCAAACAATGATAAATTTGGAATCTCCAAATACCTTCAACACTTAATATCTTTTTATGAGAAAAATATGATAATCCCTATAATGCCAATAATCTATAGTATTAGTTCTACTTCCACAACTTATCCATAAAGTGAAAATCTTAGAATTATTAGTAATTAGAAACATTACCTCAACACACAAACCTTTCTAATTTGCACCAACAAAAACCTTTTGTAGTCATATCTAAAAAGGTAGGTTGGGTTGATTTTGACATCTTTCTTCTTTGGCTCCTTATGAGATTGTTTAAAGAAACCAAGAACTCATGAACTGACCATATTAATGTTTTTATTTTCAAAAATAACTAAATTCCATGTATCCAAATCCCCATATATAATTCTTTATGGTTGAATGTGTCTAATTTTCATTGAAATAAACACTCTTCAAATATCTTTTTGTTCCAAGTAACCTTTGTTCAATTTCACTCCATACATACTTTGAATAATCACAATGCACTAACAAATGATTTATAGGTTCAACATCTCTATGATAATGTATACAAATCCTACGACTACGTCCCTCAGTTAATATAATTTTCCAACGTTAATATTTTACCTTCTAAAATCATCTAACCAAAACATTTCAATTTCATGGGAATTGTCCATTTCTAGATATGCATGTACCACCATTTTTCAGAAAACATACGGTATTTGAGAAGAATTTCCTTATATGCCTCTTTTGCTAATACCTGTCTTGTAGATATTCCAAAACCAGAGTATTTCGTCTTTATTTTGATTAGTATGTGCACCACCATGTTTTAAACCACTTATATATGTCCCATTCTTCTAGATATCACCTAGTTAATCCCAAATCCATAACCTTCAACCAATGTTTTTTTTCCCAAGAAAAAAAGCACATTTTTCATTAATAAATAAGAAAATTACATATTGTATCATCAACGTGAGTGAAATGCATAAATCAATTGTAAATGGACTAACCATTCAAACTAGTACAATGTCTTATAGTCTATATTTACAATAAGAAGCATAATATTTACATATATATGTAAAAGAATAACTGTCCAATAAGTGCATAGATATAGATAAAAAGGACAGCAAAAAAAACAAATGATATATGCAGATGATTATGATATAAACCCATCCAACTCAATGAATGGTCGGTGTAAAAACTGGTAGAACTACTGATCTCAGAATTTTTGAATCAACCACTACCCCTTGATCTGTTATGCGGCCTCCTTGGAAAGACAATTGGCGACCACATTCCTTTCCCCATAAATAATTCAAGGCCACTTGATCGTGAGCGAGTGACCTGAGCATCAGGAGTTCAGGAGCCCTATTGTTGATATGCCTCGACATCCATGCTATGCCTCGACCAGGGTTCCTCCGAGTGCGTTAAAAGAGTAGCTTCGGTCTGCAAAGTAGTCTGGGTGCCCGCAGAGACAAACATTCCCGGTGGTTTAGGATGATTCTTGGTGATAAGAGAGGAGTCTTTATACATGTGTCCAACCTCATGGCACCTCTTACAATGAAATGGTATCCCCTCATAATCCAGAGTCTGCCAACAAATAATATCCCCAAGCTAGATTTGGTAACTCTCCACCAGACCTTCTTGCGTGTCCAAGTGCACTGGTATCCTGGCTATGGCCAGACATCCAATATCAATGTAGGAGCTTTCATGGTCCAGATAGACACTAAGATCATCCTCGACGCATCTAAAAATCTCCTCAGACCAGAATTGTAATGATAGCCCTGGGAGCCTTACCCAAATCAGCCCTGCCCCCAATTTTTCCTTCTTCGGGTCGAAAAGGGGCAACCATCTATTGAGTAGCACTGGTGTCATCTCAATATGCCAGTATCTTGTTAGAACCCAGCTAGTTGGTTCCGACTGTGGGAAGATAAGTGCGAACCATCCTCGAGTCATGGTAATAACCCCTGGAAATTGTCCATTAAGTTACCCCAAATCTCCACTGTCCACCTTTTTAAACATGCATGGGTATACTTTCAGCCACAGACTCTTCCAACCAACATTGTTCTTTCCATGAGAGTTGCTTGGGCCATGCTGATTCCTTCACAAAAAACCAACATACGCCCCCTTTCACACACCTTGGAGCACTTGGATTTTTTATTCCCTTCTGACCATTGCGTTTGAGCTACCAATTGTTGTCCTCTACCTACTGGTTATTGTCTGAGTGCAAATCCATGTTGTCCTATGGTCCCAGATCTTTCCAAGTGATTCCATCGAAACATATAGAAATTCGGGCGGTAGGAGCAAGTCTCGAACCTTGGGGGTCAGCTCTGGATGCACCTAGTGTGTTATAAGTCTGATTTACCCCTCCATAAGTGTCGATTCCCGAAACGCTGGTGCCTCTGTCTACCACACATGATACTCCATGTATATTCGTCACAAATCCTTGTTGCTTGTGTGCCTAGTACTATAGTTCTATATGTGAAGGGATATTCAAAAAAGATTGAGCTTGTTCCTCCCTTATATTGAATAATACCTCATTAACTATTGAGCTCAGTTGTGTAAACCATAAGCCATTTAGGGTAGCCTCCATATCCTCCATTTTTTATTTATATGTGGAAACCTGGGCCTCTAGTGATAGGTGTGGTTCCAGTGGAACCCCTCCTTGCGTCTTATGTGTCTCTTTAAACCATATTTGGGATGGCTCTATGGTATCAGATGAGCAATCTACTAATTCCTCATCCAAGAAAACAAAGTTTGCTGCTCACCGGTTACTGTTCCTAAGTTGTTTTTCACAACCCCCACAATAAACGCTGGCCCTAGCTCAGCTATCTGCAACCTCAACCATTCGATTCTAAGCTATTGATCTCGATCTCCCCAAGGTCCAAGAAATCGCCAAAAACTGCCGCAAACTATGAAACTTGAAAGGTCAATCCACCTAGCGGTTGTCCTCCGTAACCCGCCCTGTTTTACTATTAACACCTTCGAGTGTAATAGTAAATCCCCTCCTAGTTGCTCCAGGGTAAAAACGGGTTATCCATGCTGTTCACCGCCAAACCGTCGACCTAGGGTTTCAAAATTGTTCGAACCCCCATTTTTGTAGCCTGGACCTCAGCTCACCCAAGAAGTCATATCTTGCGTCCTATGTGTGTGTGAGATTATTTTGTCGTTCTCTACTTTTCTGGATAAATGCATGCACGAATTACATTTAAATTAGAGATCTAGAAGTTTAATAACACTATAAGTGTAAAAATTCAGAATTTAAATATATTATTATTAGATCTGTTGTGACAAACCGTCGAGTGGAATATCCACAACAATTTATAGATAAAAAAAAATAGCTTCGACATAAAATTATGAAAGAAATAGGGTCTCAACCAATGTTGTGTACACTGTCTACTCATATTAAAATTCCTTATATGAGATAGATATTTATATACAATATTATACAAAATATCAATAAAAATTACTTATAATTTATACAAAATTTCTCCACCAATATATGGGTCCACGAGATACATATCTTAAACATTACCTATCTTTTGGCTAACCAATGATCCATCCCATTATATGTAGCTACTAGAGACCTACAAATAATATAAATATTCCTAATATTTTAACCATCCAAATAATATAAATATTCCTAGTATTTTAACCATCCCATTATAGGTAGCCACTAAAAAGAACTAAAAAAAACTGGATAAGATAGGTATTACTAGTCTTTTTATTTGGATTCCCAATCCAATTTGATAAATACTTATTTTTCAAGTATTTATCATTCACCAATTCACTGCATAAGCCTACACCAATCAATGCTATAAGTATATTTTACATACATAATTCCTTTCTAAACCAATAGATGTTTTTTATTCCCTAGCTAACTTAATTCTTAAGAATCAATAATTTCTCCATGTTAAACACATTTATCCCTTCTTTATATCTACTCCCAATCCAAAAAAAACAGGACAACTTCTCCTTATCTTATTCGAAATGTAATTAGAAATCTTCATCGATGATGCCCAATATACAAGAATATTTTCCAAAATTTCTTTTACTAGAGTTAATCTCCTTCCAAGGGAAAGCCACAACACCAATTATCCATCTTTTCCTCAACCTTATTTACTAGCTAAATCTAGTCTTCCTTCAAATATTTTTTAGGCTTTAGAAATTATCCTAGATATTTAAACCCTAACTATAATGGAACACAAGAGTAAGGAAGTATATTTTTAATATGAACTTGTATATTTGCTTCAATATTATGTGAAGGAAAATTTGATGTACTAACATTGATGAAACACAAAAGCCTTGTATAATATCTCTAAATGTATAACATCTTTAAAAATGATCCATTCCTTCCTGATGCAATCCCAAACAACAATACATCATGAACAAATAAAATATGTGTCAAATAAAATATGTGTTAATATATGCTTAGTAGACAACTTCAAACCCTTTATTGTCCCATCACTTCTATCCTTACCAATCATTCTACTAAAACCTTCAACCAAAAGAAGAAATAGTAAGGGATGTAAAGGGCATCCCTATCTAATTCCTTTGAATCATTTGAAAAATCATACAGGATATCCATTAACAAGAACAAAAAAATAATATGATAAATATTTCCCATTGTCCATTCTGTAACCTATAATCCCAATCTGATCTCCAACAGAAACAGTCTAAGAAAACCCCAATATATTTTTTCATATGCTTTCACTAAATCCATTTTTAAAAATAATGCTTCCATATTCTTCTTCATGATTGAATGGATACACTCGTATTATACTCCAATAACATCCATAATCCATTTATTTTCTAGAAATCGAAACTATTCTTTTGTGAAGGGATATGTAAAGAAAAAATCCCTTCACATTCCGAAGTAGATCATAAAATTCAAGGAAAATTTCCATAGTCCGACCATGAACATTTATGTGTTTCAGACTTCTTCAATACAGACTCAACCTTAGATAAAGTTACATTTATACGAATTATATGGCTATCCATCTCTAAAAGGACTTTGGGATAATTCTATATAACTCTAACAATTTCCCTAATATTGACAGATCCTCTATTATTAAATAAAGAAGAGAATTTTTTAACGACTACTTCTTCTAATCCCTTATGAGAAGTAATATAATTACTGTGTGCATTCATTATATCTAATGTAGAATTAATGACTCATTTATGTTTAGGAGACTTATAGAAGAATAATGTACTATTGTCTACTTGCTTCACCTAAATAGCTCCGCTCTTTAACCCCCATGTCTTTTCCTTCAACTTGAAAATCTGAACTTTTCTCTCTTCTATATTATGGATTATAGTGAACTCACTTTCTCAAAAAACTTTAGAAACATTCCTCAAATATTTCCATCAATATTTTTGCGATAGCCATTAATTCCTATTCTAAGTTACCTTTCCTTGTCTTCTCCCACTTTATCACTTCACTTTTAATATATTTAATATCATATACTAGGATTTCCATTACATAATCTATATGAATCTTATCTAATTATCTAGATTTCTCTCTAACTAAATCCACAAGATCTATTTTCCTTTGATAAAAAATGGCTAAATTTAAAAGGATATTTCAATAAATAACTTTTGAACTCTAATTGTAAACAAAATGGCATGTCCTAAGACATACCAACATTTACCACCCTGATACCTATTAACAAACATCATCACCTTTTCCACCATTAAAAATATACAAGTCTTTTTAAAACCCCATTAATACCAACCTTTCCATTCTTCTCGGTAAGAATTAATGGTACAAAAACAATATGTGCTAAACCCATCTCTTGAAATAACACAGATTAGTGGTCAGCCATATGATCCAATCTAGTTTTGTTACCCAAAACATCATTGGCATAAAGTGTAAGATTTAAATCCACTCCACTAATAAGGGAATTTTCCTTGAGTATACCATCGTCAACCATCCCTTCCCAGAATATTACTTTATCTTCATATGGAACATAATAGTTCACAATCCTTGTATGATGATCTACACCTCTAATATATCCTTCCAACATGATTCTAAAACCCGTGTAATAAGAGAAAAGATTAATGATCTAGGGATTCCATGCTAATACTAAACCCCTAGATAGCCCACTCTAGAGTCACCAGAACAACATTCCCAACTCGGAAGAATCTCAATGCCATAGTCCCTTGAAGTAGTATAATACCATAGTCCCTTGAAGTAGTATAATATCAATCTTAATTGAATCAAACAACCCCTTTAGGGATTGTGCTGTAGGGCTCCCCAATCTCTCTAATATTTAAGATCAAAAAAATCATTTACAAAAAAATTCTAAGGGCTCACCCACTCTAAGGGCCTTATTTGCACCATCATAAATTGGTAGGTTTGATTTTCCAGGTAAACAACTTATACTACTCTTAGAGGAATCCTTATCGCATAATTTAGAAATCGTTAATCTACCCTTTACAATCCCATATTTCCACACTTTACTCCTTTTTTTTCCAGGTGAACAACTTATACTACTCTAAGAAAAATCCTTATCACATAATTCAGAAACAGTTAGTCTACCCTTTACAATCCCCTATTTAGCCCCAGTTTACTTTTTTTTTTTTTTTTTCTTAGCAATTATGACATTGCTTCTATCAATAGTTAGAACTTCAATCTCCGAACATTCCACCCCAATGGAACAGCACTTTCCAAAACTCTTTATCCGATAAAACCTTCCCCATATTAGAATAAATTTGTAGAGGGGTTTTACCCAAAACTCTATTAAATGAAGGAACAATTGAATTAACCACGAGTCTCAAATTTGTAATTCCTTCTAAATATTCCACCAGCTAAGAAGAATATGATTTCTCAAAGGAGGAAAATTAATATTATCTAAATCATTCCCATCATCTTTAGAATAATTACGGAGTAATTCCTTACTCCCAGTACTACTTGCAAGGTTCAAAATTTTGTTGAAATCTTATATGTTTTTTACCCTTGTCTATGGAACATGACTTAGAGTTAGACTGTAGGATCTCCTTATCTCTAATAGGATATATATTCTGAAGAAATATTAAGTTTGTAATAACTCCATCCATATTTACAGTGTTAGAATGTGTTTCATATCAGTCATTCAATATTGCAGGTGAGGGGTTTTCAATTACAATCTCAAAACCTCAAACCAAATCTATATCTAAAAGATCTTTTGACATTTTATCAATCTTTGAATATTTGTCTTCACAGGAGCTAAGAATTTTTTAACGTACCCAGAAATAAGTATTTTAACTTACCCACAAAAGTGCTATCCATCGTTGGCGTTCATAATGGGTTATAAGTATTGGATATATCATTTTCTTCTGCAACAGGTGCAAATACTTTAATAGATCCATCCTTCTCCTTCTCGTTCTGAATCATATCTTTATGATTCGTTTTCTATTTTGACCCAAAAAAAACTGGTTAATTTTGGACATTCTTAGTTCATATGGCCAATTTCCCTATAGTAAAAACACCTAAATGAAACCCTCCAACAATCTAGTCTCTCTAAGATCAGTAATTCTCCCCACTGAATCTCAATCTTTGCAGGTATCTTGATTGATATATCTAGTTCAGCTATTATTTTTGCCACCCTTTTTCTACTTCAAATAAACTAGACTCTTCTAAATATATGAACTTTCTCACAACATTTGCAACATCAATAAAAACTTTCTTCCACCAGAGAGCCAAAGGAAATCCAAGCATAAGTAACCAAATGTATCTAATTACCCTTTTTCGTTCAAATGTTTGAATTCCTTATGGCATCTACTCAGAACAAGAGACCCTGAACCCATCACCAAAGGAGTATCCAAACATATTTGTATATTGTCCTCCGAGAGAAATTGGAATCATACCTAGCTATTAATTAACATATGAAAATTTGGGTTATACCCAAATATTGGTTTCCACCGGTCGTTAATCCATCACAACCATTGCACCCTATTCATAACCCTATATTCCAATTGACCCACCAATGCCCACTTTGTCCATGCTCACATCTCTTGCAACAACCATTGTAACGTTAGTAGCTCTCTGCTTAAATGATTTGTATGCCCTCTTAATCATTCATGTGTTTTTACAGCTCCTTATTCCCTTCTTAAGTCATTAACGACTCTCAGCCCCTTACGCAGAGACTCCGACGATATATATTCATTTTTCTTACCACCTGCCTCCTACGAGTTGTAAGATATCCTTTCGCCTAATCCAAGCCCTAACGTCGCCTCCTGTTGTTGTTTTAACGATGTACTATCTTTACAAGCTAAACCATCATTTTTCTCCTTACCCTGTGTTTTCTATCCCATTTTTGTTGTGATTTATGTCTTCTTCTCTATCCCATTTTGTTGTGATTTATGTCTTCTGCGCCATAGGGAATATATGTATTCCTTTTACTTTATCCCAGTTTGTTGTGATTTATGTCTTCTGCTCCATAGGAAATATATGTATTCCTTTTACTTTCTCCATAGGTTAGGGTGTTTTTTAGCCCTCAACCCGAGGGTGAATTTGTTCAATTAAATGGTATTCAAATCACTAGTTGTCCTTTCTCCATCGTTCAAAGGACCTTTCCCTACTATTTTTATTGAATCTAGCTTTCGCCTATGATAATTGTCAAATAAATCAGCATGTGTCGAGACAATATGATAATCCACCGAGTCCAACTCATCCATAGTTTACTTGAGAATAATTTTTCTTTTGCCAACACAATTACAAAAATCCCACTCCAATCTAAGATGTAGTACCCTGTCTCTGATAATTAACCTTCGATGATATTTGAGTTTACGTTGATAATTGTGCTTAAATACATAAATATAAATGGATTTATGAGTATGGTCCTTACCAATATGAATTTACGTTGACATGGAAAAGGAACTAACATAGGTTCTTCATCTTGCTCTCTCGTTCCTCTACCACCCGGGGTTTAGGAACAACTTACGAATTTTGGATATTGCTTTGTTATTCTCATGCTTCATTTCCTTTCCATTTCGTTTCAGCGATAGTTATGTTTGACTTTAACTCTATGTTTAGTTTAATTTTTTTTTGTTGGTTTAGATTAATTTTTTTTTGTTGGTTTAGACATTGCAATTCAATAAGGCTATTGTTTTTTTCTTTTGTTAAGTGGGAAAATAACTACTTTCATTTTTATTAATTTTGAAATCACAACTAATTTTGTTTTTTTGTTTTTTTGTTTTGTTTTGTTTTTTTGTTTTTTTGTTTTTTTTTTGTTTTTTTTTTTTTTAATTTTTTAATTTTTAATTTAATTTTTATTTTTATTTTTTATGATCTAGTTTCCGAAATGGTACGCCAAAGGTACGCCAAAGATAATAGTTTGAATTAACTGATCTAAATATTCTATTGCAATGCAAAGAGAGGTTACATTTTTTTTTTAATGAAATAAATTGTTTTTTACCTAAAATTTTACTTTAAAGCTTCCATTTTCCATTGAAATCGTTTCCTATATAATTTGTTTACAAAATTTACTCAAAAAACCAAAAAAATTGACCATAACAAAAAAATTTAATCAAACTCTTTATTTTCTTCTTTAATTTTTTTTAGATTGATAGGTGTGTTCTTTTACAAATTTAATTTAATCATTAATAATATTAGGTGAATGGTACACAATATTCTAAAATATTCTAGTAATAGTCACTAAAAAAAGGTTGAAAGTTATTTCAAAAGTAATAATGCTCTCCCTCTCATATGAACATGAGCTATGGTTTTTGATCATGTAGATCCATGCTATTGGCCCATGGTATTATAACAAAGCCTATTCATAGGGTAAGAAACTCCATAATAAAGTAAAGTAAATCTCTATGATTAAAAATCTTGTTACATGTTTTTTTAAAATTTATATATCTTTAAATCATGTAGTAATTCTTTTTGCAATCAATAGTAATTGTTTTTTTGAAGGAAACCGATGGATAGATTTACATAAATAAAAGTCTAAATTTTGGGCCAGCACCCTTATATCTTATGTTATTACCAAAAGAGATATCCTCAAAAAACTAAACAAAATATTTACTGTCTCCATGACTAATTGTGCTCTCGACACAGAAAAATGTTCTCCATAAATTCTAAAAAAAATATCCATCTAAAAGAAAATTTTGCAAGCTAGTAACATTGAACAAAGACATAATAGACTACAGTGCAAGTAAAAAACTTCCTTTACAATAGAGAGGGGGAATCACCACAGATCAAACCATTTTCCACCAAGTCATGAACTTGATGAGACTTCTGACGCCCAACACGAGCTCCACATGCATTGTCCTTCTCACCAGCTCTTCCCATTGAGCAGGCAGGATTTCCAGAACTTCCAGCCAGGCACTGAGTTGCCAAAAATCCTCGCTAAGTCTATTCAATGAGTCCTCCATGTATGCATGATGAACCAAGATCTTGGATTCCATAAATAACTAAAAAGAAAAGTGTTGGCGTTCAATGAGGTTTTCCAGGTTGTTAATTGTAGAAACTAGAGCCTGAATGGATTCCAAAAGCTTATCTATAATCTTTGAAGCACATATAACATTGTGTAAATTCACACTATCAGCCATTCCAGCCATAAACCATAAACCAAGAGAAAAAAGGATTGACAGATTTCCCTGGGAGGACTGATAGATGGAAAAACCATAGCAACAAATCCAATAGAGATGGAATTCCAATTATTAAATGTTTAGACTTGAGAATTCCTTTGATGATGTAAGTTGCCTCTAAGAAACCATATATAATTGAAAATCAAACCTTGGCATTAGTTGACCCAAGGCCATTCATCCAACATCGTAGTGAAAATATCACCAGGATAGAAGAGAAGTGAATGAATCTCACGCGGGATAGAGGAATTTGATAGAAGGTTCAACCACATTCATCATACTAGTTATAAAAGCATTTTCCCTATATCTTGGAGGCAATTGAGCTTTTCTACCTGATCCCTTGAGAGGTGGGGTAGCCACAAAACTTGTCTGATCATCATTCTCTTTTTCTTCCTGCTGCTGCTACTGCTGTTGTTGCTATTGTATCTGCTGCTGCTGTTGTATCTGCTGTTGTTGCTGCTGTTGTTCATCTTCTACCTTTGTCTACTGCTGATCTTGATTGTATCCTGCTTCTTCTTCCACCAAGTATGGAATATCCCATTCCTGATTGTGCTCATCAGATTCTTCATGATCCTGTTCATGGAATTTGACATCTCTACTAACAAAAATTTTGTGAGTAGAGGGATTAAATAATCTATAAGCTTTATGTTGTGAACGATACCCTATAAAGGTACATCTGATGGCTTTTGAATCTAGTTTTCTTCTATCTTCCTTTGGAATATTGGCAAATGCTTTAGACCCAAATACTCTTAAATGTTTTACTACAGGCTTAAATCCATATAATGCTTCATAAGGAGTTTTAAACTCAAGAATCTTTGTAGGACTCCTATTTTTCAAATAAACTGTAGTATTCAATGCTTCAACCCAAAAAACATTCAAAAGATTCTTACCTTTCAACATGCTCCTAGCACATTCCACCAGTGTTTCGTTCTTTCTTTCTGTTACTCCATTCTGCTGAGGAGTATGGGGTACTGTGAATTGTTGTAATATTCCATGGTCCTTAAAATACTTGATAAGCTCATCCTTCCTGTATTCTCCTCCTTGATCGGAGTGGAGAATTTTTATTTGCTTCCATGTTTGCCTTTCAATCATATTCCTGAATTGCTTAAAGTATTTAAATGTGTGAATCTTCTTACTCAAGAAATAAACCCAAGAAAAATTTGTGCAATCATCAATAAACAATAAAAAATATAGTGCACCTCCTAATGATTTTGTTTGCATGGGTCCACACAGGTTTGTATGCACTAATTCAAGTATATCCCTTTGTTTCCTTTCTACTCGAACAGGGAATTATTCTCTCTGCATTTTTCCTAATGTACACGCATCATAATCATTATGTACTTGCTTTAGCATAGGAAGATATCTTACCATTTCCTTCTTCTATGGTAACAACAAATCATTGTAGTTGATATGACCAAATATATGATGCCATAGCTCTTCTGTAGTCAAACTCGCAGTTGTCAAGGCTCAAACTGGTGTAGGTCTTACATCTAACTTGTACAGACCTCCTGTTCAGATTCTTGTAGCAATTCTCTTCATGCCATCTAGCAGATCTTTAATATAACAATTAGATTTAAAAAATTCAGCTTTAAGATCTTGATTTTTGATCATGGATACAAAAATCAAGTTCTTTGTTACACTGGGCACATACATGACATTATGAATTTTCTTTACCTTACCATTAGTTAGAATGACAGATATTTTCCCACACCCTTTGATCTGATGACTTCTATCATCACCTAGGTAAATCTGTGCTCCTTCATTGATTTCTTTAAAATATTCGTACCAATGCTTGTTCCCTGTCATATGTGTCGATGCTCTCGAATCTACATACCAGATGTCTGCATCAACATTCTCTTCAAAATCTACCATAAACAATCTGAAATTCTGCACATGATTTTCATTCGCGAGATGACATCCATGTCATTTCTGCTTCTGCTGTTCTTCATGATATTTCTTCTTCTTGCACTTCCTGGAAATATGACCAAGTTTTCCGCAATAAAAGAATTTAATTTCATAGTTGTTTCTATTCGGATGCATACCTTGGGTTTGATTTGGTCTTTTCTGTGAATGTCCTTTTTTTGCTATTGTATATTTCCTTTCCCTTTGAAGAAGTTCTTCTTCACCATCAATGTAAGATCGACACTCTGGAGCTTCAAAGTCGATATTCTTTCTTCTTCTTGTATCAATATTCCTCTCAGCTCTTCAAACTTTAGGATTTTGTCTCTCACATTTATCCCAGTGATGAACATTTGGTAGTCATTGGTCACACCATTCATGGTAATTGTTACAAGATCTATATCGTCAACTGTATGACCAATGTCTGCCAATTTGTTCTTTAGATCTTTGATCCTTGCTTTGAAGGCAACAACTGTTTCATTCTCCTCCATCTTCAGGGATAAGATCTTGCTCTTCAGAAATAGAAGACGATTTGAATTCCTGATCTCATACAAATCCTTCAAAACTCCAAGATCTCGTTAGTTGTCTTACACTATCTGATGCGTGGTATGATGCAGTCTTTCACTGACATCTTCAATAGTGTCTTTGCTCTACCTTCTCACTTCTCCCAATCTGGGATCGATGCTAATCTAGCCACTGGCTTCGACTCATCCCCATTTACAATCGTCTAAGCACTCTGCACTTCTAACAGAGTCCGCATCTTGAATTTCCAAATTTGCATAATTGGAACCATCGAGCTTCTTATGCTCATTCAAGCATGCTTCAAACATATTATTATTCATCTTGGTGATTTAGACAAAAAAAAAAAATCGACAGGTAAAAGAAGATGTTAGATTTACCCCAGATCTGTGACAAAGACAGATCACTGATTTTCAATGTTGTTTGATCTCACAGAAGACTCGCATATCACCGTGGCTTCCTTCACAGCCTCTAGACAACCTTCTCTTGTTTTCCTCTGCAACCTTCTCCAAGATGCAGCCTTCTCTTGGCCTCCACAGAGCCTTTTTGTTGCTTACACGATCATTGCAGATATACACCACTTATCTGAGACATCGTCGTAGATGTACACCACTTATCCGCGACATCGTCGCAGCTATATGATGGTGATGTTAAGTATGTTTGAGTAATCGTCACATTTATTCTCCTGAAACCTGCGATGATTTCGATTTAGTCGCACCCTTCTCTCAGCATAAAGGTTCCTCAGCCATGATGCTCTGATACCATGATAAAAATGGCAATGTTGTAATAAAAGAAATAAAACCCACTGGTCAGCTCTATGAAAGAGAGTTTGAACTAGGAGAGTCTAGCTCTGCAGAACGCTCTACATTGTTCATGTACATCGCACATTATATAGTAATCATGGTTTTAGGGAAGTTAGAACAATAACCTAAGAAATAAAAACTAATTCCTATCTTGAGGTCACGTGAACGAACTCACACTATTCTAGGATATTCTCCATTATCTTCAACATAATTAACTCCATTCCATACTTTCTGAGGATGTTTTGGCTGAGAGTGATATCAATAATATGTGGGTAGGGAGAAATAAATAGAAATAAAAGTAGAGAGTGAGCTTAGCCAAGACTAAAAACCACTTGTTTGCCAGAAAAAGCCATGTATTAAAAACCATGCAAGGAAGATATTGGAAATGGGCCCGACGATGTAATGTGATAGAAAAGGAGAATCCTTTCTAGGATCTAAGCATGTTCAAGACCTGGGGAGTTTATATTAATGATCACTCCACAAAAACCATGTTCAATAACTGGGGAATTTATATTAAAGATCACTCCACAACAACCCTTAGAGTGTGATAATTTGCACCCATTTAATGAACTAGAGATGGGAATAATTTTGCATTGACATCTATTATCCCTTTACTCATTTTGGCTTTTATATTAAAGATTGCTCCACAACAACCCTTAGAGTGTGATCATTTGGACCCATTTAATGAACTAGAGATGGGAATAATTTTGCATTGACATCTATTATCCCTTTACTCATTTTGGCCCTTCTTTTTGCTGGATCACATGTATTGGTATAATTTCACATGTTCAAATTTTTTTAATGAAGCCTAGATGCCGAGGGTCAAGGGAGAATATAGGGTATTGGCATCATAAAAAATTAAAGGTTATATTTCAAATATTATTTTTTAAATAAAATAAAAAACTTTTCTTTAATATATTACTTGAAAAATATAGTTGTTTTTATTTAATTTTTAATTACAATTATAACTGACCTATATTCATCTTAACTCTGGATCTACCCAAGGCTTATAGGGATCAAATCTCTTAAGATACACACATATTTTAAGATGCAAACTAGGTTGAAGAGAGCTTCTCAAGGGATTCAATCCATCTCAGCACTTGATAAATTTGACATCTCTACCATAGTAGGTTGAAGAGCATCTCTCAAGAGATTTTATCATCTTGACACGATATATTTGACTTTAAGATGAATCTAGGTTGGTTTAATTCCCCCCTTTAAATAGGATATATTCCACAGGAATACCATGAGTCAATATCATGGATTTTATTTAACATAGGGCTATTTTTATTTTGATCAAGTCAAAATATTTAGAAGACGTTACATTACAATGAGTCAAAATGTTTACAAGACATTACATTACAACACCTCTACCATGTTAGAGAGCACCTCTTCCCACTATTAGAGAAAATAATATAACATATTATTAATAACTTTAATGATTTATTTTTTATTATTATTGAGAAAATGGAATGGTTAATATTCTATTTAAATAGCTATATGTAAATGGAATACTAAGGCTTAATATGATAATCAAATAATTATATAATGGAATCTGTCGAGACAATTTTAATGATGATAATGATGATTGAAACTAGTAATATTAATATTATATATCACAAGTATAAATCCATCTTAAGAAATGATCTAACCCAGATGGATCAATTTTTTTTTAGGAAGAAACTTCTTTTCCAATACAAAATAATACAATGTGTAGTTTTTCATTGTTTAAATTGACTTTTTGAGTGCTATATAAGGTATATAACTAAAACTCCCAAAAAATCCTTGTTGAATTTAGGGAAAAAGCATATATACCTAAAAAAAGACCAAAGTGTAAAATACTGGAACAACTTCAAACATTTTAACCATAAGAACTAATTTTTACAATATCTTTGTATGATATATAAATAATTCTTTTGAAACAATATAATAGTTGAAATTAAAATATTTTGCATAGCATGTGCATCTAACAGTTTTATTAGCACACACTACAAATGGTTTTTTGTTATTAATATATTTTTAAGCATAAGAATATTAATTCATTTTAAAATATTTTATTGAGGCGTAGTCTAACTTATAGAAAATTTTTCTTTTTTCATGACATTTTTTTTTTCTGGTTAATTTTAACCAAAATATGGCAAATTTAAAAAAAAACTCGAGTTTAAGTTGTTTAATCTATAGAGTTTGAGTCCCCCAAGGGGTTTTTCAGGGTGCTGAATTCATTTATGTATCGAAAAATTAATTTTACAAAAAAATCTATTTAGTCTACAAGTTAGACTACGCTAATCATATTGAATATCTTAATATATACAACATTAATATATATTCTTTAACATTTATTTCTCTCTCTCTCTCTCTCTCTCTCTCTCTATATATATATATATATATATATGAATTTAATATCAACATAAATTAGTTAACATACATCTCCAAATAGTTTATTTAAATTTCATGTTGAAATATTTTTGAGAAGTATAAGTTTTAACATCTTGCTCACATTTTTTTACTTCTAATTTTTGTACATCAAATTTTATTATGTCATATGGAAAACTAGCTAAACTTGCATATCATATTCATTTCTATTTTTGATTATAGCTGAAATTGTTTTTCTAATTAGAAAATATTTTATTTTTATTTTAAGAGGGAGACGTGTCAACTCCAAGCTGAACATGGGTGAAATTACACATTTCTCTTATATTAAAATGTAAAATAAACTTCTTGGCTCAATAATTCAAAATCCCTAATTAACTTTTATATAATCATAAATAATATATTAAAAAATATAAATTCATATAAATAATCATATGAATTAAAATTTTATGGAAAATTAAACATTATCATGGTAATCAACTAAATGAGTTTCTTCAAATACTTTTAGTTATTTGAACTAACAATGTTAATAGCATTTATTTAATTCAAATTCTCTAATTAACTTCTACATAATTATAAAAATTATATAAAAAATAAATTCATACTATTTAAATTTTTATGACCTTTCAAGTAAGCAAAAGCAATATTGTGCCATATTATTTTCTTGTCGGATGCAAGTTACATTTTTATTTTTCTTTTATTTCTTCGAATAAGAAGATATTTTCATTTATTAGAAAATTTTCATCTATTAGAGAAAAATTATATATAATCTGTATTTTATATATATAAAGTTTGTATTTTCAAAGTCTAAAAACTATGGTTTCTCATTAAAAAATGATACAAATATTGTATCAATTAAAGATATTAGAAATTTTAATAATCAACAACAAACTATTAGGCACTAATAACAATAGTAATTAGACATTAATAACCATAGTGATTATAATAAAAAATATACTTATTATTTAAAGATTATAAATGAAAACTTTATGGTATTTTAGGTTATGAAGGAGGAAATGCTTCCAATATTGACATGACTTTTCCTAAGTTGATTAACTTTTCTCCATCTTCTTAGACCAAAGCCTAATGCTATTGTGCCCTTTTTTCTTTCCTCCTTTAGCATATTGAGTGGATGTTTGGAAGATTGTGTATGAAATCTTAAATGAAGATTTGGAGAACTCAAGCTAGATTGTGTGTTCTCTGAATGGGTATTTGAAGAACTCGAACTAGATCAAACATTTTATGTTTGATGGTCTAGCATTGATTGTAGAACTTTATTGAGGTGTGCATTTCCTAGAGGAATCATCCATGAAACATCAATATCCATGTCTTCTAAGAGGTATTCAATCTCATCCTCTTTTATTACAATGCTAGTTGGATCCTTGGTAGATAATTTTGTTTATTGCCTCTTGGATTCTTTTATGAAGCTTTGTTTGTTAATTTTCTTTAAGGTGACATTGTTATTTACAATGATAGCTGCATTTCACCATTAATACTTTAACTTCACCCCATATCATCATTTTATTATTCATATCTACATTATTATACATAAGCATGTGCAATAACATAGAAAGAATCAACATCACCATCATCATCAATGCAGCGGAATATAAAAGGAACAATGGAAGAAAGCATGCATGCACATAGAGACACCATGGATTGGTCTGAGACTAGGGAAAAACCCACTATGGGGAAAACCCTTACAATTCTTCTTCTTCTTAGATCGTCATCAAATGATGCAACAAAAGGGAGTACAATGATCCATCACTTTATCTATGCAGAAAAACAATAATGATATCTATGAAACAGATCTAATCATGCTAGTAATTAGAACAGTCATACTGATGACAGTAATGTGCTGTCACAAATTGATGTCAACTACGATCATTGTGCCGAATACTGCTGAGTACTATTGTCACTGTCAATGAGCCCAATACATATGTTTGCAGAGGAAACTAACAAATCAGTTCAACAGATTTGTAATAACAACAAAGAAACTCATATCTAACAGATAACTAAAGATAATTGAAGCTGAGATGCCGAAAACTTAGATCTAGACAGGGTTGCCCCCATAAACACTATCTTCGGATGACTTAAACTTCAGGGTCACTCTCATGAAGACTGTATGTGTGCAACTGTAACTGCAAAGTTTCTCTCAGGAGGTCACTATGCATGCAACCTCGGCCCCAGACAATAAAAACCCATAGTCACACCCTTAAGGAGCTGTGCAAGTGACAAGCAAGGCCAAAGTCACTCTTTGGATGAGTTGTGCCGACGACCGTACTATCAGAGTCACTCCTAGGGCTTCCCGGTGTGGGGGATCAGGGATTGAACCCTTAAGAACGCAGAGTCACTCCTTTTGAACCATGTCTGAGCGACCAGCGAGCCAAAGTTGCTCTCTTAACCACTTTGTGCCTGCGACTGTGGATTAAAAACTTCTGATTTGTGATAGCGACCGAGATTTGAATTACCCAAACTGAGAGCAAATCTTACGCCTGTACTTTTGGACCCAATACAAAATTATGTCAATGAACCTGTGCAACCCAAAACAAAATAGAAGAAAAAAACATGTCTTGATTGAGTGTATCAAAATGAGCTTGAGGTATCTCCATTTTATATTTTTTCTTAAGGGTTTACTTGGGTTAAGATTGACCCAAGTAGTTACTCATGTGGTTAGAGCTGATCCATTCCATAATGTATGCATGAATAAAATAATTCATAACTAAACTTCTGCTTAACTAAATTGGGTGATCTTTAGGTCGATTTTGGTCCTCTTGAAAATAGGAATCTAATGCAATCATTATCTTTTTCCTTTGAGCTGTCTAAGGAGGAATTTTACCGCAATTGCAAGAATTAACACTCCCTCTCAAGTAGGGAGAATTCCACTTGCCAATATTTGTCCATCGAACAATATGTCATTTTAGAATCTTTGAGTGTCATCACAAATCATCCTGGATCATATATGTCATGCAGTCATTGTGCCATGTCCATCTCAAGTGTCTCATCATCACAAATCATCATTGTACATATCGATCTATCCTTTTCTTATTCCTGCTTATCTATGGATTGTACTTGCTTGTCCATATCTTTACGTCTTGTTAAGTTGTTGTATTGCTTGACTATCTCTACTCAACTCTAATTGCTGAAACTTTCTCTGATATAAAAGAAGAAGAATTTGTTACTGGAGAGGATCTCAATCTACCACCCTATATCCATCAGGCTGCTATCTGGAATCTCTGCTAGTGGGCTACTACCCAGAATATCATTAGGCTACTACCTGGAAATGTCATTAAGCTGCTACCCAGAAACACAAGTGGGGAGTCAGATCTACCACCCGCATCATCATAAGAGAGCATATCATCAAGGAGTACATCTCAACCTTGAATCACATCGGGGAGAAATATCTTCCACCCATACCGAGTAATAGGATAACTCATCACACAGGGGAGTAAACCCTCTACCCTGGATCACACAAGGGAGTACACCCTCGACCCAAAATTTCATCGGGGAGCTTTAACACTCAACTCAGAATCCTAGTGCCTATTGATATTCCCAACAATGACTCTCAATAGTCATGTGGTAGAAAAACTACATCATAATCGCCTTGGGTTGTACATCCCAAAGCACACCCTCAACTCATTGACCAAACGAGGAGCAATATTCCCAATAAGCCTTGCTTGTGGGTATGCTGCCAACTGGGGTATACTCTACAAAGTCCATATAGGGGAGTAAAACCCTCAACCCTATGGGTAACATATATGGGTAACACCTTATTTTCCAGAGTTCCCTCAACCCCAGGACCCCTTATCCCTCAATTCCTCACCCTGGGAGCTCAAACAGGGTGGAAGAGTTGGCTCAGTGTTCTTGATCAGCACCACTCTCATCATCAACTTGTATAAATAGAAGTTGTTTCCTATTCATACAGAAAATCAAATATATTTTTAGATCATATATAATCATATATATAAAAGAATGATACCATAATCGTCCTCCCTCTCAAGGAGGTGCCAACCACAAGCGTAAGCTTGTTTCGAACAACTGCACTATCTCAATTGTATGAGAGTATCTTAGTCCTAGCTATAAATATGGGACTTAATCAGATCATCACAATGTATCCATGTCATATCCAGATCATGATCAAGCATCTCTCTAAGGAGATTATGTACCTTGCCTCACAGCTAGCCATACTAGCAACATCGTGATCAACTTCAGTCATGCTATGGACCTCTCATCCAAGATATCATGGCAGATCATATACTAGAGTAGCATTCAAATGTGATTATCAATAACAATCTCAAATATAAACAATACATATGTGAAGATACATATCATATGAGAAATATATTATTCTCAAAATAGAATACCTCATGCAGATATTTCAAAGCATGCTCGATGGCAACTCTATGTGACTGAAGCAACTCACTCAGAATTCATTAAGGTTCTATGCACATCATACATATAAAAATAGATGTTCAAAATGGAACATCAATGCTTCAACTGTTAGATTCCATGTCAAGTTCAAATTAGAGTATCCAAGGATTTGATTTTGATTTTCATTATTCAAAACATTTTCCAATATCTTTGCAATATGGAATTTCTTTCTCAAATTCTAGAAATCGATTCATCATGCCATGACACAATATTTTGGGATTCATAATCAATATCCCTCTAATTATATCATTAAAGGCTCATTACCTATCACAAGTAGATCATCAGGATATAAAACCAAAACCATAATCAATATCAAAGCCATACTTTGGAACTCATCATCCTGAATTCATCAGATAACTGTCAAATCTAGACATATCTGGATTAGAATTCTCTAAGGATAATTCCTGGCTAATCTAACATAATCATAACTAAATGTTGTACCATCAACAACAAAGTCAACTCATTAGAGTTTAGAAGCCAAATTACGACCATTATCAAAGTGATCATTATCATAGTATTAATACTTTCAACCAGGAGACAGGTGTAGCTCATATAAAATCAAGACTTCATCATTCCAATAAGTCATGCATCTTTATCAAGCCATTCTCATAAGCATAATATAAGTCATCATGTCACTAGGTGCAAATGGATACATCAAGGATGAGTCCTGTAGGGTCCATTTTTCATGCCAAATCACAACTATCATCATTCGAACCATTGTGCTAAGAATAAGGAGGCCAATCTCGAAATACCCACATAAGTCATCATGCCCTCATAGTATCCATATCAGGGAAAATAAAAAATCATCATATCAAATCACTATACATAAGGTCAAGTCTAAATTTCTATCATAGAGAGTTCTAAAGTCAAAGGCCATTTCAATCATCAATTCAAAGTTATTTTCAAGCATCATGACAAAACACTTTTCACATATACCAGTAATTCCAAATAATGCCAACCTCTTGTAGCACAAACATAGCGGCATATCTATCTATATGTCCTGGTCACCTGCAAACAAAAATTCAGTTTGCATATTCATGTTATGGAAAAAATTCAACCTTGTCCTGTTAGCAGATCTTGTTGTTATCGCAATACATCTTTGGTCCCAATATTTTTTAGGTGACCATTTGATTTCAAGCACAATACTTCATTATATGATAAAAAATTTAACTCAACAACTTCATAAATCAATTAATAGTGAAAGAAAATGTCACACAAACCATCATTTAGAGTTCTAAAAACTTCAGAAAGCTTCAGATGATGGTCAACAACACTCAAACCTTTGGTATCTCTCTTAAGGTTAGCATGGGAGCGACTTTAGCTTCCTGGAAACTCTCTAGGCCTTAGCATGAGTGCGATGAGGGACGAGATCTCCTAGATCTGTGACTGTGATTGCAGAAAAAACCCTAATTTCTGTACAGGCTTTAGACCTAAGACCCTAGTGTAGACCAATATTTTCAGATGCACATAAATCATACTTCAGCAACATATAACAAAAATAGTAATAAGGGTAAGAATATTGAGTAGTGATTCTCCCTCTAACTCGAGATCTGCATCATTCATCTTAATTCATGTAAGAAACCTGTCTCTAGTAGAGTCATGCAACATCAGATATGTTAGATCATAAACATATGGTTATCAACATCGTGACATCGATCTTTCATCAAAGGCTTAGACTCAAAGCAACAAATATATCTCAAAGATTATGAACACAATAGATTATCAATTCACTACATCAGGGTACTGCATCCAGTTTAACCATATTCTATCAAGACAAAGTAGTAAGAGATATGGAATATCAATCTTACACTTATACCTCTCACGCGCACTTTAGGACCAATGAGATCATATTAGGTCATTCAAAAACAACAAGAGTTTTAATCACTCTTTCCATATGCTTTGATCATGATTTTCACAAGAATTACTAGCAGTCACATGTATAGGAGACAATGAACTATCCTTCTATATGAAATCCATCATGACAAGTATCAAGAGTATCATTTTGCTAGAGCCAAGGTGATACTCTTCTTTAGTATCAAGATATCCAACAAATAGATCATAGATGTTAGACGAACATCAAGTGTATCAGTGTGTCAACATTATATAGCCTCATTGAATTCAATAAGATCAAAGTGTTCAATACCAGGTGCATAGATCCAAGCCACTTTCATAAAGATGTATGAACCAATAAAGAAAGAGGCATTCTCATCCAACCTTAGGGCTTACCAAGTCAATAGATGAAACACAACATACCTTGCATACCTTGTAGTATTCAAATACCAGAGCATATGCTCATTAGTCATAGGTTGCTTGAAGTACTTTCTGATCTTTTCATGAAGTACCTCTTTACCTCTTTCCAGATCTGCATCTCAAAAGGATCCTCAAGAAAGACCTATTCATCACATCTCATCATGGAGGTTAGAAATGTCCATATACTCAAATACATATGTAACAATAAACATAATCATCATATCTATAAGTAAGAAGCATCATAAGTCAAGAAATACTTATCTTCAATGAGAGGTGCTCCTCTCTCTCTTGAATAAATCTTCAAGATCCATCAATGTCCATGGTCCATATACTAATGTTGTCTTCAAGTATCCAACCATATCTGCTAAGGATTACCCCATCTCGAAATTCATCAAATCTTCCACGAGTGGTTGAGCATATTCACATAGATCATGCTGGAGTTTCATACATCAAATATCAAGACTTTGCCATAGACCAGGATTTTCTCTCCAACCTTAACCTCATATAATACATCAAATCATAATCATTAAGATTCCTAGGGTTTTCTTCAAACCCTACATTTCTTATAGGTCTCCACCATCCTCTTCTTTCTTCCATCAATGGTGTCATCATTGGGGTGATCTCCATGGATTTTCTTCAGCCTAGCTCCGATGCCATGTTAATTTTCCTTAAGACGACATTGCTCTTTACTATGATAGTTGAAATTCACCATTAATACTTTATGTTCACCCCATATCACCATTTCATTATTTAGATATACACTATTATACATCAACATGTGCAATAACATAGAAAGAGACAACGTCACCATCATCATCAATGCAGTGTAATATAAATGGAACAGTAGAAGAAAGCATGCACACACATAGAGACACTAGGATTTGTCGGAGAGCAGGGAAAAACCCATTATGGGGAAAACCCTTGCAAATATTCTTCTTCTTAGATTGTCATCAAATGATGTAGAAAAAGAGAGTACAATTATCCATCACTTTATCTATGCAACAAAACAATAATGATATCTATGAAATAGATCTAAGCATGATAGGAATCAAAACCCTCATACTGATGACTATAATTTGCTATCACAAACTAATGTCAAGTGTTGTATATTGTCGTCACTATGCTGAATACTGTTGATTGTCACTGTCAATGAGCCCAATACATATGTTTGCTGCGGAAACTAACAAATCAGATCTACAGATCAATAATAACAGTAGAGAAACTCACATCTAATGGATTACTGAAGATAACTGAAGCATAGATGCTAAAAAATTATATCTGCACTGGGCTGCCCTCATAAAGATTGTTTACGGGTGACTTAAATTTCACGGTCGCTCTCATGAAGACTATATGTGTGCGACTGTAACTGCAGAGTCACTCTGAGGAGGTCACTATGCATGTGACCTCGGCCCTGGAATGTAAAAACCTATATTCACACCCTTAAGGAGTTGTGCGAGCGACCAAAAGGGCCAAAGTCACCCTCTAGCTGAGTTGTGTCGGTGACTGTGCTATCAGAGTCACTCCTAGGGCTTCTTAGTGCGAGCGACCAGGGACTGAACCCTTCAGAACTCAGAGTCGCTCACTTTGAACTATGCCTGAGTGACCAGAGAGCCAAAGTCACTCGCTTGACCACTTTGTGTGTGTGAGCATAGATGAAAAACTTCCGATCTATGACAGTGACTAAGATCCATATTACCCAAACCCAGAGCAAACCTTACACCTGTACTTTTAGACCTAATACGAACTTTTGTCGATGAAGCTATGTGAGTCAAAACAAAATAGGAGAAAAAAACATGTCTTGATTGAGTGTATTGAAATGAGCTTGAGGTCTCCCCCTTTTATAGTTTTTCTTGAGTGTTGGGGTTAAGATTGGCCCAAGAAATTACTCATGTGGTTAGAGTCGACCCATTCCATCATGTATGCATGAATAAAATAATTCATAACTCAACTTCTGCCTAACCAAATTGGGTGATATTTAGGTTGATTTTGTTCCTCTCAAAAAGAGGAATCTAATGCAATCATTATCCTGGTCCTTTGATATGTCCAAGGTGGAATTTTACTGCAGTTTCAAAAATTAACACTATTGGGGGCCAAAAAATATTTGGTAACACCCCTTGCAACTAATTGGTGGAATTCTGGATCATATGGAGATGTTTTAGCGGCTATGACCACCCTCCAAAATTTTGTCTTAGCCTTGTTTTGGAGCCTCCCTTCCAACATTCACAACAGTTTGCCTTACTTCATCAAGTTCAAAAGCTTCAGTGTCCTTCTTGCACAAAGGCAGCCTGTCAGTCACATCTTGATCCATTCACCTCACAGGTTGTCCACCCAGACTTGGTCCAGTTGTAGGCTGAGTAGCTTCCCATTGAAAATTGCACATTTCTGGGGGGCAAGAAGCCTTCCCTCCAGAAATTGCGTAATCTTCTCTGGTAGCCTGTTGGGCTCCAGGATTGCGCAATCCTGCCTGCCAACACCCCCAGCAAAATT
Source organism: Pinus tabuliformis (assembly GCA_031772625.1). Lineage (NCBI taxonomy): Eukaryota > Viridiplantae > Streptophyta > Pinopsida > Pinales > Pinaceae > Pinus > Pinus tabuliformis. The sequence continues at coordinate 816,767,034 of CM062808.1, read as the reverse complement.
TGTGCAAATTTCCCCAGCAAGGCTGCTTAGCCCAGAATTTGTGCAAATCTCGGGAAGAGTCAGTTGCTCTGCCTAGAAATTGTGTAAATCTCTTGGGAAACCAACCCAACTCCAAGCTAGAAATGGACATTTTTCTGCAACAGTCGAGCAGTCTTGCATGTGCAGCTGAGTTGACCAGTTCCCTCTAGGACTGAATAAAATAGACTTGCATGCATGGGTTGCTTCTCCCAAGGTAGCTTGCAAAGGCATCCCTTGTTTCAGGGATCTATGTTTAGTAGTTGGAGGTTACATGCAAGGAGCAATTCCGAAACCACCCACCAAGTGTTGCTTCCCCTAGATTCGTGGAATGTGCATCACAACCTCGATGTTATCAATACTCATCAACCGTACGCTGAAGAGCTCATTCCTGACATCAACCTTGCAACTGTGACATCCCACATCACATCTAGGAGCAGTCAACACATTGAACTCAACTTTTTCTGGGTAAGCCCACTTCCCATGCCTTGTGCTGCATTTCTATTGCTTTTTCTGTTTTCGCCTATTGGACTACTGTTTCCTTGATTTATTTGAATCCGTGTTATAGTTTACATATATACTAGCACTTGTCCTAGCTCTGTTTCAGTTTTCATTGCTATCTCACTGTTGTCACATGCATGAAACTATTTTGCACGGACATTCACCCAACCAGTGAAATGCCTCACCCACATGCATGTTGATCTGTTTGCTAAATATTTCATTCATGATTTGCATGAACTATCAGTCACTTCTGCTATCACTTAGTGTCATCATGCATTTACTGTCTTAGTTGCTTTCAGTTGCCCATCGGTGAGTCGGGCCAACCTTGGCCCAGACTTTGCCTTCACCAAGGTTGCATTGCACAGTCTGGGGAAGGAAGGATCACCTTCCTCTCTATATTTATGCATTCCTGCCCAACACTATTTTCCAGGATTGTTTTGCACATTTCTACAGGACAGTGGCTGCTTAGCCTAAGAAATTGCGCAAATTTGTCCCTAGGCCAGCAATCCTTCCTAGCTGGAATTGCGCATTGCGCAATCCCAACAGTTAGTAGCTAGACTGGACTATGCATTACAAAATTCCAGAAATCATCCAGTCTCCCAACAGCCAAAACTGTGCCTTGTGTAGTCTTGGCAGTCGGTCTCCCAACCTCCCAGCCAAAATTGCGCAACCTTCATGATCATGCACTCAGGTATGTTGCAAGTCAGTTCTCATGTTCATTTTGGTTTTCAACTGACAGATTGCTTTCCATGACTGTTCCCATGTCTCCAAGTATCCTATGTGTTCATCTGTCTCTCAACAATATAGGTACAATGGTTCCCACGAGAGCAAAGATGAAGACCCCATTCAGAGCACACTTGGAGATGCAGTCGATCAAGTGTCCACGGACTTGCCTACCGATGAAGACATCAAGTTGTTCGTAGACAAGAACATCAAGAGATGATAGAAGCAACATCACAACAAGTAGCATCATGAACAACAACTGAAGACAACATACCAAATGCAATGAATGTAAGAGGAGGGTTGTTGACAACACAGAGGCAGAACAAGGTTGCAAGCTCAGCAGGTCCATTGATGATGAAAGAAACTTTGGAGACTCCGGCTATGAAGTGACAATGCGACATGAAGATTTTGCACAGGCAGAATATGGAACAAAGAAGGAGTTGCATGTGTTGAACCAACAACTCAAGAAGAAGATGGAGCTGCACAGATAGACGAATGAGTTGCAACAGGAACAGGAACAATAGTGGGTGTAACATGCACTCACGAATGAAACTGCGCCTATACAATTTAAGGATCCATCCCAGTAGCTGACATAAAGCAGACATGGTGAGTAGTGTTGTTGATTGTATGCAAGGGATTTAGTAGTATGCATGTTGTTGAGTGCACGCATGCAATCCAACCCATTCAACACACTCTCCAAGGCGAAGACAAGAAGCAAGTCCAACTCGAGTTGAACATGTACCTCAACAAGTTGATGTGCATGACCACCAGCACACACTCGAAGATCACCACAGACACTATGCATAAGTGTGTTGTTGGTTCAACCGTACCCAAGAAGACCATGTGCATGTTAGCAGATGAGTTGGATGAAGGGTCTGAACCAATGCACCAGTTATAACTGAGGCAAGAGTTCTCTTCAGCAAGATGTCACCCTGAGGTGCATGCACACCATCACAGACAACCAAGATTGGCATCAACTTATTACCTTCACCATCACAAGCATGTCAAAGATTTGGTCTCACCACAGTGGACCAAGTGTTAGTGATGTGTTGCTTGTCTTGCTCAAGCCATGTTGTCTCACATGAGTACATGTAGATTGTAACGTCGAGTCATGTGAAGTGTAAGTTAAGTGTCAATAGTTGGACATAACAGTCATAGAGTAGGTGAAGAGTAATGAGGGTACTTGAACTGTCACGAAGGGGAATGTCAAGGATCACCCCACCCTTTGCTATAAATAGTCCCTCATAACTTATTGTAGAGGCTTTTGGTCAACCAAGCTTCTGATAAGACTACCTTGGATAAAGCTTCGATAGTATTGTAACGTGCCTTGGCTTCTCCATTGCACAGAGCTAGTTCATCTCTTTGGAGGAGAAGGTGGATGTGGTTGTAACGTTCCACTGTTGGGGCTAGCAAGTTTACATGGATGTATTGTATGATTGAGACTTACACTTCTTTATATAATAAGAGAAAGTACATTTTCATGCATATGTTGTTATTGTAGTTGGACTGTTCTGGTTTCCTTAATGATATATGTTTTTTAACTTACGTACTTGTGTATGAACTGATTTTTATGCAATTATATGAATCTTGTTGTTAATGTGTTGTATATGTTGTTAATGCTATTCTGTCCGTGTCGACTACTATGCTGGACACCAGATAGATATTTCACATGAACCTTGCTGTAACAACCGTTGCACTCATCTCAGACTGATCCATGAGTGTTGTACGTGTTATCTTACCTTGTATGTTGTGACTGTTGCATACGAATGGACTGCTCCACCAGAAGTTGTGCATGTCCTTTTGTGTTGTGTGTTCTTAGCCGAGTTGGGACTGATCCCTTTCAACTTGGAACTCACATTCACCCTCATCTTCCCTTTATGTGTTAGAACCTATCATACAACTTCTTTGACTCATTGCATCAATCACACCCTTGCTACTGACAGAGTTATCTTACTTGCCTCTATGCGACATCGCAATCAAGGAATTACCTTACGACCCACTGCTGGGACTCCTACACCAAATGGTCTGAGGTCTAATTGGGACTTCTTATTGGGGAGATCCCCTTCACATGTTGGCAGGTCCAACACCATCAACATTTATGGCGCTAGAAGGAGGGCCTGATGACAAGTTGTGTCCTCTCATCCAGTTTTGAACCTTTGTGCATCTTTCATGGAGTCTTGCACTTTTCTTTCCCCATGTTGTTTTTTGAATTGTGATGATGTCTCCATCATGGGGAATATTTTCAATATCTTTTCCACTCACACGTATGATGGTGAAGGCAAAGTGGCCTGGCCTAAGCACTTACATAAATTTCTTTCCATGATTCATGAGGAAGATGAGTTTTCTGATGAACAGGCTAGTTTGCTGCTTGCATACACACTTCACGAATCTCCATTTTGTTGGGTGCTCAACCTACCAACTGACACCATGCACTTATTTGAGCACTTTTGTGATCTTATTGAAGACACATTCTATCATTTTGATCTAGACCATCTTGACCAGAAACTGTTACAGCAACAAAGGGCTCCGTATGAATCCATTACTAATTTATGGCAGTGCTTTTGTGACTTGCAGTTTCAAGCTCCGAGGAGCCAGATGAAATTTGCTTATCTTTGGGACTGGTTCGAGTAATACCTTAAGAAATCTATCTATCCCAAGAGAAAGTTTGAGATCAAGCCTCGCTCAACATTCGTCTTTGATGTAGTTGTGCAATCTTATGTGGAAGTGGGTAGTGTCTCAACTGACTCTTCTCCTTCCTCTTATTCAATAGCTCCACCACTGCCCAGTGATGTTGATGATCATGCTCACACACATGTTCATCCTTCACACCCTCACAACATCACTTCACTAAATTGTTGTGTAGATTTGGTTGTGAGTCATTCAAGTCCTCATATGCATTCTTTTCTACGACCTTCGTTTTCGCACCCGGGTGTTCCTCTGGATGATGTTGTCTTGTGTTTTTCCATTCCAAACTCGTCACTTGTTGTGAATGAGGAACAACCCATTGACGGAGTTGGTGTTGCGCAACCAACATGCACTGTCATTCATGAAGAGTATGAGTGGGAGCTTGAGCATCAATACTTGGCGAAGGATGAATCCCTTCTGTCCGAGCCCCCTCTGTTATTTGCTAACATCATTGGTGAACCTGCCATCCATGATTTCGCATGTGTGTATTCATCCATGAATGCACCCATTGTTGATCTTTCACAGGACACACCGTATGTTAGCTCATCATCCAACAACAAAGGGGACCAATCATTCATTGGAAATCAACTTGATCTCTCATTTGCTTTTTCTGGAAATACAGACGGTGGACATCCTTCCTCCTCATCTACCCCTCTATGTGATTCATCAAACCATGAGGATGCTGATCAACATCCTTAATTTTCTGATCTTAGTTGTGGTGTTCTCTTCACCTCATCATCCGATCATGATGTTGATTCACTCGTTGTTAATCCGTATAAGCCACTGGTCTAAGAAGATCCATATGTTAACGAAGTCGAAAGCCCACAGACTGTTGAGGCACTTCAGCCCGAGTTGATGGTTATGTCAGGCCTTCGCTGTCCTGAGGTTGGTTTCACTTCCGATCAAGAAATTATTTAAACACTCAAGGCTACTCATCACTCATCTATATGCACTCAAGATCAATCTAACACTCAAATTTTACTTCCCCCACTTGAACTACATGATCCCATTTCTCATGCATTGGAGGAGTCTTACATTGAAAGCACTCATGTGCAAAGCAAGTTATCTTTGTTTCTTTTGTTTGCTTGCATGTCACAGTCAAGAGTGTGCTTATGCTTCAAAGTTGCATGTAGTGTCACAAAACACCATGATAAGTCTGTGGACTGCCTGTCATGCACATGCACTCACTTATGTCTCGTGGGCACTTTGAATCACAAAGTGTGGTTGTCTTCATTTTTATATATTTCTTGCTTGCTGGTTCGCACAACTAGGTTGCTCGCAGACCAAGCCTTGACCAACATGGGTCTACCAATGCACCGGTGGCTACATCGGAAGTATCACTTCATGTGATCAGGACCATGTACCATTAGTGTAGAAGAAGGTGTAGTGTTTGCTTTCGGTTGTTTGCTTACGTGCTTTGTTTGCTTGTTTGTTTGCTTGCTTGCTTGTTTACTTGCTTCACTTTCATTTTTTCTTCTGCTCTTGCCTTGCTTTGTTGATTGTTAGTTCACTTGCTTGCTTTGTTCATAGGTTAGTTTTGCATGAAACCATGTATGACTCTTGAAGTGAGTTGGGTAAAGTATAAGAGGGCTTGTACAACTATCACTACTTGGGTATCTGTCATCTTGCCTCTATATGATGAGCTTGTTACTTTTAGTGCATGATGTCAAAGGAAAATACATACTATTTGAAGTGAACCTTGGTGTAAACGCAACGCTTGCGCGCTAACTAGTGTCACCTTCTTTAGTCGATTGTTTTTGGGTTAACCCTTCTCAGCTCAGTCAAGTAGAGTAAGGTAAGGGGAAAACCTTAACAGGCATGCCAGAGATACAATAAACTACTTCTCTTCTGGAACTACCTCTTCTACTCTTAATAAGTCGGGATCCCTGCTCTGCCTCTGAAATGAATAAGCGCTATGCACAGTGGAAAATGAAAAAAAGAAAAGTAAAAAATTCAAAATGAAAAATGAATAAGGCGAAAGAAGAGAAATGCTTCCTATGCAGGGAGGTGATGTGAGTAACTCTGCTGAGGTACCGACCAGGCTCACTGGTAGAAGAGCCATGCTTGTGTTCCTATGTGACTTCACCGGGGTGTTGTCGAGGCCTGCTAGTAGTGTAGAAACACCAGAGATGAAATTAAGACTTTGACGACTATACTGCTTGTTAACCTATATACCCCTCAACCACAATCGAAACAAATGTGTTGCCTTGGCCTGGAATGTGTGTCAATTGACCAATAGTTTGGTAGATTCTACATCTTACAATCAAGTTAGTGTGAAACCAATATGAGCTGAAAACTGAACAATACTTGTGGAGGTCTTAGACTTGCTTTTCATGAACAAGGTCCATTAAGAGAGATGGAGTTCTACCAGTGTGTTGCCAAGTGTTGTTGGGGCTACAACCACCCTCCAAAATTTTTCCTTAGCCTCATTTTGGAGCCTCCCTTCTAACCTTCACAGCAGCTTGCCTTGCTTCGTCAAGTTCACAAGCTTCAATGTCTTTCTTTCACTAAGGTAGCCCGTCGGTCACAACTTGATCCATTCCCCTCATAGGAAGTTCACCCGGACTTGGTCCAACTGTAGGTTGAGCAACTTCCCATTGAAAATTGCGCATTTTTGGAGGGCAACTGGCCTTCCCTTTAAAAATTGTGTAATCCTCTCTGGCAGCCTGCTGGGCTCCAGGATTACGCAATCCTACCTACCAAAACTCCCAACAATATTTGGGAAAATTTCCCTAGAAAGACTGCTTAGCCCAGAATTTGAGTCAGCTACTCTAGCCAGAAATTGTGCAAATCTCTTGGGAAGCCAGCCTAGCTCCTAGCCAAAAATGCGCATTTTTCTCCTACAGCCGAGTAGTCTCTTTCATGTGCAGCTGAGTTGACTGGTTCCCTTCGGGACTGAGAAAAAAAGACTTGCATGCATAGGTTGCTTCTCCTAAGGCAGCATGCAAAGGCATCCCTTGTTTTAGGGATCTATTTTTAGTGGTTGAAGGTTACATGCAAGGTGCAATTCCGAAATGTCCCCCCAAGTGTCGCTTCCCTAGATTTGTGGCATGCACGTCACAACCTCAATGTTATAAAAACTCATCAACCAGATGCTGTAGAGCTAATTCCTCACATCAACCTTGTAGCTCTGACATCCCACATCACATCCTCAATTTTTTTTGGGTAAGCCCGCTTCCCAAGCCTTGTGCTGCATTTCTGTCGCTTTTTGTGTTTTCGCTTCTGGGAGTACTGTTTTCTTTATTTCTTTGAATGCTTGCTATCGTTTACATATATACTAGCCTTTCCTAGCTCTATTTTAGTTTTCTTTGCTATCTCACTACTATCGCATGCATGAAACTATTTTGTACAGACGTTCGCCCAACTGGCGAACTGCCTCACCCACGTGCATGTTGATCTATTTGATGAATATTTCCTTCATGTTTTTCATGCAATGTCAATAAATTCTGCTATCGCTTAGTGTCACCATGCATTTACTATCTTAGTTGGTTTCAGTTTCCTGTCGGCGAGTTGGGCCAACCTTGGCTCGGACTCTGCCTTCACTAAGGCTGCATTGTGCAATCTGGGGAAGGAAGGCTCACCTTCCTCTCTAGATTTTCACATTGCTACCCAACACTAGCCTCCAGGACTATTTTGCGCATTTTTGGAGGACAGTGGATGCTTGGCCCAAGAAATTGGGAAAATCTGTCCCTAGGCGAGCAGTCCTTCCCAGTTGGAATTGCGCATTGCGAAATCCCAAATTTCAACAGTGACATTTGAATGTGCATTGCGTAGCTCCAGTAGTTATCCAGTCTTCCAACAGCCCAAACTATGCCTTGTGCAGTCTTGGCAGTCGGTCTCTTGACCTCCCAGCCGAAATTGCTCAACCTTCATGATCATGCACCCAGGTATGTTGCAAGTTAGTTCTGATGTTCATTTTGGTTTTCAACTAATAGATTGCTTGCCATGAGTGTTGCCATGTCTCCAGGTATCCCAGGTTTTCATCTGCCTCTCAGCAGTATAGGTACAATGGTTCCTAGGAGAGCAGAGACAAAAACACCGTTTAGAGCACACTTCGGGATGAAGTCAATCAAGTGTCCATAGACTTGCCTACCCATGAAGACATCAAGTTATTTGTAGACAAGGACATCAAGATATGACATCAGCAGCATCACAACAAGCAACAATGAGCATCATGAACAGTAGCTGAAGACAACATACCAAATGCAACGAATCCAAGAGGAGGGTTGTTGACAATACGAAGGTGGAACATGTTTGCAAGCTCAGTAGGTCCATTTATGATGAAAGCAACTTTGGAGACTCCGGCTATGAAGTGACGACATGACATGAAGATCACATAAAGGAAGATGGAACAATGAAGGAGTTGCATGTGCTGAAGCAGCAACTCAGGAAGAACATGAAGTTGCACGGATACACAAATGAATTGCAATAGGAACAAGAACAATAGTGGGTGCAACATGCATTCACGGATGAAACTGCACAGACTGATCTCTTTCAACCTGGAACTCACATTCACCCTCATCTCCCCTTTATGTGTTAGAACCTCTCATAGGCCTTCTTTGGTCCACTGCATCAGTCACACCCTTGCTACTGACAGAGTTATCTTACTTCCCTCTGTGCAACATCGCGGTCAAGGCATTACCTTACGACCCACTGCTGGGACTCCTACAAAAAAGGTCGAAGGTCTAATTGGGACTTCTTACCGGGGAGATCCCCTTGACATTTTAGTGGGTCGAGCACCATCAACAAGAGAGGAGAGAACTGTGAAGTTGATTTCAAATCTAGGGTTGACCAAACTCTTAGACTCTTAGATCCTCACATTCCTTATCCTTTAGGGGAAATTTAGAAAACCCTCTTTCTCTTTATCAATTGATTGAAATGTTGTTAAATATTTGGCCATCACAACAAAGTATCTAAAAATATATCCATATTCATGACAATACCTACATTTAAATGGGACACTTCCATTATCAAGTGTTTGTTCTTGTAGTATCATTAACTCTTCACCTTTAGCATCATTAGTATATTTTGGTCCCTTTTGCATGATCTTTGGAACCATTAATATGTATTTAAAAGTAATAATGGTTCTCAAGGCCAATTCCATGGCTAGGGGTGGAGAGAAAGGGTCTTAGGCCCAAAACAAGGTATCCCAATCGAAATGGCATGAATAATGCCTCAAACCACCATAAAGATCTTCACTAGGTGTTTTTTGCCTCTAGAGGGATATTTTCCACCATCAGTATGATGTGGGCATGTTAGGGGGATATTTGGTGCCATTAGTTTGTTTGCACAATAAAAGTGGTTTTTAGGGTTTTATCATAGTCATGCAAGGAAAACAAGGGTGTTAGGTCTAAATTTAAGCTTCTTTATCTCCATAGCAATGAACAAGGTATTGAACCACTAAACAAATTGTCTCTAGGAATTTGGAGGCTTACAGGGGGGTTTTGGTAAAATTAATGTATTTTGAATTCCATGGGGGATATTTGGTGTTATTTGTATGTTTTTTCACAATAAAATGCATCTTGGGGATAATTCCTAGATGATGAAAATAAGTGCCTTATGCAAAAAATGAACCTTCTTGATCTCAATGGCTATGGAAAAGGCCTCAAACCACTACACAAATCCTCCCTAAAAAATCTATGGCCTCCATGTGGGAATTCAAGGAGGACGAAAAAGGCCCAATGCTATAAGAAACGATTTCACATGCTCAATAGAAATGAGAAAGACCATTTACCCGGAATATGGAATTTTTTAGTTAGTTTTACATGTTAATAATTGATAGCAAGACTTTGACCTTGGTAAGAGAAGAAAAATATAGGTCGCATTCACAAAAAAAAATCGTTCTCATTCTGAATAGCCATGAACAACTAGGAATACTGATAGCATTAGTATCTTTTACACAATAAGAATGGGCATCAAGACCTTGAACATGGTCAATAGAGTAAGAAAATGGAAATATGTCCTAATTACAACTTTCTCATGCTCAATGACCATGAGTAATCTGGTCAACTAGAAATATAGGAACCATCAATATATTTTCTATGATAAGAATGATTCTCATGGCCCATATCATGGTTGCAGAAGGAAAACTAGGGACTCAAGCATTAAATAAATCTTGTTAGGTCCAATGTCCATGATTAAAACGTCAAAGCACCGTGAAGCTCCTCTATAAGGGATGTCTAGCCTTTAATGGAGACTTTTATGACATTACTCTTTTTTTGACCTCTATGGGGTATTGTTGGTGTAATTAGCATGTTTTGCATAGTATCAGCAGCTCTCAATATTATCAAAAAACATGTATGTATCCTAAGGCATATGCCATGAATGGGTGAGAACAACAGAGGTCTTTGGCCCAAAGTAAATATTTTACATGTAAAAGGCCTATAGGGGAATCTTTGACACTACTAGCATGTTTTGGTGTTTGTGGGGTGACTTTGGCACCATCATGTTTTCCACAAAATTGCATCTTATACTCTTTATGATTAAGGCATAAAATCTGCACACATGTCATCTCTCAAGGATCTATGACCTTTGAGTGGACTAGAAGAACCATTTAGAGATTTTCCATAACACATAAAAGAGTTATGGTAAACATCATGAATGTTTGGGTTAAGGGGCAATAGGTGTCTCAATCCTTAAAAGAGAAGCACCATCTTGGCACCATCATGTTTTCCACAAAATTGCATCTTATACGCTTTAAGGGAATAAGAAATAGGCCTTATGCTCAAAATGAAGCTTCCTAAGCTCAATCACCATGACTAAGGCATAAAAACCCCACACATGTCATCTCTCAAGGATCTATGACCTTTGAGTGGATTAGAATAAGCATTTAGAGATTTTCCATAACACAAAAGAGTTATGGTCATTATCATGATTGTTTGGGTTAAGGCGCAATAAGGATCTCAATCCTTAAAAGATAATCTTTATCATAAGAATATCCTAGAATATTTCATGGAGGTTAATTCGGATTTAGAAAATTATGGGTTTGATAGATAAAAAATATATACCTATGTTTAAGTAATGGAAGTTATGTGTAGAAAGAGATATGGAAAAGTATATATATATATATATATATATAGTAATGAGAATTGATGGAGGATCTCTAAGTTTGATAGTTCCACTACCATTATAATATTAGATACAACTTTTTATAAATGTTACTAATGGTTAGGATACAAAATGTCTCCAAAAACTTGAACTTATGTAATTGGGAAACAAATTCTTCACCAAAACACTCAAACTATAATCTTTTGACTAATTATTTTATATTTGTTAATTAAAAAAAATATTGTTATTTATTAATTATTCAAAATATATTTGTAAATGTATAAATAAATTTAAAGTCATACATTTTGCATATATAAATAAATAATATTTTGAACATTTAATATTTCACAAAATGAGAGTGTGTTTATTGTTTCACTCTAAGGAGAACCATAAAGCTAAATCGGCTTTTACTTAGCTAAAATGGAAGTTGCTTGTTCATCGAAAATTTGTTCCATATAAATATAGATAATTAGCACAACTACATTAATAAATGTGGTTGATATATAGTGTATATCAAACATATTAATATAAATATTTAGTATCAATATTAATGTTAATAATAACTTTTATTATTAATATTAACAATTTCCATTCTTTTAAAATATAAAAAATTATAACCCACTAAGATTTAATGGCTGAAACTGCCATTTCCCATTGTGAAGTGACCGCGATGGTTATGAATTCTTTGTAAACCCTAGACCACAAACAACAAAAATGCCAATTATGCAGTGTTTGTTGAGAGTTGATCTCAATGCCTTAATGCAAACGCAGTCCAAGTATCTTGTATTCTTATCACATAAATAACCAGTGCGTCATTTAAACCAAAAGAGAAATCATATTAAGTATTGTATTTAAATTGAATTCATAAATAATTAATATCTCATTCAAATGGACCTGTTCGGAGGAGGATTTAAGTTTGATCAAAAGTGTACTTTGATATGCACATTCCATACATGCCAAAATAACACACTCCATAATTAGAGTTTTCAGTTCTAGCCATATGCTCAAACAAATTTCCTTACCCTTAAACGTAAATCTAATCTAATCTAAAATGAATATAAAGTAAACTTATAATTAATCTATTTACACCTATTTTACAATGATGTTACATTTTTTTTGCATTGATCTTTAAGATGTGGATTAAAGAAGTAAATCGACACAATGGTTTGATCGATTTAAAAAGGCTAATCAAACCACAATTAAATGATTTATTTGCCTCTTTAAGAGAGGACTTATGCAAACTATGATGTAAATGGAGAACTAATCCAATATATGAAAAACCTTCCTCAAACTATAATGGGATAACCCTCTCTTAATCTAAGAGAAAATTAAATAAAGCAGGGAAGGAAACTATGATGTAAATGGAGAACTAATCCAATATATGAAAACCCTTCCTCAAACTATAATGGGATAACCCTCTCTTAATCTAAGAGCAAATTAAATAAAGCAGGGAAGGATTGTTTTATGAATGAATCTAGAATTAAAATTCGATTATGAATTCTAAAATAGTTTGTAAACTCATAAAAGGTTAAAACAACTATGTAAATTAATCTACTTTAATAAATATTTATTAAGGTAAGTTCACTTACAAGCCTGAATTCATATTAAACATAATTCATTATAAAATTTATATTAATCAAAAGAAATAGTTCATTTCAATTAATACACATAAAAGAAAAATATACTTGTAAATGAATAATAAATAATTATCACTCACCATAAATATAATTCAATGAATTAAGTATGATTTCGATCTCATTTTTCCTCTTGGAGATAGCCCGTGTGAGACTTCAGCAACATATCACAATATGACTCAATAGTAGTGTTAGAGATCAAAGAAACATACTACTTATGATGTATATCAAAACCAATTATAAAACTTTGACAAAATATGTAAATTCATCATTCTGGTAATTGTACACAAAAATGGAAATTTATTAAATAGTGCCCAAGCTTATTAAAAATATGCAGTCCTAGAGTAGCTCAGACCCATAATCACATTGCCTGCAATAGTGCTAAGCAATGAGAACAGAGTTAGAAACTCTCTCTTTTCTCTATAATCAACCTTTCTATACATAACAATAGTGTTATTTCACAAATATAACAACTACAAAAAATCCCCCTTGAGTGGATCACGACCTTCAACCTTGCATTGAATTCATGGGTATTTATAAAAGATTTATAGAGCTAACAGTCTCCCCCGATTCTCTCAACAACAGAGTAATAAAAGTAAATGAATGGGGTTGTTTTTATGCAGTTGGATCTTTTTGGAAGAATATAGATTACCACAATTAAATATTGTTAAGAAGATCACCTGGTTTGGTTAGCGCTCTGATAAGATTGTACAACTTCGTTTTCACTAATAGGTGAAATTCACAAGCATGGTGATCTTTTAGTAACAACTTGAAGCACCCATTTTCATTTTAAGTTCGCTTTGGGCCACCTGGTGGAGTTTCTTTGACCACATATGTTTCTTCTTTGACTGTGGAAGCCTCTTCGTCAAACATAAAACAAAGTCAATGGTAAATACTTGGATTCTTTTATTAAAATAGCAAAAAACATATATTAAACTATAAAAATACATTAAACTATACTTATGCCAAGAGACATTTTAAAATTAATTAAGTGGATTTTATTTATACGCGACAAGAGTTGAGTGGTATTAGAGGTAAGCTCATCAGAACTTTTTAAAATGAGACAAAACGAAATAGTTGTGATATTGGACAGCTTCGATATCACAGTCAACTCCCTTTAATAGTTTTATCATGCCCATTATATCAGAGGTCTTGTATGAGAGATTTGATATCGGTTGTTGAAAAGAGTGACAACAGATAGGAAATTCAGATATGGATAGGAGGGATATGATTATCGGATGTCGGAGAGGCAAGGTGTAGTGACATGTCGGTGGATTGGCATATCGAAAGATTAGCATATTGGAATATCTACAAAGAACCATATCGAAGTATCGATGAATGATGTTTTCTGAGTTTTTTAAATGTGTCACAAAAGGAAATACCTGATATTCATTACCTCCGATATGCAGAGTGAAGACAATGACCTGGAATGTGGGTCCTTTGCTCCGACAGTTGATTATCATATGTTTTATGGACTAGCCACTTTATAATATACGTTTATTGAAAAGATCCACATTAATATGATGGATCGGAATTTGGGTGTCAAATATTTCCACAAGGGTTCTTCTGATATCAAAGTCTCAATGCCCAAAATATCCGATATATATTTAATCAATATGCTACATTGTTTAATGATTAAGGTTTAAAGCATATGCACACATCTTGGTATCGGGGGCTATTTTATTCATTAATCTAATTAATTAATATGTTTAAAACAAAAATGTTTTTACAAAGTTTATTAACAAACAAACTTAATCAAACTTAGGCAAACTATAAAAATAAAACAAGTGTAAATAAAAAAAAATTAGACTTGAAATGAAGCAATCACACTCAAGGTCTACATGCAATGCCGAAAGGGTCCCCATGTCTATAATGATAGAATAAAATGGGGGTGTTGTGTTTTCACTATAACAGTGACGACACACTCGGGAGAAGCAGTTAAATCTGTTGTAAAGATAGAGAAACATAGTTTAAAAATAAAGGAATTATAATTAGATAATTTGAATTGCTCAAATTTAGATATCCTAAACATTTTGTCCTTGTTATATGCTGTCAAATAAATAGATATACCATTATTAGTCAGAACTTGTAAAAATTACCCAATGAATTCAATGTTTCACTAAATTTATATGTATAACAATCAACTTAGTTGGGCATCGGTTTTCAAGTAAACAAGCTAATCAAGAAAACATAGTATTAATTTAACCTCCATACCATATGCATGGCCACTGCTGCTAGAAGACGTCTATAGCCTCAACATGGATGCCTTTTAACCCTTTTAAGTGTCAGTGTCCCATCTATTAGGAATAGATTCATAGTTGCAAAAGATCATTTTAAACTTATTTTAATGCCAACTGAAGATCATTGTCTTGGCTTGGTAACCAACTAAAGACAATGCCATTAACGAAATCTAACATGGTGAACAAGCCAGCTCGTGATGAAACTTCTTGTTTCTCAGCCTTGTGGCTTAAATTCATTACCTTGGCTTGGTGACAAATAATGGTAATGTCACAATGTTAGAACTTATGATCATGTTAGGTTGGCTTGTGATGATATCTCCTATCTTCAATTGACCATTTTTGTTTTTATATTTAACTATGATTAGTGTTAATCTCATGGAGATTGCTTAATATATAGGGTGACATATTTCTCGTTAAGAGCAAGGGATGGTGTAAAAATATTTAAGCCGGCTGCTATTCACTTGACTAAACTTGTTTGCCAAAAGAAATCATGACCTTAAGTAACTATTGTTAAATGTGTTTTAATTTCTTTAAAGATATGGGTTAAATATAGTTCATTAAAAAATAACAGAAAGAGTTAAACTTAAAGAATGAAAAACCAGGGACTCTACTTGGTTAGGAAAGCTTAAAATGAACATAAACGAAATCATCTTCATTGAAGTGATTCTTAGATATTAGGTTCCGTTAATATAAATTGGAGCATAAAAATGACTCACCCAATGATTATGCTAAGATGAAAGAGAAAACATTATTCCATTTTATTATGAAATGAAATGAAAAGACAATCGAGCTAAGCCTAAAATTCTTGTCAAATTAGAAAGAAGGTAATCAAGAAAATGAACCTTGAGATACATCTTACAAGATAAATAGAGGATTAACATAAAAATGAGATTATGTTGATTTTATCTTGTATGATGATTTGTTAATAAAGCTCTTTTGTTTCAAAGCATATGTATTGATTTAGATTTATTGTTGTATGCTTTGACATGGGTTTTCTTACTTTTTCAAATCTTGCTTTAAGATAGTTTGCGAGTCTTTATAGATTCAATTTTAGAACAATACTGCAATCAATTTCAAAATGTACGCAAAATTAGAAAAGAGAAAACTCCCTAATTCTATATGATGATTGTTCTTCCGAAATGTTAGTTTCTAGCAAAGCCAAATCTACAAATCAAATCCATGGGAACCTGCAAGAAGAACAACAAAATATAAGGAAGAAATAATGATTAAAAGAGAAAAAGAGAGCTGAAATAAAGCTCAAACCAGATGAGGATGAACATATAAATGTGTACTTGGAACAATTCAATCATTATTTTACGTGATGAATCTTCATTTTCTCCCATGTATTAATCAAAGTTCAAAACCATCTTCTTATTCAATTTAAATTAATTTCTAAACTAGCACTAATCCTAATTTAAAAAGTAGACTAAGACTAAGTGAAATAGTTCTTCCGATGAATCCATTCAAGCATCTTATTTTCTGCATAGATATATACATAAAACATTACTAACAAAATTATAAATCTACTTAAACCAACATAAATAAATCTAAAAACATTATGTACCAGTATTGTTAATGTAGGTACAAGAAGTAACTTATTTACATTCACCCTCTCTTGAAGATTTTCTTCCAACCAGGTATGGATCATAAAAATATGGATAGATATTAGTTAGAGATTAGAAGTGATTTGAAAAAGAGAATAGCATGTCGTTTTGTGAAAATTAAACGATGCAAAGAAGCATTTCATTTTTATTCGAAACCTTCAGCAACAGGATAAGAAACACTTGAGCAGACATTCGTGGTCGTTGAAGTGGCAGGGCAGGGCAAAAATTTAAAGAGATAGAGGTTGCAGCGAAGGAAAAATTCGTTATAGTATATTTTGTTGATTCATCAATAACCAATTCATTTCACCATATGACTTTCGGGTTAGCATTTACTCTTTTCATAATTTTTTTACTCACGTGAGTTGGTTAGCGTAGGAGGCCAGAGCTATTATTTATTTACGTCTGGTGTCGGTGTGCGATAAACATTTAAAAGCATGCCAAAGCTGAAGCAAACTAGCCAAGACAATGTCCATTCCTCTTCTGATTGGATGTATGAGGTGAAGGAAATTTGATTCCCTTGTATCAGCAACAATTGTCATATTTAATGTCCAAATGCCGAGAAAATTATGATTTGTTTGGTCACACATGTTCTTTTACGCGTTACGCTGGTCGCTCTCTTCACGGTTAAACTCTTGACAAAGTTTTCATCCGAGCCCGCAAACTACTCGACATTTGTTTCGTGACAGTTTCGACGCTTTGACAAGACGCACGATCTTTGACGTTTGAACTTTGAACAACTGCCATGTTCAACCTGCCGTGTTATGCAAGACACCCAGTGGTTGAATCGGCCCACAAACGCGAGTCATTGTTATTGACCTGAACTTTCTTCACGAACTTGTTTATATATCAAGTTTGTGCCCAAAGAATTTAGCGCTTCATGTGAGTTGCTATTTATGATTGAGAATTTGTTTGCAGATTCCACCAACGAGCAAAAATCCTGAAGCGTTAGAGAGGGCAAATAGAGGCTACCTCTGATTTCAAGATACTTTACCGTTTTCAGAGAACAATGGACCTTTTTGGTGTTCGAAATGCTCCCTGCGTACTCAAGGATCAGCCCAAGAACGATAAATCCTCAGGCATGTATCGACCCTCAATGATAAATCCTCAGGTGATGCAGCAGCTGCTTTCAGTTCAAGGGTTGTCGGATGAAAGAAAGGCCGAGTCCACTCATGGTAAGGGCCATTACACAGAGCTCCCTGCAGAATCCGAGGCATTATATAATCAAGAGGACTTTATGGGAAAACCCTATTTGTTGCCTCCTCAGCTAACAATCTTCTACAAAGGGACGATGACAGTCTATGATATGTCCGCGCAAAAGGCACGCTTTATTCTATCCAAATCTTCTTTGAACTGACTATAGTGTCTGTGATTTTACAGCGATTGTATTGTAATAATTTGAATAACCATTCCTGGTTTTGATGTCCAGGCTCAAGCTATAATGGCGTTGGCTGGGAATATGATGGATTCTCCTGCAGATAACCCCACAGCAGCAGCTTCCAGCAGGCCTTTGAGCTACGTTAGCACATCAACGCTCGGTCATACGGGATGCCTGGGTAAGAGGTGTAATTTGCTTCAAATGTTTTAATTATATAGAAAATTATATGTATTAATTATATAGAAAATAGGATTTCAAGAATATTTTGGAATATTTTGAAATTGAAAAATAGTTATGTAAATTGTTTAATTTAATTTTTTCCTCTGAATTCTCTTATTTCCGCAATTAAATAAATATAAACGGATTCTTGAAATATTCCACAATCAAACCGACATAAACGAAATCAATTGACCTCGCCAATGTCGGTTGGATTGTGGAATATTCAGAAAATCCACATAAAAATACTAGCTTTGGTCCATACAAATCTAAAATATGACCTACCATAAACATAAAGATACGAGTTAATAACTCTCTGAATTTTACATGTGCAGATATCCCTATGGCTAGGCAGCAATCTCTGCAACGTTTTCTGGAAAAACGCAAGGACAGGTAGTTAATCGACATCAAGCCATCGCTTTGAAGTTCTCGTAAATTATACAATGTTTTATCAATTTGTATCATTCATCCATAAATCCACTTGTTTATATGTTTGTATCATCCATCCCTAATCGACATGCAGATTGAGCAGCTCGGCTCCATATCGTAGGGTGTTCATGTCTAAGCAGCTCGCAAATGATGGGCTTTCGACATAATTATATCTCGGACTTTCCAATCTGCAAATCTGGCGTCTGCTGGAAGTAAGGAATTCATCATGTATCAAAGGTGTGTTTTGTGCGATATATATTATGATCCTGAGCATGCGCCGATCTTCTGTTAATAAAATTGTCAGGCAGAAACAATGAACAATCCAGGTAGAATTTCTCAGATTACCGGAATTGATGTTCGAAAAAAGACTTAAACATAAGGTCAACATAAGGTTTAGTCAATGTATAAAACGGCCAAATATTCAATGCATATTTTATAGACATGCTGGTTTTCTAAGAAAAAGTCATGCAACGATATAGTCCTTTTCTGCATTTGTCCAAATGCACTTTGAGAGTTGCAGGGGTGATTATTGTTGGAAACTAAAATTATTTTTTATCGCTGAACTAACAGTTTATTATTAAATATTATATTCATATAATAGAATCTTTGATTTCTAAATAAAAATGTATATATATATTTTAATAATCTAATGTTAATTTATTTCATTTCATGGGTGCAAGTTTCTGTGATCCATAAAGTTTATAATTTAATTTTTCTTTAAAAAAAGTCATATTAGATATTTTCAAGTGAACAAGATTTCCTACTATTTATTATAATTTTTTTAATACCTTTCTTTTATATAACTTTCATTTATACCTTTCTCTTATATTTATATTTCTTTAACTGGTTTCTTATATGTATTTACTTGCTTATAAATATGTTCAAAATAATAAAGTATAATCATAATAAAGAAGTATATATATATATATATATATATAAAATATTCAATTTAGTATAAAATATTATTTATTTTATGTTTTGTATAATTATTTGTTGTATTTATTTGTTTTTGTATTTTTATAATATTTATTTTCTTGCTTAGATTAATTTATCTATGTAAGTTTTGATGATGAACCACATTAAGTGATTGGAAACTAGTTTACTTGAAAAATTCCAATGTGATTTTCATGAATTTTTTTTTTATAAACATTATGGATCACCCAAGTTCTCATTTAGAAACCCAAAGGATTTTTGATATTATAAATCCAAAGAATTATTAATATTATAAATACAAAGGATTAATAAACTCAAAGGATTAATATTGTAAATCAAACAGATTATAAACCTAAGGGATTAATATTATAAACTATCCGTATTAATAAACTGGAAGGTTTATTAATATTTAAAAACCCAAGGAGTTATTAATATGATATACTCAAGGGATTAATATTAAACACCCTAGGGATTATTAATATTACAAGCCTAAAGGATTGATAAACCAAAATGATTAATATTATAAACCCAAAATATTAATAAACCCAAGGGATTCTAAATATTACAAACCCAAGATATTAATATTATAAACTCAAAGGATTCGTGATATTGTAGAGATCATTACTATTATAAACCTAAGGGATTAATATCATAAACCCAAGGGATTAATATTATAATCCATGTGGATTAATATTATAAACCTAAGAGACTAATATTGTAAGACACAAGAGATTAATATTATAAACCCAAGAGATGATTAATACTATAAACCCAAGGTATTAATAAACCTAAGGGATTAACATTTTAAATCCATGGATTAATATATCTAAGGAATTTTTAATATTATAAACTTAAGGGATTAATATTACAATGTAATATATTAATAAACACAAGAGATTAATATTATAAACCCAAGGAATTAACATTAAACCCTAAGATAATAATTCCTTGGAATAATATTAAAGCTTAAGATTAATATTATAAAGCCAATGGATTAATATTAAACCCTAGGATTAATATTATAACCTGGAGAGATTTTTATTAAACTCATGATTACTATTGTAATCCCAAGGGATTATAAACACTAACAGATTATTATGCATGTTAGATATTTATATTATAAACCCAAGGGATCAATATTATAAGCTCAAGGGATCAATAAACCCAAGGGATTAATATTATGAATCCAAGAGATTGATATTATAAATAAAAGAGGTTCATAAATCCAAAGGAACATTAATATTGTAAACCCAAGGGATTAATATTATCAACCCTTGGGATTAAAATTATAAACCCAATGAGCTACTACTATTATAAATTGAATGGATTAATAAACCCAAGAGATTACTAGCATTATAAACACAAGGGATTAATCAATCAAAGAGATTTATATTATGGAGCTTTGGGATTAATATTATAAACCCAAAGGATCAATGTAATATTCTAAACCCATGGAATTAATAAACACAAAGGTTTATTAATATTATAAACCCGGAGAATTAATATTATAGAGCTAATGGATTAAGAAACCTAAAGGATTATTAATATTGTAAACCCAAGGGATTAATAGTATAAACCTTTGGCATTGATAAACCCTTGGGATTAATATTATAATATTTCCAAGAAATTATTAATATTATAAATTCAAGGAATTAATCAACTTAAAGGATTAATATTATAAAGCAAATGGGTTAATATTATAAACCCAAGGAATTAATAAAACAAAATGATTATGAAAGGGTAGTACGTAGTGCAAATCCGAGCTCGAAACCCTCGCACTCATGGAAGCCGCCGTCGGCATTCAGATCGGCTTGGTTTTTTGCGCAGATCTCAGGCAGGGGAACTGCAACGCAGGTTCTCTACTGCCCATCTCCCCCTCTTCCCATGCCGTGGACCTGGTAGGGTGGAGTTTCGCTGCCAGTGATTATTTGCGGGCATCACACGATTTGCCTGTAAATCCCGATCAGAGTTTCCAGCCCTCTCTAGTTAATGAAATCAGTGAGCCCCTGAGAAGAATCGGGATTCAGAACTTCACGCAGAATCACCCTTCCGTTCAACAAAATAATCTCTACGGCGAGCCTGCTCCTCAGGGAAGAGTCGACAGAAAGGAGCCAACTCGCGGATATTTGCCCGACGAAATGGATGACTTGAAGGAGGAATCAGATGAGAACGCACAGCCCAAGGCATTGGTCTCCCCTAGGGCGGATCTCGGGATCTCTGTCTCATCCTCATTCCATTTTCGCAGCCAGATTGCCCCAGATCTCCTCTCTGTCGGAAGCAAGCAACGAATTTTCTCCTCATTCTCGCCAGATTTGCTTGCAGAGGTTCCTCTTTTGATTCAGCTAGATCTGTTGGAAGAATCTCAGGAATTTAAAATCCAAGTCAAACTACTGGGCAAGACAAGGATGCATTGGGTTCGAGCAACAAATCTAGTCCAGGATCTTCTGCAAAAACTCGAATGCCAGCTGGGGATACCCTCCTCCTTCTTCAGATTGTTACATAAGGGTAAGCAACTAATGAATCCCCTTCCTCTCTCTTTTTACAACATTCACAAGGACACCTCTATCAGGGCTTCTTTTCGTTTACGAGGTGGTTCCTTTGGGCAGACCTCCTCTGCCCCTTCTTTCTCTTATAAAGATGCAGCTCGCAAAGACGCTGCCCAACTTCAGTCCTCTCCGAAAGCAGCCCATCCAAATGGGGCTCCAAAGCCATTTTTGTTAGACAAATCAGAGGAAATTCCTTCCATCAATTTCTCTCATGCTGAGATTGAAAATCGCTTACAGATTTTTGAAGAATCAGCACTCATTTGCAGATTTAATGGGCTTTGGCCTCGCACAGCAGATCTATACCAATGGATCCACTCCACTTGGACTAAAAAAGCAAGATTTACTTATGTTCAAAAGGATTCTTCATTGTGGTTTTTGACTCAAATGAAGATTACCAGAAGGCCTTAATGGGAGGCCCTTGGTTCTGGGGTGCGGCTGGGCTTTTTTTCACCCCCTGGTTTCCAAACTTCGACCCTTCTACAACAGTCATCACCAAGCTTCCCATTTGGGTCAGGCTCCCAAATCTTCCGGCTCATCTATGGCATGCATCTGTTTTCATAGCCATTGGAGATACTTTAGGACGCTACCTGGCTACAGACACCTCAAGAAAGGAAAATGGTCTTTACACCTACGACAGACTTTGTGCAGAAATAGATATTAGCAAAGGACTACAGGATCAGATTAATCTCAAGATTGGAGATTTCCACTCAAACCTTGGATTACGAGAATACAGCCTTCCGATGCCACCATTGCCATCAAATGGGGCACCTCCAGAGTACATGTACTCAGTTCCTCGATAAAAAGAAGAATCTAAATTGCAAACCCAAATCCAAGCGCTGGAATCCTTGTGAGCCTCCCCGCTCAATGTACGATCTAGATTTCTCTAGTTCGGATGAGGAGGAAACTGAAGCTGTTTTGCAGAATGATGAGGCTACTCTAGCAGATGTGCAGAATGATGTGATTCCGATGGACACTCCCTCGGGTGCTCCAACAGTCTCCTCTGACCCTCAGTTTTCTCAGAAACGTTCTCATTTTTCTTCTTCCTCAGATTCTGATAAGGATATTCCGCCGCCAGTGCAGAATAGTCTACAGCTTGTCATGGCTCAACCAAACTCCACTGGGTGGGTCAAAGTAAACAAGAAAAAAGGCAAAAAATGTCGTGTGGCTGGAAATGACCCCTCGGGGTAGTTCTCTTAGCTGAGTTCTTTCTTTTTGTTCTCCTTTGTCTTCTTAGCCCTTTCATGGAATGTCTCTAAGGCGCGAGGTGGATAGCCTATCACCTGTGGTTCCCTTGCTTTTCTGCTTCGCTTGCTTGCAAGCTTGATTGTACTATACTTTTCTTATCTTAATAGAATTAGTCTTTATTCAGAAAAAAAAAAATAAAAAAAAATGATTATTAATATTATAAATCCAAGGTATTAATTTTATAAACCCAAAGGATTAATAAATCCAAAGAATTGTTAATTTTATAAACCAACGAAATTAATATTAAAAATGTAATGAATAAATAAACTCAATGGATTAATATTATAAACCTAAGGTATTAATAAGCTCAAATGATGAATATGATAAACCCAATGAATCAATATTGTAAAACGCAAGGGATTACTAATATTATAAACCCAAGGGATTAATAAACACAAGAGATTACTGATATTATAAACCCAAAAGATGAATAAACACAAGTGTTGATTATAATACTACAAACTGAAGGGATTAATAAACTCAATGGATTTCAAACCCACGGTATTAACATTAAACCCTAGGATAAATATTATAAACCCTAGGATTAATATTAAACCCTAGGAATATAAAACCTAAGCTATTATAAACCAAATAAATTATAAACCCAATGGATTAATATTAAACTCATAGATTAATATTATAAGCACAAGAGATTATAAAACCTAGGTTTAATATTATAAACCCTAAAATTATTATATAAATTCTAAGATTAATATTAGAATCCCTAAGATTATAAACTCTAATATATTAGTATACATATTCAAGATTAATATCATAAACTGAGAGATTAATAAACCTAAGGAATTATTAATATTATAAAGGACTAATAAACCCAAGGGACTAATAATATTATAAACTCAAGTGATTAATAAACCTAAGGTATTATTGATACTATAAACCCAAGGGATTATAAATCCTAGGATTAATATTATAAACCCAAGGGATTTTAAACCCTATCATTAATATTATAAACCCTATTATTATAATCCTTAAGGTTATAAATCTTAAATCCAATATTATAAACCAGAATAAACCCTAAACCCTAATCTCAATATTCTAAACTAGAATACTAAACCTTAAGGATTAATACACCCAAGGGATTGATATTACAAACTCAATGGTTTGATAAACCCAAAGAGTTATTAATAGTATAAACACACGGGATTATTAATATTATAAACTCAAGAGATTAATCAACCCATGAAATTAATATTATAAACCCAAAGGATTAATAAAACCAAGGGGTTTATTAATATTATAAATTGAATGTATTAATAAATCGAAAGAATTACAAACCCATTGGATTACTATTAAACCCTAGGAAAAGCTTATGATTAATATTATAAACCCTAGGATTAATATTTTAAATCATAGGATTAATATATCAAATCCACGATTAATATTATAAATGCTATGATTATAAACCTAAAATCTAATATTATAAACCAGAATAAACCCTTAACCCTAAACCCAATATTAAAAGTTAGAATATTAAACCCTAATTTATTTAATGTCACGTTGTGACATTGAATAAATTTCATTGTAATGTATTATTGTGACAATGATTGTCACAAGCAATTATGTGTGGCGTTAATGCTTGTGAAATTATGACATTTGATAAATTTCCTTAATAGTAATATTAATACCTTGGGTTTATAATATTAATATTTATAATATCAATATTAATATTAATTTTATTAATACCTTGAGTTTATAATATTAATGTTTAAAATATCAATCCCTAGGATCAAGATTATAAACCCTAGGATTAACATTATAAACCCGGGTTAATCATGGTCATCCATGAATGACATTGGTTGATCATTGTTGGTCATTTTAGTAATATCAATATTGAATGACCCTAGTTTACCCTGGTTGACCTTCATTGGCCATGGTTAATCATTGTTGTCCATGGTTGACCATGGCCATGGTTTGACTAATTTGACTATGGTTGACCATTGATTTCAACGATAGATTATGATTTACCATGTCCAATATTAAAAATCAAATATTAAACCTTAATACTAAAATCAATATTATAAACCCTTATATTAAATTCAATATTATAAACTCTTATATTAAACTCTATGTTTTTAATGTCGCAATGGGATGTTGAATAAATTACAATATAATGTAACATTGCGACAATGATTGTCACATTGCAACAATGTATTTTAGAAAGCTACATAAAATCATATACCATTCAAACATCGCTTTGGAAAAATTACAATATAATGTAATATTACCACAATATTTGTCACATTGCAACATTAGATAGATAACCATTCCAATACCACAATATAACTATTAATAATAATCAATTATATATATATTATAAAATTATTGATTATCAAACAAAATCAAACATAGTCAATTGCATTATTAAATACAATTGACTAATTTAATTGCATTATTAAATACAATTGACTAATTTAACACAAGCATGATAGGATAAGGTTGTAAAAAAAAACTACAAATATCTATGAATACATGAAAACCTGTGCATTGAATCGGTGGGTGAACGATTGACATGCCTATTCATTGCCGCAAATGAAACACACAAACCGAATGTTTTGAATGTGGTTTGAAATGATTATCGAAATGCATTGATCACGTACTTCAGAATTCAAAATCACGATGGTGAACCCAACCGATTCCCCTACCACCTAACACATACCAAATTTTTTTATTAAAATATTTATTGAATTTTGTAACTCGCAAGATGAAATGGGAGTGTTAAATAACAACCCTCCAAACACTTATACAACAAAGAATATTCCATGGAGATGAAATCCTTTCTAACAAAGAATATTTCATGGAGATGAAATCTTATCTATCAATTTAAAAGAAAAAATAAAATTCCTCAACGCAGCTTCTAGAGGTTGAAATAAGTATGCCTAGCAGCATAAAAACCAGAGAATACTATGTATAAATAAATTTCAATTCATGTATTTATAAATTCATAATATATTTAAATGAAAAAAAAAATTGTTATGATATAGAGAATCATAGAACTGAACTAAATCAACTTTTACTTAAATAGAATGAATGTTGTTTGTTCATTCAAAAATATGTTTGATTTATTTTTATTTTAGAGGTACTAAACTAGAGGGTTCAAATCTCTCAAAATACAAACTTTTTTTCAAGTTAAAACTTGAAGAAAATATTGCATCTCAAAAGGTTTGATTCATCTCAGTTAAAATAGATTCATGTTCATTTTAATAATATTATTTATATATGTATAAATTTCAAATAAAAATATTCTTAATTGTCATTTTATTAAAACCATTATTCTTTAACATGTTTTATAATCTTTTTAATTTAATTTTTTAATGTGACATTGATAGCAATGATGATATATATAAATAAATAAATAAATATACAACTGAAGGAAAAAAAGATTGTAAATACTGGATTTGTATATGTTTATTAATTAAATTTTAATATAAAGTTTTGAATATAATGGTTATGAAGTTTGAATCCATATTTTAATTTATATGATAATTTATTACAACACATATATTAATATACTTCATATTTCTATATTTAGAAAAATATATATCTCTAAATTTTTAATTATGTTTATTTATTAAATTTATAATTTTTTTTATATTAACAGGGATGTCTATTTTGAAATTAGATTTCTAAATTTTTAATTTAATTATCAATAATTAATAAGTAGATGGTAGGGACTTAATCTCCATAGAGTATTCTTGAATATTTTTAATAGTATTTATCAATTAAAGGTTCAAATTTGTCTCCAAAATAGTTATGCCATTTTTTCCCCTTTAATTAAATTAATTAATCAAAAAATATTATATAAACAAGTGTCCTATGAAATAAGTTATGGTTTTTATGGACATATGGTATTGATAAGTCATGATTTACCCATGGTATTGTGACACAACCAAATTACAAATTAAGAATCTCCATGGTTATGAAGGTTGTTACAATTTTTTTTTTAAATATACATATCGTTAACTTATATATTGATTATTTTTATGGATAATAATAATAATAATAATAGCTACAATTTAGTTAATTTTTTTATTTTTTTTTAACAATGTTACATGTATAATAAAAAAGGTGTTTTGATGCCTAGTACATTGATTTCTATCCATATTTACATAACTTCAACTTAAAAATATACTTAAAAATGGCCAAAATGTAGAATAGTAAGTGTTAAGTTATGGTATGTTCTAAGCTTATAACAGTTTACTTCTTTTTCTTATTATATTCCACCGATTAACAATCACATGTACATAAAGTAAAGTGCAGATAGAATATTAAACGATCAACAGAAAACAAGCCAAGACAAGAGACACAAGATGTGGCGGCTAGCCAGGGACAAACCCCACAATGTGTGGGGAAACCCTTTGATCAAATCTTCTTTTATCTTCAATAATTCAGCAGAGAGAAATAATACAATAAATCTGATTCGTATCAGCAGTAGCAAACCCTAGATCAGTAGCATCAACATTAGCGGCTTCATTATCAAACTAGGGCAGACCATATCTCACAAACCGACAGTCGGATTGACTTCATTCCACCACCAAAAGTTTCGGCTTCCAGAGGAGGTTCGGATGAACCTACAGTGCAGTTCAGATGAGGAGATCTTCTAGGCCACGCAAGTCAATCTTTACTTCTGCAGTTGCAGCTTCAGTTTCAGCAGTTTCTGGCTTCAAACTAGGGCAGTCTATATCTTGCAAACCGTTCATCGGATTGACTTCATTCCACCACCAAAAGTTTCAGCTTCTAGAGGAGGTTCAGATGAACCTACAGCGCAGTTCAGATGAGGAGATCTTCTATGCCACGCAAGTCAATCTTTACTTCTGCAGTTGCAGCTTCAAATTCAACAGCTTCCGGCTTCACATGTGTGAGAGAGAGAGACCCATTTCAGCGCAGTAGAGAAGAGACTTATATCTGCACAGTAGAGAGAGAGAGATGTGATGAGATGAGTGAGTCCAAATGAGGAAAAGTCCTCTTATATTTATACACAACTTTGGTGGGTGAATAGATGCGATTGTTGGGCTTCTGAGCCTACATGAGTTGTAGGTCGGCTTGATAATAATTCCATAATCAAAATAAATTCATATCTTCATGAATACTTATCGGAATTGGATGATCTTTATATCAATCCTACACCTCTCAGCGAGAGGAATCTAATAAAAATATTATTAGCCATGAATAAGATGATCCACATGATGTTTTGCCCTGGTTGCCAATTTTAACAGTAAGACTACTTTCAACGTTTTAAGCAAAAAAGAAAATTTTCTTCCAATTCCATTGAATGATATATAGATGATTTTTTCTTAAACAATAATAAGATATACATACTTGACGATAAAGTATTTTCCATAATATGTGGATTGAGACATTTTATCTATGGACTACATTATCCATATTAATTTTTTTTACATTTTTTTAAATACATTTCAATATTATTTAACCCTGCATATTAGCATATTAAAATATTTTATTGATGATCCATATTGATTTTTTTTATTATGAATATTCTTAAATATCACACATTAATTTATATTAATAATAAATGTCACATATCACTATTATTATGATTTTATTTTTATTAAGAGTACATGTTAATATAAATTTTTTAATTTTCGATTACTATTTTTGTTTGAACATTGAATATTTTATTATATACAACATTAAAATATTTAGTTTTAACATTTTATTTTTATATATAAATATATACCAAGTTTATATCTAACATAAATTAGTTAGCAAGATATTCAAATAGTTTATCTCGTGTAATTGTTTTTTAAAGAATATAAGGTTTAAACATCTTACTCACACTTTTATTTTTCTTCTAATTATTTTATCTCTTTTCAAAATTAATATGAAATTATATTATGTTATGTGGACATTTTATTTATAATTGGGAGGCAAGGAAATATTTTCACCATATCGGATTGTAATATCAAAGTCAAATCAAGGGACCAAAGTGAGGTTGATATTATCTATGTTTTATAATATTTTAATTAAAATTAATTAAACATATATACTCATTTTTTTTATTATGCTTTACATTGCTTTTCTATATAGAAAATATTTTATTTTTATTTTAAGAGGGACAAATGTCAACACATGTTAAGCCTAGACGAATTCACAACACCTCACACTAGGTTGTGAGTTATAAATCATTATTATTTATTTATTTTTAATATGAAATACACATTATAATATTTTTGTGAAAAATATTGTTTATAATTTTATTAATGAAAAAATCAATATATAACAAATATGCTGAATCATTTTATTATTTTTATTGCTTTAATTTTTTTAATTAAATTAATACTATATCTTATATTATTATTATTTACTCTAATAATTATATTTTATAGATTATAGTCATTTAAATATTTACATTTAGACATTCTACCACATCTTCATATTAAATTAATATTTAAATATTTACACTTATAAACACTGCAACTTCTCTTTAATAAGTTCTAATAATAACTTAGAGAGCGCCTGTTACACAGACAAATATAAATAAAAATATATCTCAAATTACAGAGAAAGAATATCAAGTCCAAAGTCAGAGAATTTGTGCACAAAGTAAATTACCTCTACTTGCACACGATGGAAGTTGCTTGTTCCCATGAAAAACCTGTTGGATATAAATATGGAGAACAATGTCAGTGAAAATTGCAAGGGACACAAAGTTGGGGCAAAGTCAGAAATATTGTCGGCAAATTAAATGTTAAATACACTAGCAGGACGGAGATACAGAAAGTCCAGTCCAAAGACGGAGATTTATTATTGAATTTTTTGGTCTTGTATTCTTAAATTCGGGGGACGTTTCGGAGAAGCTACCTTTCCTTTAGTCACGTATTCTTTTTATAAAAAAAATATTATTGGAGTTGAATAAATTTATGCATTTTGCTAGTCCGTTTCTTGGCTGTTGAAATATGATTATGGTTGCACACGTTGACATGAAGTTTTGTGAGGGCCAGCAGTTTGAAACGTATGGGTTTGAATGCAGGAAACCAGTGTGTAGAGTTGTATAGGAAATGTTTCCTATATTTTACATAGATGTATAGGAAAAGATATTTGTTTTTGAATTTTCGATTTAAGAATAATAAGAGAAATGTCAAATCGTTGAGTCGAGCACGACAAAAAAAATTTGTCAACCAATGAGTTTTTGAATTTCCCATTTAATCAAAATAGGAAAACTGTCAAATGGTTGAATGTAGCCGGTTATGCATGTCATTATTTTTCACTTAAATTTTTTAATTATTTTTATTTAATTTTAAAGTCACCGTCAAGCCAAATACCAAATTAACTTATGAAATCTCTTATTTAGAATTAAACATTGTCTATAAAATTTTGCCGTAAATAATTTTTCAGCGTTTCATGAAGTGCAGCTTAGGTGGAATCTCCGGACAGTGTGTTGATTGGAGATTCAAGGAAGTATGAGAACTTTGAAGCCCTTTAGAGAAGACAAGCAGAGGATACCACTTCTTCGACAGTGTATTTGGTTTTCACTTGGGGGCAAACAGTAATATACTACTAGATCTTTTTAGGTGCGGGGAATGTTTCGGGTGTAAATGTGTTAGAAAACCTGCACAGATGAATCTAGCTAGGAAAGGTTGAACACACAGCCTTGCAGAGCAAAAACACTAAAAGAAAATCGAAAGAACAAAAGAATGATTCATTAGAAAATAGGTTACAATGCTCATGATATAGCATTGCTGGGTGAAATCCTAAGGTAATGCACCATAGTGGTGATCAATGAGAAGACTCAACACCTACAACAAGTTCCGGAGAGAACTAGCCAATTGCAGAGTGAAAGAAGGAGCAAATCAGGGATTAAATCATGCAGAAGAACTAACCAGTTGTGGAGTTAAAGAAGGAGCAAATCAGGGAGTAAATAATGCAGAAAAACTAACCAGTTGCGGAGTTAAAGAAGGAGCAAATCAAGGAGTAAATCATGTAGAAGGAATCTTGCATGTAGTCCCATGCTCCAACTAAGAGTCTGCATGTAGATGTGTAGTACTTCCAACACCCCCCCTGAACACCACTATGGGGAAAAATAGAAAATGGGCCCTGGCAACTAAGGCCAAAGGTCACCCAAAATACAGTGCAACTTGTATTAAAATTGAGGAAAGAGGGAAAACCTCATGGGAACCCCCCCCCTCAAAATACAATGTAATCAAAAGAAAAGAGGAAGAAAAGACAATTGCTAAATAATTATGTCCTTCACTCCAAGACGATCGCGCAGAAAGCGAAACTTCTGCTCAGTGAATGTCTTGGTGAAGATGTCTGCAGTTTGTTCTGCTGAAGGACAGAACTGCAAATCAATGACCTGATCATGTACTAAGTCTCTGATGTAGTGCATATGGATCTCTATGTGCTTCGTCCACTGTCGTTGTACTAGATCCCTGCAAAATTTGAGAGTGCTCTGGTTGTCACACCAGATGACAATGGGCTAGTGGAACTGGATGCCCAACTTAGTGAGGAAGTGTTGTAGCCACAGAGCCTGAATGGTGATGTTGACTACTCCTCTGTACTCGGCCTCAACTGAAGAGAGAGCAATAGCAGCTTGCTTCTTGCTCAACCAACAGATAGGGCCAGACCCTAGACTGAGTGAATATCCGGAGGTGGACTTGTGATCAACGTTGTCTCTCGCCCAATCAGAATCTGTGAAGCCAAGGAGATTCAATGCAGTGACTGCTGCATAGTGAATCCTGAAGGTGATGGTGCCTTGCACATATCAGAGGATGCGCTTGGCAACATTCTAGTGTAGCTCATGTGGCTCCTACATGTATCTGGAAACTGCCCCTACTGCATATGAGAGATCTTGTCTGGAGTGGGTGAGGTACAATAAGCTCCCCACTAGCTATCGGTAGAGAGTGTTGTCAACTAATGGAGTGGCACCTCCATCCTCAAGGCAGACCCCAGACAGAAAAGGAGTCAGTGCTGGCTTGCAGTGAGTCATGCGAAATCTCTTGAGGAGATCCCATGCATACTTAGCCTGAGAGAGTTTGATGCCTGTGGCATCCTGGCTGATCTCAAGACCAAGAAAGAAGTGTAATGGACCCATGTCCATCATCAAGAACCTATCATGCAAGGCCCTCTTGACTGTAGCAATGGCTGAATCCGAGCTGCCGATGATTAGGAGATCATCCACATACAAAACTAAGATAAGAAGAGAATCATGTGTCCTGAGCATGTAAACAGTCAGATAAGACTTACATCTTTCAAAGTTTTGTGATAAGAGAAAAGAATCCATCTTCACATACCAAGCTCTCAGGGCCTGCGTAAGGCCGTAGAGAGATTTCTTCAGTCTGCAGACCAAAGATGAATCCTGAATGAAACCATGTGGTTGTTCCATGTAGATCTCCTTAGATAGGTCTCCATGAAGAAAGGCATTCTTCACATTCATCTAATGTACATCCCACCCCTGGGCAGCCGCAATGGCAAGTGTAAGGCGTATGGAATCCATCTTTGCTACTGGAGCAAAGGTCTCTTCATAATCAATTCCATGCACTTGTTGGAAGCCTTTGGCTATTAGCCTTGCTTTCCGTCTGGTGATTTTCCCATCTGCAGCACTCTTGGTCCTATAGACCCATTTTCATCGGACAAGTTTCCTTCCTGAAGGAAGGGGGACCAGATCACAGGTCTGTTTCTCGAGGAGGGAGTTATACTCCTCCTCCATGGCGGACTCCCAAGATGGATGCCCTATAGCGTCAGCATAAGACTATGGATTAGAAGACTGAACCAAATGACAATGCTAGGATGGCGATGGTTCAGTGGTAGTGAGGACAAGAGGAGGCTCAATAAACTCTGAGCTAGTCCTCTGCAAATCAGAATTATCCCCCACAAGACCATTTCTAGCAAATGGGTGGTATTGTGCATATATCTCATGTAAACTCCTTGTTCTCTTATTTATGACAAGGGAATTTGATTCACTGCTGGAAGTCTAATCTGGGCTTGGATGTGGATCATCATATGCATGCACTGGATTTGTATCTGAAGACTCTGTCTCTGCATCTGCATGCTCTACCATGGCATCTGCATCTAAGTGTACTCAGTCATCATCTCAGACATGAGGTAGATAAAAGGTGTCTACATGCGGCAATTGAGGTGCATGTGAGAGACTTTCATCAAATTTGACACTTTTCTCAATGATGAGCTTGCCCGTAGAGGAAATCAGGAGTCGGTGTCCCTTCACGCCATCAGGGTATCCAACAAAGATGCACTCAATGCTCGGTGGATCAAGAGCTTTCCTCTTTTCAGAGGGGATCCTGGCCCATGCTCGGGAGCTGAAAACACGGAAGTGGGTGACCTCTGGTTTAGTGCCACTCCAAGCCTCAAAGGGGGTCTGATCCTTGACAGACCTATGAGGAGATCTATTCTAGATGTAGTTAGCACAATTAAGTGCTTCAGCCCATAGCTTATGATGCAGTGACTTAGCATGCAACATGCAGGAAGCCATCTCTTTGAGAGATCGGTTCTTTCTCTCAGCAACTCCGTTCTGTTGCAGAGTGTATGGAACTGTGTATTGGAACTGTATGCCGAACTCAAGGCAAAGGTTCTGAAGTGTTGTTTTAACATATTCCCCCCCATTTTCTTTACAGGGGTCTTTGATCTTTCTCTCTGATTGTGTTTCAACTAGTGCTTCGAAATCTTCAAAGTGCACAAAAACTTTAGATTTGTTCCTGAGAAGATACACCCAAGTATACCGTGAGAAATCATCAATAAATGTAAGCACATACCTTGCTTTGTTGATGGAAGGATGAGGAAAAGGCCCCATGAGATCACTATGGATAAGATATAGAGGAGAGGACGCTTTGTGAGTCTTGCTAGTGTCAAACTTTTCTCTAGGATGTTTGCCAAGGACACACCCTTCACAAACTCCTTTGGAGAAACTGATATTTGGCAAGCCTTCCACCATCTCATGCTTACTTAGCTACTGCATATACTTGTAATTTAAGTGACCAAACCTCTCGTGCGAAAGCCTACTACTATCATCAGCATGTATAAGCAATAAGGAGGATTCAGATTCAATAAATTCAGAAAATGTATACAGTCTGGCTCCATTGTTTACCTCACCAGTTGTAATTTTGGAGCTGCTATGTAGGTCATATATGTTCACTGCATCTAGAGTGAATTCCACTCTCTTTCTGGTGCCGGAATGAGTGATCTGATAAACTGAAAGCAGGTTTACCGAAATTTTTGGAACATGAAGCACATCTTCAAAGCTTCCATGTAAAAGTTCCACTCTACCTTTTCGGTGACCTCAATAGGTGAGTCATCTCCCATGAAGATGGGAGGTCCTTTGCATGCATCCAAACAGGAATAGACTTCCTTTGCAGTAGCCATATGATGTGATGCACCAGAATCTATAATCCATGCATCAGGGGAAGAATTAATTGCAACTAAAGGATGAAAATTGTTACCTTTCCTGTGTGGCAGATCCTTAGTTTTCTTCTTGGCGCCCTGAGGGATGTGGACCCCAAGGTTGTGCTTCTGAAGGATTTCTGCCATTTGGTTAATTTGTTTCTTCATGCAAGAGGATTCTGGATGGAATCCTCTTTAACAGTAGGTGCATCTGTTTCCTTTCTTCCCTTTCTCATTTCTCGAGTCGGAGGAGTCATTGAAGGGCTTGGTGTACCCTTCCTTTTTTGGATGGGAATGCGCTTTTCCCTTGTCTTTTTGCTGCGGATTTTTATGATTTGAATCAGATCTATGATTTTTATTGTGGCTGCCATCATGCATATCAAGTGCATGCGCTTTTGGAGGTTTGATTTTCCCCATGCCAATGAGTTTATCTTGCTCAAAAGTAAGGGACTCCATGAACTCTTTGAGAGAAGGCATAGTGTAGGATTTACCTGTTGTGAGCTTTACTAAATGAAATGTAGACACAAAGATGGAGTATTCCGGTCCAAGCTTTGATATAATAGAGAGAACTTGGCGACTATCCTCCTTGGATTTGTCAATTCCACAACCCTTGAGTTGCAGCAATAGATCATTATATTTGGTGAAGAAGTCTTGAATTCTATCATGGTTCCATGGATCCAATGACAACAGCTCCAATTCGAGAAGATGTCCTTTCATCTCATCCTGTTTCCCGTAGAGTTCTTCAACCTTTTTCCAAATCTCATTGGGAGTATTGCAGGCAGATAGATGAAACTGCAACTCTGGGGAGATGCACATGCATATGGATCCGTGGGCCTCATCCATGCAATTGAGGTACTTGGATTTCTCTATGGCTGAAGTGGGTTCCACTTCTGTAGCCATGGTAATCCTGTACAACCCTTTTTGACAAAGGTATCGAGCCATTTGGTCCTTCCATTTGTGATAGTTGTACGGTGTTAGGATCGATGCTTTGGGAAACTCCATTTTTCTGTCGATCTTCGATCTCCAAGCTATAATACCTGCAAAATAAAGTACTGGTGTGCCTTTTATCTAGCAACCTGTGGGCTCTGATACCATGTAAATGTGTTAGAAAACCTGCATAGATGAATCTAGCTAGTAAAGGTTGAACACATAGCTTTGCAGAGCAAAAACACTAAAAGAAAATCGAAAGAACAAAAGAATGATTCGTTAGAAAATAGGTTACAATGCTCATGATATAGCATTACTGGGTGAAGATCCCAAGGTAATGCACCATAGTGGTGATCAATGAGAAGAATCAACACCTACAACAAGTTTCGGAGAGAACTAGCAAGTTGCGGAGTGAAAGAAGGAGCAAATCAAGGAGTAAATCATGCAGAAGAACTAACCAGTTGCGGAGTTAAAGAAGGAGCAAATCAAGGAGTAAATCATGCAGAAGAACTAACCAGTTGCGTAGTTAAAGAAGGAGAAAATCAAGGAGTAAATCATGCAGAAGCAATCTTGCATGTAGTCCCATGCTCTAACTAAGAGTCCGCATGTAGGTGTGTAGTACTTCCAACATCGGGCACATGTAAGGATCAACCCAATAACAGCAGAGCAGGCATGCTGTTCATTGATTGACATATATAAAACGTCTTTGTTTATTGGCATAAACATTTAAACATTCATTTTTTTGCCTACAATTGATTTTAAAATATCCAAATACATTCATTTCAATTAGGGATTAAGATGAATTGCCCTGTTTTTCTAAGGTTGAAAAATCAGTAGAGCAGATTCATCGTGATGTAGGTTTATTAGTGATGGAATATGTCCAGGACTCTATAAAACATGAAATATTTAAAAGAAAAATAAGTGTAGGAGAAAATGATATGGTACTTGTTTTGGTTTTTTATTTTTATTTTCCCAAAAAAATGTTTGTTTGTTATTCATATTTCAATCAAGGAGAAATATTACATTTGTTTTCAAACCGATATCAGTAACATATATAAATACTATATATGTTATAGATATCTTCATATATATTTGATAATTCTTTCATATTACAGATTTCAAAAAACATAATTCCCTCATATTTCTATACTATGATTTTTATACATTATTTTTTTACTAATACTTCTTCAAAAAGCTGTATTTATATATTTGATAATTTTTTAGTATTACAGATTTCAAAAAACACGATTCCCCATTTTCTATACTATAATTTTTATACACTAATTTTTTACTAATACTTCTTCAAAAAGCTGTATTTACAAATTACTATTGTTTAGTAAAAATTGTAAAGCTATGAGACTATCCCGATGCTCAATCAATACGTCCATTCATTATATTCCCTTATCTACAATATTTTGATCCCGAAATTCCTCAAATTGTAATATGCCCTTATTCCAACCAAGTGTCTTCCTCGACAAGTATTTGTAAAGTTCTAAGACTATCCCGATGTTCAATCAATAAGTCCATCCATTATATTCCCTTATCTACAATATTTTGATCCCGAAATTGCTCAAAGTCCAATATGCCCTTATTCCAACCAAGTGCCTGGACAAGTATTTGCTGAAGAAGATGAGACATATTGAAATTGTTTTAATAAACATGGTAGTGTAAAAAGCTAATAAAATAATGAAGATACTTGTATTTTTAATTTACTGGCTATTCAAACCATGATAAATTTGGAATCTCTAAATAGCTGAACACTTGATATTTTTTTTATGAGAAAAATATAATAATCTCTGTAATATTAATAATCTCTAGTATTAGTTCTACTTCCACAATTCATCCATAAAGTGAAAATCTTAGAATTATTAGTAACTAGAACCATTACCACAATACACAATCCTTTCTAATAATCTCTAGTATTAGTTCTATTTCCACAACTCATCTATAAAGTTAAAATCTTAGAATTATTAGTAATTAGAACCATTATCTTAACACACAAACCCTTCTAATTTGCACCACAAAAAAGAAACTTTTGCAGTCATATCTAAAAAGGTAGGATGTGCTGATTTTGACATCTTTCTTCTTTGGTTCTTTATGAGATTCTTGAAGGAAACCAAGAACTCATGAACTGACCATATTAATGTTTTTATTTTCAAAAATAGCTAAATTTTTTGTCTCCACATCCCCATATATAATTCTTTATGGTTGCATGTCTCTAATTTTCATTGAAATTTCTTTTTGTTCCAAGTAACCTTTGTTCAATTTCACTCCATACATACTTTGAATAATCAAAATGCACTAACAAATGATCTATAGTTTCAACATCCCTATGATAATATATTCAAATCCTATGACTACATTCCTTGGTTAATATAGGTTTTCAACATTAATATTTTACCTTCTGAAACCATCTAACCAAAACATTTCAATTTCATGGGAATTGTCCATTTCCAGATATGCATGTACCACTATTTAAAAAAAAAAATTTTTTTATCTAAGAACAATTTCCTTATATGCCTCTTTTGCTAATACATGTCTTGTAGATATTCCAAAACCAGAGTATTTCATCTTTATTTTGATCAGTATGTACACCACAATGTTTTAAACCACTTATATATGTCCCATTCTTCTATATGTCACCTAGTTAATCCCAAATCCACATCCCTCAACCAATGTTTTTTTCCCCAAGAAAAAAGCTCAATTTTCATTAATAAATAAGAAAATTACGTATTGTATCATCAACATGAGTGAAATGCATAAATCACCAGTAAATGGACTAACCATTCAAACTAGTACAATGTCTTATAGTTCAATATTTACAATAAAAAGTATAATATTTACATATATATGTAAACGCATAACTGTCCAATAAGTGAATAGAGATAGATCAAAAAGACAAAAAATAAATAAATGATCTATGCAGATCATTCTAATATAAACCCATCCAACTCAATGAATGGTTGGTGGAAAAACTGGTAGAACTCCTCATATTAGAATTCTTGAATCAACCACTACCCCCTGATCTATTGTGCAACCTCCTTGGAAAGAAAATCAACAACCACATTACTTTCCCCAGAAATAATTCA
The DNA here is from genome assembly GCA_031772625.1 of Pinus tabuliformis. Lineage (NCBI taxonomy): Eukaryota > Viridiplantae > Streptophyta > Pinopsida > Pinales > Pinaceae > Pinus > Pinus tabuliformis. The sequence continues at coordinate 816,728,455 of CM062808.1, read as the reverse complement.
GGACCCCTTGATTGTGAGCGAGTGACCAGAGCATCAGGAGTTCGGGAGCCCCCTTGTTGAGATGCCTCCACATCCATTCTACACCTCGACCGAGGTTCCTTCGAGTGCGTTACAAGAGTAGCTTCGACCTCCAAAGTAGTCTGGGTACCCATAGAGACAAACCTTCTCGGGGGTTCAAGATGTTTCCTGGTGATAAGCGAGCAATCTTTATACAGTTTTCCCACCTTATGTCACCTCCTGCAATGAAATGGCATCCCCTCATAATCCAGAATCTGCCAACGAATAATATCCCCAAGGTGGAGCCGATAACTCTCCACCAGGCTTTCTTGCGTGTCCAAGTGCACCAGTATCTTGGCTATGTCCAGACATCTGGTATCAATGTAGGAACTTTCGTGGTCTAGATAAATGCTAAGTTCATCCTCGATGCATCTAAAATTCTCCTCAGACCAGAATTGTAACGACAGCCATGGGAACCTTACCCAAATCGGTCCTACCCTCAATTTTTCCTTCTCTGGGTAGAAAAGGGGTGAACATCTCTTGAGCAACACTGGTGTCATCTCAATATGCCAGTATCTTGTTAGAACCCAGGTAGTTGGTTCTGGCTGTGGGAAGATAAGTGCGAACCATCCCCGGGTCATGGTAATAACCACTGGCAACTGGTCCATTAAGTGAGCCCAAATCTCTAAAGTCCACCTTTTTAAATGCGTAGGGGTATAGTTTCGGCCCCAAACTCTTCCAACCAACATTTTTCTTTCCATGAGAGCTGCTTGGGTCATGCTAATTTCGTCATCTAAAACCAACAGACGCCCCCTTTCACGCACCTTGGAGCACTTGGATTTTTTATTCCATCCTGACCTTTGAGCCTGAGATACTAGTTGTTGATCGTCCTCCACCTACTGGTTATTGTCCAACTCCGAAGCCTTGTTGTCCTCTGGCCCTAGATCTTGTTGAGTGATTCCATCGAAACATCCAAAAATTCGGGCAGTGGGAGAAAGTATAGAACCTTGAGGGTCAACTCGTGATGTACCTGGTGTGTTATAAGTCAGATTTAGCTGTCCATGAGTGTCGATACCTGAAATGATCGTGCCTCTATCCGCCACACATGATACTCCTTGTATATTCATCACAAATCCTTGTTGCTCGTGTGTCCAATGATGTAGTTTTGTAGGTGAAGGATATTCAAAAAAGGCTGAGCTTGTTCTTCCCTTAGGTTGAGTAATACCTCATTAACCGTCGAGCCTGATTGTGTACACCCTAAACCATTTAGGGTAGCTTCCATCTCCTCCATTTCTAAGTTATATGCGGCAACCTAGGCCTCAGGTGATAGGTGTGGTTCCGGTCGAACCTCTCCTCGTGTATTATGTGTCTCTTCAAACCATATTTGGGATGGATCCATGGTATCAAATGAGTAATCTACTAATTCCTCATCCATGCAAACAATGTTTTCTACTCACCGATCATTATTCCTAAGCTATTGTTCACAATCCCCCCGACAAATGTTGACCCCATCTTGGCTATCTGCAACCTCCACCGTTCGATTCTACGCTGTTGATCCTGATCTCTCGTAGGTCCAAGTGTTATAGACATTTTTGGGCACTACAACCCCAAGCATAAATGTCCATAAACTAAGGGCTCCTAAGTCCCTAAAGGTGTTGTTCCAACCCCTAAAAGAACAAGTTCAACTGATTACAGCTTCTCCCAGAAGTTCTCCATGAAAAACTACTCAGAACTGGTCAAAACTGGATCATTTCACTTGCTCCATGGCCAGGGTGTGATGCATCACACCTTGTACACACGGGAAGTGCGTTGCATTTCAAAAAGCCCTTCTATGGGATGCGATGGATGGGAAAAGACAAGTGGCAGAGACAATTTGCGAGTTGGATGATCATGGAATCTTCCAGAAACTTCTCCTAGGACACTTTCCCCTCAGAATCGCCCAAGGATGAGTAAGAGATCAATGAGATCTCCAAGTGGCATCAAGAACTATCAGAGAGAAGACACTAATAAAAAACCCAGAGCTGACTCACACCTCTACAAATATCTATATATAGATCTCTCACCCCAGAGATCCAGAGGTTGGAGGCTGGAATTTTGCATATTGTAAGGAATTGTTGTTGGTTTCTTGAGACAAACATCAGATTGTTGGGTGATCTAAGTTTTGTTTGAGGTGAAGAGGGGCTTCTTTGCTGGGAGGTTGATGCTGGGTCAGAACAACTGGTTGTAACTCCTCTTGGCTCTTTTCTTGTTTATCAATAAAAGCTATTCAAGTTTTCCTCCATGCTTTTGTGTCATTGATGCTTGCTACATTTGTATGGTCAATTTACATCTGATCCTAGATTGTTTATGATTATAGATCCATGTCTTTGTATAGTGCTATGCTTCTGTGATCTTACAGGTACTTTATGAAGCTGGGCGTGCAAAGGAGCAGGTAGCTGAAGACTATCAAAGAAGAGAGGGATCAAATCAGGAGATTAGAGCAAGACAGAGGTTGGTCTTTCTGTTCCTCTCTATCTATAATTCATAAAGGAAAAATGAAATTAGCTTTTCTCTGTTTGTTTCTAAGGCAGCTGTCACACCTTAGTGGGATAGAGAAGTTCTATATAAACACTTTTCCCTGTAACAAAATGGCGACTCTACTGGGGAGATAATTAGTTTGTTTGTTTATCATTCTTTGTTGTCTATTTCATAAACTTACAAGTAGCATTCGAACTACATTTTCCATAACAAATGCAAAGTAGATAACTGCTACTTCAATCCATCCACTAGATCTGTTTATGATTTAAACAACTGATTCACAAACTATCTGATTTCCCTTGTGATAGCTCTTAGATCCTCCTTAGATCTACCCCTGATTGTTGCATTACTGATTGCTTTTTGCTCGGCCAACACCCAAGAACTGAACTGCAAACTGTGACCCGGAACCCGAACAGAGTCTCGTTTCTGGCCCAGCGCAGGTACTATTCAGAGATTCTGAATTTCAGCGCACTTCTCGAGTGTACAACCTGCGCTGCATTTCAGATTCTCTTTGTTACAGGTGCGGTGATCAGACTAGCTATGTGCAGTTGTGGCTTCTGTGATTCATTCTTTCTAGTTCTATTCCTGAATTTTGCTCCCTGTGATCAGTATATGTCTGTTTGAAACCCCTTTTCCTTGCTGTTATTCCGCCTCCTTTGTACAAAAGAACTACAGATGTTTTTGTGTGTTTGTTGAGTCATTTACAGTTCTCCTTTGCAAAAGTAGCATAATCGTAATGTCGTCCTTTGATTTGAAACTGTCGCAAGTGTCAATTTCAATCGTAGGAAAGAGTTTCATTACTGTTGATGGTCGATTATCCTGTTACTATTGCTTTTGGTCTGAATTTGTAATTTTCTAGTGTCAAGAACAAGTGTTCGTTTCAAAATCGTAAGGTGTTGTGATCGTCTCCATTTTTTATTTCGAAAAGAAACTTGTTGGTATTTGTCGCTTGAAAATAAATTCAGATTTGTACATCAACTTTCTTTTTAGCATTCACATACTAAGAAAGTCGAAAACAAATACATGCATGTTCATTTGCATATAGACAGTCTGATTGGCTTGATTTAGGAAAGTGCATTTAGAGTGTGCTCTTTGCTCTTTGTGAAAAGATTCTGTCTTTCTTTTCCCTAGTAGCTAGGATTTTCATTGCACAAAGAAGATAAAAAGTTTTTTTATCATCTTAGATTGCATTTTAGGAATTACATCTACATCTCGTGGTGAACCTGAAAGGCAAACTTCATAAACAAGATCAACTTAAAATAAATTCAATGAATCTAACAATGCTTTGGAACTTAACGCATAACATTTAGAAGTCTAGGCTAGAGACATATTCGGGTGTCGTAAAGCCTGGTAACTGTTGTCCTCACTGATGGTTGGGTGATTCCTCCACTTTGAGAAGATAAGTGCCAGTACGGACTTGTGCTCCCACGTACCGTCGAGTATATTTTGGGAGACCCCAATAGGCTTAATCCTTTATCCATAGGAAGCCGTGTCTGCCGCCCTATCGATCGCAATGCACTGAACACGGCATTCGGGAAGATTGACTGCCGTACTGTAAAAAGTATTCTGCAGTTTTGTGATTGGTTTGGTAATCCATCTACCTAGATTTCCAGAGCAATCCCTTTCGTTCCTTTTCAGACTCTTTAACGGAAAAGGTCCATCTGAGCACTTGTCACTTTAGGCTCATTAAAAATCGAAGGCGACTAAAGTCATCTTTTGTTTTTTCTCGACTCTTAAAAATTGAAAAAACAAGTTGTGTCAAAGCGTCTAAAAATTATTTTAAATGGAATAATCATCACCTTTCCCTCGTTGGTCTTCGAAATTAGTCTCCCTTCATCGCAAGTTCTTGTAGAAGCACTAAGAAATCTTTTGGATAGACTAGATATGTCTAAACAACCATCGACATATAGGACTGTGTCATCTGACGCAGCAGCGACAAAGCCTCCTACTGCTACTCCTACGATGTTTGCTGGTGTACCATCTGTCCCGGCAAGTTATCAACAACAAGCCGGAGTCCAATCAGGGACTGTTTTGACGACATGGTTAGTTCCTATTTCTTCATCCGGATTATCATCTGGTATTTCTTATGTTGAAACTCAAAAAATTGATCCAATGTGTCTTCAAAGGAAAATATACCCTTTAAGTACTGGATTTCCACCATATGGAGGGCAGTATGCCTTTTCATTGTTCCCTCCCGGAGAACAACCATGTGGGAGTTTACAACAAAGTTCAGGTCAAACTAGAATTACATCTAGCCGTTGGGTACCAATACTACCTCAGCAGCCAAGGGTTGTATATTCAATGCAACCAGTCCACCCTGTGTCGAATATTCCCACTATACCTGCTATGGTGACTACGTCGCAAGTACAAGCGCTACTTATTGTATGTCAACCCTAAGTTTCTCAGGTTGCAATACAACAGCCTCTTGTCTCAACGACTCAATCACAACCTCAGGTTAGTACCTCCTTATCTGGAGCGAATCAGGATCAAACAAGTACTATGACTTCTCATCTTGGTCAATCATCCAGTATTGGGCAACAACAAATGGTCCAACAACCATGGCTGATTCAATCTCAACAATCGCCATTCCAGCAATCATATCAAGGACCTGAGCAACAAGTCTTTGTAAGTAATGGGCAACCGCATTTCCAAAGCGGTTATCAACAACCATATTATAATGGTTATGCCCATCAACCTTGTCAAAGTTGCCAGCATCAAATACATTATGCTGGTATGCAAAGACCCACTGCTTAGGCGATTCCATCTTATCCTGGGTATGCTTCGCCTAACCTGAATCAACAATTGCCCTTTGTAGCAACTCTAGAATTACCAGATCTTAACTGGCTGACGAATGATCCAATTGCTTATGCCCCTTGGTGGCTAGCGATTCCACATAAGCTTCCATCAGATATTCCTAAATTTAATGGAAATCCGGGTGAAGATCCATCGAATCATGTGATGACCTTTCATCTGTGGTGTTCATCAAACACCCTAAATGATGATTCGATTAGGCTTCGCCATTTTCAGAGGACGTTAACTGGTCCGGCCGCAAAATGGTATATTGAATTACCCAAAGCTTCATTTGGCAATTTCAGTACCCTAGCCACAACCTTTTTAACCCATTTTCAGTTACCGGTAAGATACGAAACAGGAACGGAACTTCTTACCAATTTCAAACAAACGACGGCCACTCACATATCTGATCATATTCATGAGTGGCGACGTCGTCATAGAATGGTAAAAATGTATGTTCCTGATCAGCTTTTAGCTTAATGGTTTATTAAGTCATTATTGCCTTCCATCACGGAAGATGTGGCAAAAGGGGGGGTCGTCACCGAAGAGCAGGTTATCGCTCGTGCACAATATTTGGACTTGATTTACACTCAGTCTGGCACGCTCTACGATAAAATACCTGACGCCCCTAGACCGGAATTCTCAGTTCCTCCTCCTCCTAAATCAAACAATGACTCTCATGCCGGCAATGCCGTGATTGGCGCAACAGACACGAAATCGACAAAGGCTACATCTAAAAAGGCTTGTAAGATTTCTAGTCAAAATGAAAATGAGGAACTTCTTACCTTGGAAGTAAATGCCGTGTCGATCGACAAGGGCAAACAACTGAAGCAACCAGGGGGCAAGAAGAAAAAGAAAGGGAGGAAAAAGAAGCGGGATGAGTCATCTCCTGGAAAACCTTTTGCAAACCCTTCTGGGCAAAGGAAACCCCCTACGGGGTGTCATATATGTGATGAGGATCATCGGACGAGAGATTGTCCACATAAAGCTGAAGTTAAGAAACTCTTTAAGAGTTCAAAAACCTCAGCAGTATTGACTGATCTGTTTCCAAACACGGGAACCAAACTGGTTGCTAATCAAAATGCCTCCCGATCCCAAGTCCTTATGTTGTCTATCTCAAAGCAGCAAAATGATGCTTTGACAAGGAATAAAGATTACGGGAATCCACAGCTGTCGAATAACAAGGTTAATGAACAACCTAGTAGTTCGACAACAACTTTGACCGAAGTTGTGTCACCCATCATTCCTAAACCAATGATAAAGCCGCCAAAGGGAGTAGTACAAAAATCGACATTTAATCCTAGTGCAAAACTAGCACAGAATTATAATATAATAGAGGACCTGGCCCAATCGCCGTCCGCTATGTCGACACTTGAGGTACCACAAAATTGCCCCTCCCAAAAGCAAGCTTTATTATCAGCAATAGGTGGGATTAACCCAATGGATTCCAATCTTGTGGCCTTTGATCATAAAGGATATGACCCTCAGTTACCAGCTCAACTAGCTTTCCTTATTCAAGTGAAAGCCCTCAACAAAATCGTTCATCGAACAATTATTGACGAGGGGGCATCTACATGTATTATGTCGATGAGTTGTTGGAAAAATTTAGGCTCACCACCCTTGTAACGATCATCAACAATGTTAAAAGCATTCGATGGACGATCATACACTCCATACGGGATTTTAAGTAACTTGCAAGTTGAACTAGGGGGAAAAATAGTAGAAATTGATGTTGAAGTAATCGACGGAAGCCTCGATTACAACATCCTACTGGGAAGGACCTGGATATATGCCATGGCCGCAGTTGTGTCGACCTACTTCAGGAAGATTGCATTTCCCTTTCAAGGAGGAATTACAATCGTCGACCAACAAACATTTCTCCCCAACAGTTCACAAGTTACGGGAAGCATTCCAATGATCCATGGAAGCAATCATTCGCTTCAAAATATCGGACTGGGCCACCTAAAAGACCCTGCCTTAATGGGTACTTTTGCCCTACCGCCTCCGAGAAATTTGGCGGAAGTGGCCACGGTGGGAACCTGCAACATGATATCTTCTAAATTCAGAATATTCCTGAACATTTTGTCAGCATGGATCATCGCCCTAATAGAAATATTGTAGCAATCAATTTTCTTGGCCTGGGGGGCAAACTCAAATCAACACTCATCGAGTGTTTGGATAGATAGGTCTAAGGAATATGGCACTTCTTCATATCCTTGGTCGCATGTACATTCTACAGACGAAGGAATCATTCAATCAATGATGATAGGAGAGGCACCATGGGAAGATTACCACCATCGCTCCCATCTTCCGGATTACCATGAAGATTATTCCAACAACCTTAATCATCCATCAGTTTTTGATTTTCTATCAAATACTGTAAATACGGTGGATTTCGAGGATAGTTCTTATCTCGTGTCGACCTTGTTAAAAAATGAAACAAGGAGTCATGAGGATAGTTCTTTTACTGTGTCAACTTCATTAAAAAATGAAATGACTCCCTTCCCAAATCGAGTCTTTGATTACGATCTCGTAAAATCAAAGTCGAGTCTTTCGAAGATCTCGAAGGTAAACCTTCATTCCAACCACCGAGTTGAATGCAATGAAGCTTGGGGGGCATGCACCTCGATTTGCGTTATTATGCTGGGGGCATGCAAACTTATCACGAGCAGTGTTACTGCAGGGTTCAAGCTCGTTAAAAAATAAACCCGCATCGAGCAGTTTTAGCACATAGTTCAAGCTCGTTAAAAAATAAACATAAGACATGAGCAAATGTTTCCCCTCGCGTTTAAGCTCATTAAAAAATGAACTATTTCCCGGTAAATAACCATCGTGAATGTAGTATTTCAGCCTTTAAAAGCCTTGGTCGTGTTCTCATCATCACCTCCACTCTGTATTGGCCGATCATTCACCTCCATTTGATTGTTTACCCCATTTTGAAGAACAGCTGTGAAGAGTGATCTCACTAGCCATCCTTGTAACACTGCCGTGATTGGAAAATTCCAAACCCTACCTGGAATCAGCTACTACCCTATTTTATCACTTGTTCCTCAAAAGACGAGTCTCCTTTAAGCTCTTTTCAACTAACTCGTAAAATATGAAAATATTGCCGAGCAATTGGCCTCTCTAGCTCGTTAAAGGGATCGGAAGTGCTATCCCTCCTCTAGATTTTAATCTTTTTGGACCTGAGGGATTATTACACAAAAAGATCGAGCGCTTGTTTTGTTCGGCTCGTTAAAAGTATCGAAAATTCATCCCTTCTGTATTGTTTTATACTTTTTTGAACTTAAGGGATTAGATGACGAAAAAGGAATTTTGGAGTTTCCTTTACGTTCCTTTTCAGACTCTCTAAAATTGAAAAGGATCGAGTTATCTTTGTCGTTAAACTCGTTAAAACTTAATAGTGACAAACTTGTCCATAGAAGACAAGAACAAGTTTCACTATCGCTAGGCTCGTTAAAACATAGCGATGGGTTTTCCCGAAGGGAAAATTATAGAACAAGCATATGTTATCCTCCTCAAGCTTGACAAAAATAAAGAGGCACTGGTCAGCAATGACTGGGGAAAAATTGGGAAGAAAACTTGAAGAAACTTTGTTGGTAGCAAGTCACTCTTGAACATGACACTTTCACTCCGCATCCAAGTCGGTTTGGGTTGTTTCATTCACCGGTCACATCACCATGGTCCCATCACACCATCCACATTTGGGGTTAATGCTACCAATCCATCACATCAGCGTCGCCGATATGTTCAAGAGAAGTCATTCAGAGAATTCACCTGTGTCTCACCCACAGACCTTCGACCGAAAGATTTTGCGTGGTGTTCGACACCAAGTCCTTTATTCAGACCACGTGAATTGTACTGCAGTACCTTGAGGGTCACTATCATTATCGGTGATTCCTCTCGCGCTTGTTAACAGCTTACATCATTGGCTGGTAATCAGGCGATGTCTTTCCATGTTCGACTCCAGAACATCTCTCACATGGATAGACTTGTACTTTGAGTGAAGATCGAACGAGATTGAAGACCCCGGATCTAGTTTCATCCATCCGGGCTGCGATATGTATTCAGGGAAATAAAGACATTAAATGTACATCATTGTTGCACAGATAATCATCAAATCAAAGGGATGATGGCTCTACTAGAATCATCAGTCTACATTCAGACGATTGTCTGTCCTATGTACATGAAAATGAATTTATAAAGCTGAGCATGGGAATGCTCGCCTCAGCTAGATCATGAAAATATTATGAAGATAATGTATTGTATTGTATCTTATTACAGGTCTCCTCCCAGCTTGAAAGAACTTCGGATCCTCATAATAAAGAATTTCACTCGACATCAAAAAGATTAACGACCTCATGCTTTAGGGGGCAACTGTTATAGACATTTTTGGGCACTACAACCCCAAGCATAAATGTCCATAAAATAAGGGCTCCTAAGTCCCTAAAGGTGTTGTTCCAACCCCTAAAAGAACAAGGTCAATTGATTACAGCTTCTCCCAGAAGTTCTCCATGAAAAACTACTTAGAACTGGTCAAAACTGGATCATTTCACTTGCTCCATGGCAAGGGTGCGATGCATCGCACCTTGTACACACAGGAAGTGCGTTGCATTTCAAAAAGCCCTTCTATGGGGTGCGATGGACGGGAAAAGACAAGTGGCGGAATGCAAAATTATCACGAGCAGTGTTATTGCAGGGTTCAAGCTCGTTAAAAAATAAACCTGCATCGAGCAGTTTTAGCACATAGTTCAAGCTCGTTAAAAAATAAACATAATCCATGAGAAAATGTCCCCCCCGCGTTTAAGCTCATTAAAAAATGAACTATTTCCCGGAAATAACCATCATGAATGTAGTATTTCAGCCTTTAAAAGCCTTGGTCGTGTTCTCATCATCACCTCCACTCTGTATTGGCCGATCATTCACCTCCATTTGATTGTTTACCCCTTTTTGAAGAACAGTTGCGAAGAGTTATCTCACTAGCCATCCTTGTAACACTGCCGTGATTGGAAAATTCCAAACCTTACCTGGAATCAGCTGCTACCCTATTTTATCACTCGTTCCTCAAAAGACGAGTCTCCTTTAAGCTCTTTTCAACTAACTCGTAAAATATGAAAAGATTGCCGAGCCATTGGCCTCTCCAGCTTGTTAAAGGGACCGGAAGTGCTATCCCTCCTCTAGATTTTAATCTTTTTGGACCTGAGGGATTATTACACAAAAATATCGAGCGCTTGTTTTGTTCGGCTCATTAAAGGTATCAAAAATTCATCCCTTCTGTATTGTTTTATACTTTTCGGACTTAAGGGATTAGATGACGAAAAATGAATTTTGGAGTTTCCTTTACGTTCCTTTTCAGACTCTCTAAAATTGAAAAGGACCGAGTTATCTTTGTTGTTAAACTCGTTAAAACTTAATAGCGACAAACTTGTCCATAGCAGACAAGAACGAGTTTCACTATCGCTAGGCTCGTTAAAACATAGCGATGGGTTTGCCTGAAGGGAAAATTATAGAACAAGCATATGTTATCCTCCTCAAGCTTGACAAAAATAAAGAGGTACTGGTTAGTAATGACTGGGGAAAAATTGGGAAGAAAACTTGAAGAAACTTTGTTGGTAGCAAGTCTCTCTTGAACATGACACTTTCACTCCGCATCCAAGTCGGTTTCAGTTGTTTCATTCACCGGTCACATCACCATGGTCCCATCACACCATCCACATTTGGGGTTAATGCTACCAATCCATCACGTCAGTGTTGCTGATATGTTCAAGAGAAGTCATTCAGAGAATTCACCTGTCTCTCACCCACTACAATACATTTATACTCCATTCTTTCATGACCGCCACCTTGAACCTTATATCACCAGATCGTTTTCACCTCCATTAAAATCATTTGCTCCGTTCCGTGTCATTGCTGTGGGATTCATTAAGGCCCTCCTGTGACGGATCACTTCTTGTCGACATCAACTCATTATCAAAGAAATCCATCTAGGAACACCCCGTTCAGTACTTTGAAGCTTGCATGCCTCAATGTCAAGTTTCTCACTTCCGGCGACAGGTTTACATCAATGGCCTTCGACCGAAAGATTTTGCGTGGTGTTCGACACCAAGTCCTTTATTCACACCACGTGAATTGTACTGCAGTACCTTGAGGGTCATTATCATTATCAGTGATTCCTCTCGCGCCTGTTAACAGCTTACATCATTGGCTGGTAATCAGGCGATGTCTTTCCATGTTCGACTCCAGAACATCTCTCACATGGATAGACTTGTACTTCGAGTGAAGATCGAACGAGATTGAAGACCCCGGATCTAGTTTCATCCATCCGGGCTGCGATATGTATTCAGGGAAATAAAGACATTAAATGTACATCATTGCTGCACAGATAATCATCCAATCAAAGGGATGATGGCTCTACTAGAATCATCAGTCTACACTCAGACGATTGTCTGTCCTATGTACATGAAAATGAATTTATAAAGCTGAGCATGGGAATGCCCGCCTCAACTAGATCATGAAAATATTTTGAAGATAATGTATTGTATTGTATCTTATTATAGGTCTCCTCCCAGCTTGAAAGAACTTCAGATCCTCATAATAAAGCATTTCACCCGACATCAAAAAGATTAACGACCTCATGCTCTAGGGGGCAATTGTTATAGACATTTTTGGGCACTACAACCCCAAGCATAAATGTCCATAAACTAAGGGCTCCAAAATCCCTAAAGGTGTTGTTCCAACCCCTAAAAGAACAAGGTCAACTGATTATAGCTTCTCCCAGAAGTTCTCCATGAAAAACTACTCAGAACTGGTCAAAACTGGATCATTTCACTTGCTCCATGGCCAGGGTGCGATGCATCGCACCTTGTACACACGGGAAGTGCATTGCATTTCAAAAAGCCCTTCTATGGGGTGCGATGGACAGGAAAAGACAAGTGGCGGAGACAGTTTGCGAGGTGGATGATCATGGAATCTTCCAGAAACTTCTCCTAGGACACTTGCCTCTCAGAATCGCCCAAGGATGAGTAAGAGATCAATGAGATCTCCAAGTGGCATCGAGAACTATCAGAGAGAAGACACTAATCAAAAACCCAGGGCTGACTCACACCTCTGCAAATATCTATATATAGATCTCTCACCCCAGAGATCCAGAGGTTGGAGGCTGGAATTTTGCATATTGTAAGGAATTGTTGTTGGTTTCTTGAGACAAACATCAGATTGTTGGGTGATCTAAGCTTTGTTTGAGGAGTAGAGGGGCTTCTTTGCTGGGAGGTTGATGTTGGGTCAGAACAACTGGTTGTAACTCCTCTTGGCTCTTTTCTTGTTTATCAATAAAAGCTATTCAAGTTTTCCTCCATGCTTTTGTGTCATTGATGCTTGCTAAATTTTATGGTCAAATTACATCTGATCCTAGATTGTTTATGATTATAGATCCATGTCTTTGTATAGTGCTATGCTTCTGTGATCTTGCAGGTACTTTGTGAAGCTGGGCATGCAAGGGAGCAGGTAGCTGAAGATTATCAAAGAAGAGAGGGATCAAATCAGGAGATTAGCGCAAGACAGAGGTTGGTCTTTCTGTTCCTCTCTATCTATAATTCATAAAGGAAAAACGAAAGTAGCTTTTCTCTGTTTGTTTCTAAGGCAGCTGTCACACCTTAGTGTGATAGAGCAGTTCTATATAGACACTTTTCCCTGTAACACCAAGAAATCGCCGAAAGATGTCGCAAATTGTGAAACCTGAAAGCTCAATCCACCCAGCGGTTGTCCTTCGTAACCCGCCTTATTTTACTGTTAATGCCTCGGGGTGTAATAGTAAATCCCCTCCTATTCACTCCAGGGTAAAAATGGGCTATCCATGCTCTTCACCGCCAAACTGCTGACCTAGGGTTTCAAAACTATTTGAACCCCATTTTCGCAGCCCAGACCTCACCTTACCCAAGAAATCATATCTTGTGTCTTATGTGTGTGTGTGTGTGAGCTTATTTTGTCATTCTCTACTTTTATGCATAATTTCCACTTGCATGCATGCACTAATTACAATTAAATTTACAGATCTGGAAGTTTAATAAAACTGTAAGTGTAAAAATTCAGAATTTAAATATATTATTATTAGCTCTATTGCGACGAACTATCTAGTGGAATATCCATGGTAGTTTATAGATCAACGAAACTAGCTTCGACATAAAATTATGAAATAAATAGGGTCTCAACCAATGTTGTGTAGAATGTCTACTCATATTAAAATTCCTTATATGAGATAGATATTTATATCCACTATTATATAAAATATCAATCAAACTTGCAGATAATTTATAAAAAATTTCTCCACCAATCTATTGGTCTACAAAATACATCTCTTAAACACTACCTATCTTCTGGCTAACCAATGATCCATCCCATTATATGTAGCTCCTAGGGACCTACAAATAATATAAGTATTCTTAATATTTTAACCATCCAAATAATATAAATATTCCTAGTATTTTAACCATCCCATTATAGGTAGCGACTAAAAAAAACTAAAAAAATCTGAATAAGATAGATATTACTAGTTTTTTATTTGGATTCCCAATCCAATTTGATAAACATTTATTTTTCAAGTATTTATCATTCACCAATTCATTCCATAAGCCTACACCTATCAATTCTCTAAGTATATTTTACATACATTAAGCCTTTCTAAACCAATAAATGTTTTTTATTCCCTAGCTAACTTTATTTTTAAGAATCAATAATTAAGAATCGATAATTTGTCTGAGTTAAATACATTTATCCCTTCTTTATATCTACTCCCAATCCAAAAAAATTTGAACAACTTCTACTTATTTTATTCAAAATGTAACTATGAACCTTCATCGACGATGCCCAATATACAAGAATATTTTCCAAAATTGCTTTTACCAGAGATAATCTCCCTCCAAGGTAAAGCCACAACACCAATTATCCATCTTTTTCTCAACCTTATTTAATAGCCAAATGTAGTCTTCCTTCAAATAATTTTTAGGCTTTAGAAAATATCCTAGATATTTAAACCATAACTATAATGGAACACAAGTGTAAGGAACTATATTTTTAATATAAACTTGTATGTTTGCTTCAATCTTATGTGAAGGAAATTTTGATTTACTAACACTAAAGCAACACAAAATCCTTGAATAATATCTCTAAAAATTTTCCATTCCTCCCTAATGTAATCCCAAACAACAATACATCATGAACACATAAAAGTCGTTATGTGTTAATATATGCTTAGTAGACAGCTTCAAACCCTTTGTTGTCCCATCACTTCTATCATTACCATTCATTTGATGCAGGAGCATCTGGACAGGTCAATGAAAGAAAATTAGAGAAAGAGGACATGTGGACAACCACATGGACACCTAGGGCAATCTTGAACAAGATTCGGTTAATGAACTAATTTTAGTTTAAAAAAAATCAGTTAAAACTGAATGTATGTGTAATAAGAGCTGTAGGATTCTTGAGAAAATAAAGAAGACGAGAAGAGAAAACCTGTGCGCATGAAGAGGGCAAAATGTAATTGCTGGATAAATTCTGGATTAAGGCTGAAATGCCTTAAAGTTGTAATCTGAATTTGTGTATAATGAAAGTGTTTATGTGTTTGTTGTTTTCCGGTTTTCTTTTCTCTTGAAAATGAAAATGTGAATGCCACAGAACAGGCATGTCTATGAGCACGATTTTGATTTTATTTTTGATGAGGCGGACTGTGAATGTGTGTCGAGGATGTTGAGAGAGGTCGCTGGCTGGAAAGAGATCCACATAATGATCGTTTCCAGTACAGGGGAAGGTTTAACAGCAGTTTAAGAGGTAGAGACAGACCGGGCAGGCAATTTGATGGAACTGAAAGAAATCAATTACGGTCTCGTACTTTTAGTGCTGAGAAATGGAAGCATGATCTATTTGACCAAGCCAATAGGAGTCCAACACCAAAGACTGAAACACTGAACACGAGGCTCTAAGAAAGGGTTCTGACCCAAAATCTTATAATTCATCAAAACCGACAAATGTGCCCAATGCAGGATCCTATTTTCAGCATGATGAAAGGAATGCAGTATCGAGCAGTCGGAATGTAAGGCGGAGACCATACCCTGACCATGTAGGTTGGAGTGATTCTTCTAAGGGTCGTAGTACTGATCGGTTTGGAGACAGAGCTGAATGTCCTAATGTCCGAGGGAGAGAGAACAGGGCACAGGTGTTGGCCAAAGAGGAAGGATCAGATAAAGTTTGGCGTCATGATGGCTTCTTCGAGTTAGAAGCTAATGAGCCACAGGAAAGACGAAGACCTGCATTTCGAGAAACAAAGGTTGTTTCACAAGATGGAGATTCTGGAAGCAAAACTGCTGTAGCGAATGAGAGACGTGATGACTATAACAAGGTTGGTGATAGTATAAAAAGAGAGGGTAGAGGGGATGTCATTGAACGGCAGCATGAAATTGAAATGCGGTCTGACGGAAGTTCTGGAGGAGGATGGAGGGGTAGGGATAATGTTCAGCGAAATGAAGAAAGAGAGATCAGAATGCGGTGGCGGATAGGCTTTTTGGGCCCATAACCCACAGGTCCCATGATCGAGCCTGTAAAACTACTGAAAATGAAGATCCCCCAGTCTTCGTTTTCATCATCATTCTACTAAAACCTTCAATCAAAAGAAGAAATAGTAAGGAATGTAAAGGGCATCCCTATCTAATTCGTTTGAATGATTTGAAGAATCACATAGGATATCCATTAACAAGAACAAAAAAAATAATAAGATAAATATATCCCATTTTCTATTCTGTAACCTGTAATCCCAATCTGATCTGCAATAGAAACAATCTAAGAAAACCCCAATCTATTTTTTCATATGCTTTCAGTAAATCCATTTTTAGAAGTAATTCTTCCATATTATTCTTCGTTATTGAATGGGTACACTCGTATTCTACTCCAATAGCATCCATAATCCATTTATTTTGTAGAAATCCAAACTATTCTTTAAATATCTATTCACAATCTCCTCTTAATTTTATTAGAAATATATATATTTTTTTATAATTTTATAGACCCTATTAGAGAAATATATTGGTCCAAACTCATTGAATGAAAAAGGTTTATGGCTTTTGGATATAAGGGAAATAAATGTCGCACTGAATGCCCTTGATACTCTGCCATGTGCTCTAGAGTTTCCAACAACTTGAAGTATATCATTCCGAAGTAGATCATAAAATTCAAGGAAAATTTCCATAGTCCAGCAATGAAAATTTATGTCTTTCAAACTTCTTAAATATAGACTCAACCTTAGATAAAGTTACAATTAGGCTAATTATATGGCTATCCATCTCTAAAAGGAATTTGGGATAATTCTATATAATTCTAATCATTTCCCTAATATTCACATATCCTCTCTTATTAAATAAAGAAGAGAATTTTTTAACGACTGCTTCTTCTAATCCCTTATGAGAAGTAATATACTTATTGTATGCATTCATTATATCTAATGTAGAATTAATAACTCATTTATGTTTAGCAAACTTATGGACGAATAATGTCCTATTGTTTGCTTGCTTCACCTAAATAGCTCTACTCTTCAACCACCATGTATTTTCCTCCAACTTCAAAATCTATGCTTTTCCCTCTTCTATATTATGGATTCTAGTTAACTCACCATCTAAAAAAATTTCAGAAACATTCCTCAAATATTTCCCATCAATCCTTTTTTGCAATAGCCATTAATTCATATTTTAAGTACTCTTCCATTGCATAATCTATATGAATCCTATCTAATTATCTCCACTTCTCTCTGACCAAATCCACAAAATTTATTTTCCTCTGGCTAAGTTTCGAAAAGATATTTCAATAAAAAACCTTTGAACTCCAATAGTAAACAGGATGGTACAAACATTTACCACCCAAAAATGATACCTATTAACAAACATCATCACCTTTTCTAACCTTAAAAATATATCAAAGTGTTTTTAAAACCCCATTAATACCAACCTTTCCATTCCTTCGAGTGGGACTTAATGGTACAAAAACAATATGTGCTAAACCCATCTCTTGAAATAACACAGAATAGTGGTCAACCATACGATCCAATCTAGTTTTGTTACCCAAAACATCATTGGCATAAAGTGTAAGATTTAAATCCACTCCACTAATAAGCAAATCTTCTTGGAGTAAACCATCCTCAACCATCCCTTCCTAGAATATTACTTTATCTCCGTATGGAATATAATAGTTCACAATCCTTATACGATGATCTACACCTCTAATATATCCTTCCAACCATCCCTTCCCATAATATTACTTTATCTCCATATGGAATATAATAGTTCACAATCCTTATACGATGATCTACACCTCTAATATATCCTTCCAACATGATTCTAGAACCCGTGTAATAAGGGAAAAGATTAATGATCTAGGGATTCCATACTAATACTAAACCCCTATATAGCCCACTCTAGAGTCAACATAACAACATTCCCAACTGGCAAGAATCTCAAGAAAAATATCTCTAACTTTTTTGCCCAATACCATAGTCCCTTGAAGTAGTATAATATCAATCTTAATCAAATCAAACAGCCCCTTCAGGGATTGTATTGTAGGGCTCCCCCAATCTCCCTAATATTTAAGGTCAAAAAAATCATTTACAAAGAAATTCTAAGGGCTCACCCACTCTAAGGGCCCTATTTGCACTGTCATAAATTAGTATGTTTAATTTTCCAGGTGAAAAACTTATATTATTTTTAGAGGAATCCTTATCACATAATTCAGATTTTTAGAGGAATCCTTATCACATAATTCAGAAATCTTTAGTCTACCCTTTACAATCCCCTATTTCCACACTTTACTATTTTTTTTTCGAGGTGAACAACTTATACTACTCTAAGAAGAATCCTTATCACATAATTGAGAAATCGTTAGTCTACCCTTTACAATCCCCTATTTACCCCACCTTTACTCTCTTTTTTTTTGTCTTAGCAATAACGACATTGCTTCTATCAATAGTTAGAACTTCAATCTCCAAACATTCCACCCCAATGGTATAGGACTTTCGAAAACTCTTTATCCGATAAAACCTTCCCCACATTAGAATAAATTTGCAGAGGGGTTTTATTCAAAACTTTATTAAATGAAGGAACAATTGAATTAACAACGAGTCTCAAATCTGTAATTCCTTCTGAATATTCCATCGGCTAAGAAGAATATGATTTTATCAAAGGAGGAAAAATAAGATTATCTAAATCATTCCCATCATCTTCAGAATAATTATGGAGTAATTCCTTACTCCCAGTACTACTTGCAAGTGTGCAAGGTTCAAAATTTTGTTGAAATCTTATATGTTTTTTACCCTTATCTATGGAACAAGACTTAAAGTTAGACTGTAGGATCTCCTTATCTCTAATAGAATATATATTCTGAAGAAATATTAAGTTTGTAATAACTTCGTCAGTATCTACAGAGAATGTTTTTCATATCAGTCATTCAATAATCCAGGTGAGGGGTTTTCAATTATAATCCCAAAACCTCAAACCAAATCTATATCCAAAATATCTTTTGACATTTTATCAATCTTTGAATATTTCCCTTCACAGGAGCTAGGAACTTTTTAACTTACCTAGAAATAAGTATTTTAACTTACCCACAAAAGTGCTATCCATCGTTGGCTTTCATAATGGGTTATGAGCATTGGATATCTCATGTTCTTTTTCAACAGGTGCCAATACCTTAATAGATCCATTGTTCTCCTTCTCGTTCTGAATCATATCTTTATGATTCATTTTCTGTTTTGACCCAAAAAAAAATTGGTTAATTTTGGACATTCCTAGTTCATATGGCCAACTTCCCTCTAAAAACACCTAAAATGAAACCCTCCAAAAATGTAGTCTCTCTAAAATCAGTAATTCTCCCCACTAAATCTTAATCTTTGCAGGTATCTTGATTGATATATCTAGTTCAACTATTATTTTTGCCACCCTTTTTCTACTTCAAATAAACTAGACTCTTCTAAATATATGAACATTCTCACAACATTTGCAACTTCAAGAAAAAATTTCTTCGACCAGAGAGCAAAAGGAGTAGCCAAACATTTTTGTATATTGTCCTCCGAGAGAAATTGGAATCATACCTAGCTATTAATTAACATATGAAAATTTGGGTTATACCCAAATATTGGCTTCCACCGTTTCTTAATCCATTCCAACCATTGCACACTATTCATAACCATATATTCCAATCGACCCACAAATGCCCTGGAAGAGAGTTTGTCCACTTTGTCCATGCTCACATCTCTTGCAACAACCATTGTAACGTTCCTAGCTCTCTGCTTAAATGATTTACATGCCCTCTTAATCATTCATGTGCTTTTACAGCTCCTTATTCCCTTCTTAGTCATTAACGACTGTTAGCTCCTTACCCACAGACTCCAACGATATATGTTCATTTTTCTTACCACCTGCCTCCTGCGAGTTGTAAGATATCCTTTCGCCTAATCCAAGCCCTAACGTAGCCTCCTGTTGTTTTAACGATGTACTATCTTTATAAGCTAAACCCTCATTTTTCTCCTTACCCTGTGTTTTCTATCCCATTTTGTTGTGATTTATGTCTTCTGCTCCATAGGGAATATATGTATTCCTTTTACTTTATCCCAGTTTGTTGTGATTTATGTCTTCCGTTCCATAGGAATATATGTATTCCTTTTACTTTCTCCATATGTTGAGGGTGTTTTTTAGCCCTCAACCCGAGGGTGAATTTGTTCAATTAAATGGTATTTAAATCACTAGGTATCCTTTCTCCATTTGCTCAAATGACCTTTCCCTACTATTTTTATTGAATCTAACTTTCGCCTATGATAATTGTCAAATAAACCAGCACGTGTGGAGACAGCATGATAATCCACCGAGTCCAACTCATCCATAGTTCACTTAAGAATAATTTTTCTTTTGCCAACACAATTACAAAAATCCCACTCCAATCTAAAATGTAGTAACCTGTCTCTGATAATTAACTTTCGATGATATTTGAGTTTACGTTGGTGATTGTGCTTAAATAAATAAATAAAAATGGATTTATGAGTATGGTCTTTACCAATATGAATTTACGTTGACATGGAAAACGAAAAAACATGGGTTCTTCCTCTTGCTCTCTCGTTCCTCTACGATGGAAGGTTAAGGAACAACTTATGAATTTTGGATATTGCTTTGTTATTCGCATGCTTCATTTTCTTTCCATTTCGTTTCAGCTATAGTTATGTTTGGCTTTAACTCTATGTTTAGTTAAAAAAAAAAATTGTTCGTTCAGACATTGCAATTCAATAAGGTTACTATTTTTCTTTCCATTTCGTTTCAGCTATAGTTATGTTTGGCTTTAACTCTATGTTTAGTTTAACTTTTGTTTGTTGGTTTAGACATTGCAATTCAATAAGGCTAACTATTTTTGTCTTTTGTTGTTAGTTTCTCTATAAGTGAGAAAATAACTACTTTCTTTTTTATTAATTTTGAAATCTTTTTACTTTTTAGATCTAGTTTTCAAAGTGGTATGCC
This sequence comes from Pinus tabuliformis, assembly GCA_031772625.1. Lineage (NCBI taxonomy): Eukaryota > Viridiplantae > Streptophyta > Pinopsida > Pinales > Pinaceae > Pinus > Pinus tabuliformis. Next base: position 816,707,615 of record CM062808.1, on the reverse strand, counting down.
AAAAATAATAGTTTGAATTAACTGATCTAAATATTCTATTGCAATGCAAAGAGAGGTTACATTTTTTTTATGAAATAAATTATTGTTTACCTAAAAGTTTATTTTAAAGCTTCCCTTTTCCAATGAAATCCTTTCCTATATAATTTGTTTACAAAATTTACTCGAATAACCAAAAAAAAATTGACCATAGCAAAAAAATATTTAATCAAACTATTTATTTTCTTCTTTAATATCTTTTTTGGATTGATAGGTGTGTTTATTTTTCTTTCAGAATTTTAATTTAATCATTAAGAATATTAGTTGAATGGTACACAATATTTTAAAATATTCTTAGTAGTAGTCACTAAAAAAAGGTGGAAAGTTATTGCAAAAGTAATATTGTCCTCTACATCATATGAACATGAGCTACGGTTTTTGATTATGCAGATACATGATATTGGCCCATAGTATTATAACAAAACCTGTTTATAAGATAAGAAGGCTAAATCACAATGATTAAAAATCTTGTTACCATTTTTTTTTTAAATTTATACATCTTTAATTAACTCATGTAGTAATTCTTTTTGCAATCAATAATATTTTTTTTAAGGAAACAGATTAATATATCTACATAAATAAAAGTCTACGTTCTGGACAAGCACCCTTATATCTTGTATTATTACAAAAAAGATATCCTCAACAAAGTAAACAAAATATTTACGGTCTCCATAACTAATTGTACTCTCTACACAGAAAAATGTTCTCCATAAATTCTAAAAAAGAATCCATCTAAAAAATTTGCAAGCTAGCATTATAACAAAAACATGATAGAAAAAATTTGCAAACTAGCATTATAACAAAAACATTATCTGACTACAGTGCAAGTAAAAAACTTGCTTTAGAATAGAGAGGGGGAATCACCACAGATCAAACCATTTTCCACCAAGTCATGAACTCGATGAGAATTCTGACGCCCAACACGAGCTCCACATGCATTGTCCTTCTCACCAGCTCTTCCCACTGAGCAGACAAGATTTCCAGAACTTCCAGCCGGGCACTGAGTTGCCAAAAATCCTCGCTAAGTTTATCCAACGAGTCCTCCATGTATGCATGATGAACCAAGATCTTGGATTCCATAAATAACTAAAAAGAAAAGTGTTGGCGCTCAATGAGGTTTTCCAGGTTGTTAATTGTAGAAACCAGAGCCTGAGTGGAGTCCAAAAGCTTATCTATAATCTCTGAAGCACATATAACATCGTATAAATTCACACTATCTGCCATTCCAGCCATACACCATAAAACAAAGAGAAAAAAGGATTGACAAATTTCCCTGGGAGGACTGATAGATGGAAAAACCATAGCGACAAATCCAATAGAGATGGAATTCCAATTATTAACTGTTCAGACTTGAGAATTCCTTTGATGATGCAAGTTGCCTCTAAGAAACCATATATAATTGAAAATCAAGCCTTGGCATGAGCTGACCCGAGGCCATTGATCCAACATCGTAGTAAAAATATCACCAGGACAGAAGAGAAGTGAATGAATCTCGCACGGGATAGAGGAATTAACTCCATTCTCATACTTTCTGAGGATGTTGTGGCTGAGAGTGATACCAATATTATGTGGGTAGGGAGAAATAAAAGTAGATAGTGAGCTTAGCCAAGACTGAAAACCACCTGTTTGACAGAAAAAGCCATCTATTAAAAACCATGCAAGGAAGATGTTGGAAATGGGCCTTACGATTCAATGTGATAGAAAAGGAGAAGCCTTTCTACGATCTAAGCATGTTCAAGATCTCGGGAATTTATATTAAAAATCACTCCACAAAAACCATGTTCAAGTCCTTGGGAATTTATATTAAAGATCACTCCACAACAACCCTTAGAGTGTGATAATTTGGACCCATTTAATCAACTAGAGATGGCAATAATTTTGCATTGACATCTATTATCCCTTTACTCATTTTGGTCCTTCTTTTTGCTAGATCACATGTATTGGTATACTTTCACATGTTCAATTTTTTTTTAAAGAAGCCTAGATGCCGAGGGTCAAGGGAGAATATAGGGTATTAGCCTCCTTAAAGGTTTTATTTCAAATATTATTTTTAAATAATTTTTTTTTTTTTAATATATTATTTAAAAAATATAGCTATTTTTATTTAATTTATAATTACAATTATAACCGAGTTATATTCATCTTAACTCTGGATCTACCCAAGGCTTATAGGGATCAAATATCATAAGATACAAACATATTTTAAGATGTAAACTAGGTTGAAGAGAGCTTCTCAAGGGATTCAATCCATCTCAGCACTTGATAAATTTGACATCTCTATCATAGTAGGTTGAAGAGTTTGAGGACCTCGAGTTGCAGGCGACAAGGCAAGGGCTCGCGAGGGCAACAAGGCACGGAAGCAACAATGCGATGGAGAAAATGCAAGGCCGAACGTTGAAATGCAGCTAAGTGCTAGAGCAGTTAGCTTATAGGGTGAGGCGGTCCCAGGTGGGGGCGCCCAGCGAATTCGCTGATGTGTGAAGAGTTAAAACATGGGCTGAATGAAGGGTTGGCTCGGTGAGCCGACGTGATCTTCCATGGCAGCAATGTGTATAGGTAGTATGTCGTGGTGAGAGCCATTCCATCATTCGATCAATGCACAGTCATAGTGTTCAAGTGTGGAACGAAGAGGAGTGCTAAGGTTGGAGGTCTGAAACGAAGGCGTGGTGCAGGCAGACGAGGGTCAAAGCACCTACGCCTGAACGAAGGAGTGTGGACCGAGGTGCAGGTCGAGTGCATGACAGGGCGAGCCAAGGCACGATTCGAACAACACGAGCGGATGCACACGGACGATGAGTTTTGCTGAACGAGCCGAGGGCGCGACAGGGCATTCGGTCGAACGTCGGGCGAGGGCGTGGTAGGGCGTCCGAGCGAACAATAAGTCGAACTGAGGGCGTGGTAGGGTGTCTGGTTGAACGATCGGTTGAACGCTGGGCGAGGGCATGGTAGGGTGTCTGGTTGAACGATCGGTTGAACACTGGGCGAGGGCGTGGTAGCGCGTCCGGTTGAACGTTTGGCGAGGGCACAGTAGGGCATCTGGTCGAACGTCGGGCGAGGGCACGGTAGGGCATCCAGATGAACAACGGGTCAAACGGAGGGTGCGACAGGGTGTCCGGGTGAACGAAGCGTTGAGGCAGAAATGTTCGACGAGTGAAACGGTAGGGCGTGCGAGGGCGCATAGTGAAACGAAGCGTTCGGTGGAAACGTGGAAGTTGCCCGAGGGTGTGTGAAGACGCTGGGTGAACAAGTGCGCGAACATCGGTTGGTGAACAGTTGAATGCGTTCGGGTGAATAGGTGGGAAAGTGACGAGCTGGTTGATGGGTCATTCGGGCAGCTGGGTGGACGCGCCTGACTTGACGAGCTAAGCTGAACGAGGTGCCGAAGGGGAGAAATATATTCTAAGTGTAAATTCTGGGGTTTATCCAGAGATTGTAAACTGAGATATTATATTGGGCAAGCTCATTGCAGGGTGTTGCCCCTCCCTTTATACTGTTGTGCATTTCATGTTAATGCTGATTCATGTTTATGAATGTTTAAAATAAAGTTTTCGCTGTGTTATAATTAATGAATGTACTTGGTGAAATTGGAAAATAAAATAAGTATAGAAAGTAGGCATAGTCCACAATCTTTAGTATTGTTAGAAAGAAAAGGGTCTGTGGTGCCGCACCTCCTATAGTGCGGTTGGAAGAGTACTGCCAGTGTAGGGGTGTGATATTTGGTATCAGAGCTTGCAGAATCTGGCAAGGAGCTGGTCCCACTACACTTTGTGACAAGTGGCATCGGTGTTTTCTCATGTGATTTTCGCCAAAAAATCTATCGTAAAGTGGTATCGGTGTTTCGTATTCCAGAGGGCTTTGGTGATTCAAAGGTGCATGATTTGTAGATCCTACTACACTTCGTGATAGGTATATGAAGAGCTTGATTCAGGTGAACCAGGCTTACTGAAGGAAGCTGGTGCGAGCTGCACTAACATGACAATTGGTACCAAGGTTATGAATTGAAGAAGCTGATCCCACTATACTTGTGAAAGGTGGCTTCAGGCCGAAGAGAAATCTGAAGGGTGATTCAGTTTTGCAAAGAAAGCAAATGGCAGGAATGGCAGAAGGACCTCAGGTTATGATAGGTGAATCTAGGCACAATGCTGGGGAAGCTTTCCGAAAGAAGGTATTGGAACAAATGAGGGAATGGGGTTCTAAATGGGCTTGAAGATGAAAGTCGAGAACATGCAGATTCGGAAAGGCTGTGTGAAGATAAAGGAAGAACTTGAAGAACTTAGGGACCAATACGAGTATACAGAATGGAAGTATACACAAATGGAGAAGAAGGACTCTCTTAGGAAGGTCACTGTAATAGAGCTAGATGAGCTCGACTACATTGATAGACTTGGGGACTACTACAGAAATAATCAGGCAGATGTTCGGAAGCTTAGTTCGATGGAAGTAGTCAATGGGCACTTGGTTGGTGCACTTAAGCAGAATGTGATGAAGGATGAGCTTGAAGGAAGTCAAGCCAAACCAGGATCAAGTTGCTTAGAAGAGCCAAGCAAGGAAGTGAAGTACCTTAAGAAAGAAGTCAGGTCGAAGCATAAGTCGATAGACTCTTCTGAGGTTGAGTTGTTGAAAAAGGTTGTTGATGTAAGGTGCAAGATCAAACCAAAGGAAGATGGTAATTCCTTGAAGTTGAGTTTTGTACAGGTGACCATGTATGGCAAGAGATTTGCAGCTTTGGTGGACACGGGAGCTACTCATAGTTTCCTGAGTAGGAAAGCAACAAAGTCTTTTGGAAAGAAAGCTAAGATGAAAAGAGAGTGGAGTGCTTTCAAAGTAGTCAACTCTACCATGAAAGTTGTTACTAGTGTAATGGAGAACACTTAGGTGAGAGTGGGCTCATGGTTTGGAAAGTTGGACTTGAGGATCGTGGACTTGGATGATCATTCTATGGTGCCGGGGCAAAATTTTCTAATACTTGCAAAAGCCATACCGATGGTGGACTGAGACATTCTCTTGATCACAGCTGAAGGGAGAACCATGTTGGTTCCGATGAATAGAAGGAGTTTCTTGGGGTATAGACCCAGGATGGCTTCTATGACTTTGTATCCCAAAGATTCGAATGTGAAACATGAGGATGTGGAGTAGAGAGGACTTGGGAGTATGAATTAAACAACGAAGGAAGAGAAGTTAGTTGACTTCGTTGCAAGAGTGAAGAAGAAAGAAGGAAGTGAGAGATCAATATCACAAATCCTGAAGCACTTGGCAGGAGCATCTTCTACCAAAGATCTTCACAATGGAGTCGCAGATGAAGGAAATTCGAATACTTCTTCAGTGGCAGTGATTGGGGAGGATTATGTGGGTAGAGATCCGGTTGGCATAGTGGAATTTTGCAAGTATGCTATGGGCATATATGACTTTCAGTTAATTAAAGACAAGATTGAATAGCTTGGGTGTACATGTGAGGAGGTTGAGGCTGTGCACAGATACTTGAGGACACAGTACCAATTTGATACATGGGTGGATGAGAGTCAGGGAGGAAACTTTCTGGCCCTCCTCTCTTGGTAGACAACCTTGGGGATGGGTTGGTGTAGGGACCTTGGTTGGAAGGGGTTGCACCACCTTGACAAGGGGCCTTGGAGGAGGTTCTTTATGATGATAGGTGGATGATGCAGGAATGAATGTGACTATGTGGCAGCACATTGACATTAGCATCATGGACAACATGTTGCAGATGGGATGGATATACCATGGACCTGAGCATGGGTTTTGAGCAGATTCTTGATCGAGTTTGAGATTGTGATAGGAAGCTGAAGAAACAACCGACGGTGGCATGGAGAAGGTACATTCTCATGGGTTGAGCGTTATGGTTGGATTAGCCACCCAATCAGTTCGATAACATGGGGGCATGCATTGCACTGGGTTTGTGTCAGATAGATGTCTTGGTTTCGACTAAGATGTTGTGTTGGCTGGAGTATTATGCAGAGAAGTTCACATGATGGAACGACAGATGATGGAGACTATCGTATTATATATGTTGCAGGGATGTTTGCAATAGATAGAGTGGTCTAAGTTATGAATCAAGAAGATGGAGGGTACTGATGGATTATGTAGCATTGGTATGGATATCTTGGTGACAAGTGGTTGCCGGGGTGAAAGGATTGTCGAGGACGACAATGACTTCTAGTGGAGGGGGATGTGAGGACCTCGAGCTATAGGCAACATAGCGAGGGCGTGTGAGGGCGATGAGCCATGGGAGCAGTAGTGCGATGGAGAAAATGTAAGGTCGAATGTTGAAATGCAACTAAGTGTTTGAGTGGTTGGCTTATAGGGTGAGGCGGTCATAGGTGGGAGCACCTAGCCAACAGGATGACATGTGAAGAGTTAAAACATGGGCTGAATGAAGGGTTAGCTGGGCGAGCCAACATGACCTTCCATGGCAGCAATGTGCATAAGTAGTATGGCGTGGTGAGAGCCATTCTATCATTCGATCAATGCATATTCATAGTGTTCAAGCGTGGAATGAAGAGGAGTAAGAAGGTTGGAGGTCTGAAATGAAGGCGTGGTGCAGGCAGATGAGGGCCGAACCTACGCTTGAATGAAGGAGTGTGGACCAAGGTGCAAGTTGAGGGCGCACTAGGGCGAGCTAGGGCACAGTTCAGACAGCATGGGCAGATGCACATGGAGGACGAGTTTTGCTGAACGAGCTGAGGGCACAGCAGGGCGTTCAGTCGAACGTCGGGCAAGGGCGCAGTAGGGCGTTGATCCAGGATATTTTCGCTTATAGATGTATAGAAAAGAATTGCATATAAAATTGCAGCTTAACACATAAATGTGCACATATGAAAAGAAGAAGAAAACACATAAAAGGCACAAAAGAGGACACCAAGGCTTGATAATGGAGTTCATCCAATTTGGACTATGTCTCTGGGCCCAGCTCAATAATGGGGAGGCATTTCTTATTAAATGGCTCGAATAAGCAGAATTACACTCATCAATTTGTCCATAAAGAGGCTTATACCTCCAATCTACCTGATGGCTATGAAATGAATGCCTGAGATGGAGTGGTGTGCAACACAAAAGCTTCTTGCAGTTGTAGAAGGGACTGGAATTGTGTAACTGTTCAAAACAACTCAATAGATGCTTTCGGCCTCTGTGAAACAACGTGCTGCAACCATAAAAATAGCTCCTCCCATGCTCGTCCATTGATCCTCTTTTATAAAGGATTTTCGGAAAGGATCCCATTTAAAACGGGCCATGTCTGGTTAACACGAGAGGTTGGTATAGGGGAAGTATCGGTGGGTGCAACCGTCCCCTGAAAATGGCCTCTTATTATTTAAAACGATAAAACTTCCAAAATCTCGAAAACACTAAGAAATCCGTCGAAAACCATTCACCTAGATTTCAAATATTATTAGATCAGGCATATAACCTATATTGGGTCTGCTCTGAAGTCACGGATCAGCATATCGCTGTGTCCCTATCTTGGTACTTAGGAAAGATCGACCGCCGATTGTCGATCGCTTATATCGGCGTCGACTGATTGCGTCGGCATCCTACACATATATTTCCCTGGGTGTTCCACCGATTCAGTTAATCTCCAATCACACTATCCATTCATTGATATCCACACACACCTACACACACACACACACATACATATATATCCACCTATTGCGATGGCCTCTGATTTGCCAATCTGATCTGATCAGAGATCAGTGATTTGGGGTTCCACGACCCAAACCTTAAGTCCGCCCTCATGCGACCTCCGATTGCAATTTTCCTTTAAGGCTTCAAGACCCATTTTTAAAGGAAATTCCTTTGTTTTCTTAAGGATTGAAGAGCCCTTCTTTTTGCAATAACTTCATCATCCGGACTTAGATTGAAGTACCGTTTGCGCCATTGGAATCAGGAAGATGAGATCTACATTCTGGTTTTGAGTTGACTTTAGTCCGATCACTTTGATTTTATGAGTTTTTCCGTGCCATTGTATCTGAGGATCCACCTGGATCAATCCTCTCCATTGAGGAGCTTTTGGACCACCAAAATATTTTCATTAGTCAATTGGCAAGTGAGGGTAATGTGCCCTCACTTTCTCTTTCTCCATCCATATGGCCTTGCTGGGATGCATTCCCTTGAATCCAACTCAAAGGTACTCTACATCTCCTCATTGTGAAGTCTTGGTTCTTCTGTCGAGGATGATGTCTTCAAGAAACTCATCGAGATATTCTGGTGCAAAATCATCGATGGTAGGAAATTTTCCCACCTCATCAGTGTCCATGATCAACAGTGGTTTATACAAATTTAGGTTCTCCATATTCACTACTAAGTACATCTGCATATATACTGACAAGTCAAGATGAAAGGCATTGTTCACAATGTTCTCTAATATGGTGAATGGTCCATACTAGATTGGCCGCAACTTCTTTGCTTCTCCCTTCATCCTGTCTTTGCTGATGTGGAACCACACCTTGTTGCCCACTTGGAATTGATGGTTAAATCGGTGTTTATCATGTCGAGCCTTGTAACGGGCTTGATTCTTTTCCAACTTCTCTTGCATTGCTTGGTGAATCATTTGGATTCGCTGAATGAACTGCTGGGATTTGTCTTTATCATTACGTCCACTGGAGCCATCCTCCCTTCCAAAGACCATGTCTAAAGGGTCCTTTGGTAGGTAACCAAAGCATGTCTCGAATGGTGAATGCTGTGTTGATGAATGCACTACTTGGTTATAGGAATGTTGCATATAGGGGAGATGTTCATTCCACAAGTTGGGATGTTTCCCACAATAGCCTTGTAATAGGTGTACCACGGTATGGTTAACAAACTCTGTCTGCCCGTCGGTTTGCGGGTGAAATGCCGTGCTCCTTTCTAGTTTGGTGTCCATCATCCTCCACAAGCTGGTCCCAAACTCTCCAAGGAAGCGAGAGTCTCGATTCGAAACAATTGATGTGGGTAATCCAAAGTGGACCCAAACATACTGAAAGAAAAGAGAAGTGGTTTGCTCTATAGTAATCTGCTTTTTACAAGGCATAAGAATACACATTTTACTAAATTGGTCAATGATGACATACAAATAGTCATGACCCTTCCTAGACAAAGGTAGACCTCCTACAAATTCCATTGACACACTTTCCCATGGATGACTCGAAATAGGGAGTGGTGTGTAGAGCCCAAGTTTTCTATTAGAGGGCTTTGAAACAGAACACATCACACAACCCTTTACATAGCGAGTCATAATGTTTTTCATATGAGGCCAAAAGAAAAATCTTTGTACATGACTTAAAGTCTTCTCGACACTAAAGTTTTTAAACATAAGAGAGGTGTGGGCCTCTTGAATTACATGCACTCTTTCTCCTATGGGAATACATAATTTACCAAGGTGATACAAAAATTTCCCCTGCAAGTGATAGTTGTCCACCTGTGAACCATGGGTTAGTTTTGCATAAACCTCCTTAAAGTCATCATCGTTAGCATATTGTTTAGCATAGCTTTCAAAAGACAACGAAGCATTATGCAAAATAACAGAAGCAAAATAGGGCCAGATAGCATATTAGCCACTTTATTGCTAATTCCCTTCTTATACTTTATTACCAAATGAAACTGTTGAAGAAATCCCATCCAGTTGAAATGATGAGTTTGTTGCAACTCGGTTTGTTAGTGAAGGTACTGCAAGGGCTGATGATCTGTATGGATGATGGTCTCCTTGCCGATCAAGTAGTGTTTCACTTTTTCACACTCTGCACCAAGGCATAAAGCTCCTGGTCATAGGTGGGATAGATTATCACAGCTTGAGAAAACTTCTCAAAATGGTAACAAATTGGCTTCTTTTGCTGCATCAGTACAACTCCCATGCCAAAAAACCATTGGCATCAGTTTCGATCTCAAATGGCTGTTGGAGATCGGGTAAGGCTAAGACTGGCGCAGCGCTAATTTTCTCCTTCAATGTTTCGAAGGACTTCTATTGTCTTCCTCCCCATTGGAAGACCTATTTCACACTTGTCATTGTGTGCAAAGGTGTTGCAATAACAGAGAAATTAGCAATAAATCTCCTCCAATACTGGATTTCACCTAGAAAGCTACGGACCTCAGTTACACTAGTAGGCTTAGGCCAATTTACAATTGCTTCAACTTTAGCGGGATCAATTTTTAACTAGCCATGACCAACAATATGACCTAGGTAACCCAAAGAGGTTTTCCCGAACTCACACTTTGACAATTTTACAAAGAGTTTTTCTTTCTTCACCACATCAATCACTTTCTTTACATGACTCATATGTTCAAACCAATTCTTGCTGAAAACTAATATATCATCTAAATATACAAGAACAAACTCATCAATGAAAGGATGAAATATATGATTCATAACCCGCATAAAGGTGGTTGGATCATTGCAAAGGCTGAATGGAATTTCCATCCATTCGAACAACCCCTGCTTGGTTTTGAAAGCCGTTTTCCACACATCCTGCTCCACAATTCGGACCTGGTTATAGCCACTGCGCATATCCAATTTTGTAAAATATACAACACTTTTTAACTGATCCAATAAATCATCTATGCATGGGAGGGGATAGAAAGTTTTTACTGATATTTTGTTGAGCGCGTAATAGTCCACACACATCCTCCAACTGTTGTCCTTCTTTGGCACTAGAACAATCGACAACCCGCATGGAGAGGAGCTCGGCTTGATCATGCCTTAGTCTAGCAATTCCTGCACTTGATGCTTGATTTCCTCCATTTCGACTACTAACATTCTGTACATGCCGATATTAGGCAAATGGGCATCATGCAACATGTGGATCTCATGTTGGATCTCACTCTATGGAGGTAGTCCACGTGGATCCTAAAACAATGCATTATAATCAGCAATTAAATCCATCAATTCTTGTTTATCCTTACCATCGTAGTCTTGGAACGTGTCTGCGAATTCGGCCTCCTTTTCCCTAACGACCATAAACGTGTATGCCTTGCTGGATTTCGCCAGTTGTTTCATCTGCCCAACACTTACGAGGCTGGCGTTAATTTTGTTTTGATGAGCCAAAACTATGTACTCTATCCCATCCTTAGTGATGTGGTATTTATTTTCATGGTGGAAAAAGACAACTTTTCTGTCATACAAGTAGGGGCTCCCCAATACCATGCCACAGATGTCCAACGGTATAACATCCATCTCTACTTCATCTACCATCTTAGAAGCAATCACAAATTTCACCTTGCACTGTTGGGTTACATTCAATTTAGCTTTATCATGTATCCATCCTAGCGGGTAAGGTTTTGGGTGCAGTTTTGTTTCTAAGCCTAGCTTATTTACTAGAGATTCTGGAATTAAATTTGCTTGGGACCCCGTATCAAACAGAGCTTCTACTTTGGTATGGTTTACTACTACCTTGATATGAAATAATTCAATCCTTTTCCTATCATTTGAAATGGACTCATCTACATAACTGGTGCTTCCTTGTAATTTAGAATCAATAGGAGGTGTAAAGGTACCTTTTGTTCCCGCTGCTGTGACCAACACTTCATCTCCTGAATCTGATCCGAGGTTTTGCTATGCTACTGCCATTGTTTTCTGCTTCCCTTTACCTCCATACTTTTTTAGGCATTTTCTGGGTGCTGCTTCCAATAGTGATATCATCATGGCCTTCTTTCTTGCAATGATTGCAATGAGGCCACTCTCCCTCTTTGGCTGCTGTTGTTTTCTTCTCCTTCCCTTTCCATTTCGCTTTGGATTTTCCATTGGGAGGTTTGAACGGTGGCTTTCTGGATTGGTTCTCTCTTTTATTCTTGCCCCTGTTCTCAATATGAATTGCTTCCACACTAGCTGCGTCAATAGTGGTTGGTTCAAACAACAATAATGAATGCCGAATATAACTATGCAGTGAGCCAATATACTTAGTTACAACTTCAGGTGTATCTAATGCAATACCCAAATTCAGTGCTTGCTTCCTAAATTCTTCTATAAAACTCTGAACATCCTTCCCTTTGCCTTGCCTTAAATATTGCCAATTCATTAAAGCTTTCTGTTTGTATCCTAAGAGATAAAAATGTTCCCTTAACGTAGAAGTAAAATTAGACCATGAGGAAAAGAGCTTAGCTACATTTTTACTACTCTGCAATTTACTGTCCCACCAAACGAGAGCCGTGCTGCCTAGCCGTAGAGAGGCCAGTTGGATTTTTGCCTCTTCCTCTACGATTTGCTAAATCGTGCAATAAACATCAATCTGCTTGATCCAATTGTTAAGCTTTTCGGCGTTACTTTCACCATTAAACATAGGAAGATCAACTTTAACATTTAATTTAAAAAAAGGTTTCTTAGATGCATCCTTTGGATTTCTCTGATTATGGTGGTTAGGGGAACAAGAACCTTCACCACCAGAAGGAGAAGGAGGGGGTTCTTCTTCATCATTTCCATGTGTTGAGCCTTGTCCTTCTGGATTCCTCTCTTCAGCCTTTTCTAGTCTTATACCTAGTTGACTGATATTCTCTGCCATTGAGTAGAAAGTATTTCTGAAATTGTGCTCCTCTTCAATACGAGCTTCCTCTTTAGCCATGTTTCTTGTGCACGCCCTACCTCTGAATCGAAAGGTTCTAGATTCCCTTTGCCTCTTTGAAGCCTTCTCCTTGTTAGCATACAAACATGCAATTCACATCTAAAAAGCCCTGCTTTGCTACCACTTGATCTAGGATGTTTTCTATTATAGATGTATAGAAAATAATTGCATATAAAATTGCAGCTTAACACATAAATGTGCACATATGAAAAGAAGAAGAAAAAACATAAAAGGCACAAAAGAGAACACCAAGGCTTGATAACGGAGTTTTTCCAATTTGGACTACATCTCCAGGCGGAGCTCAATAATGGGGAGACCTTTCCTATTAAATGGTCTGAATAAACAAAATTACATTCATCAATCTGTCCATAAAGAGGCTTATACCTCCAATCTGCCTGATGGCTATGAAATGAATGCCTGAGATGGAGTGGTGTGCAGCACCAAAGCTTCCCGCAGCTGTAGAAGGGACTGGAATTGTGTAACTGTTCAAAACAGCTCAATAGATGCTCTTGGCCTCTGCAAAACAGCGTGTTGCAACCATAAAAATGCCTCCTCCCGTGATATTCCATTGATCCTCTTTTATAAAGGATTTTCGAACAAGATCCCATTTAAAACAGGGCATGCCTGGTTAATAAGAGAGGTTGGTAGAGGGGAAGTATTGGCAGGTGCAACTGTCCCCTAAAAATGGCCTCTTATCATTTAAAACGATAAAACTTCCAAAATCCCGAAAACATTAAGAAATCTATCGAAAACCGTTCACCCTGATTTCAAATATTATTAAATCAGGCATATAACCTGTATCACGTCTATGCTGAAGTTGCGGATCGACATATCACTGTGTCCTTGTCCTGGTACCCAGGAAAGACCGACCTCCGATCACTGATCATTGATATCGATGTCAGCCATTCGCATCGACATCCCGCACATATATCGTCCCAGGTGTTCCGCCAATTCAGTTAATCACCAATCACAATGTCCATTCGCCAATATCCACATATACATATATTCGCTGATTGCGATGGCCTCCGATCTGCCAATCCAATCTGATCGGAGATCGGCTATCGGGGGTTCCATAGCCCAAACCTTAACTCTGCCCTCATGCGACCTTTGATTGTAATTTGCCTTTAAGGCTTTAAGACCCATTTTTAAAGGAAATTCCTCTATTTTCTTAAGGATTGAAGAGCCCTTCTTTTTGCAATAACTTCATCATCTGGACTCGGATTGAAGTACCGTTTGCACCATTGGAATCAGGAAGACAAGATCTACATTCTAGTCTTGAGTTGACTTTAGTCCAATCACTTTGATTTTCTAAGTTTTTCCATACCATTGTATATGAAGATCCACCTGGATCAGGCGTCCGGGTGAAAAATGAGTCGAACGGAGGGCATGGAAGGGCGTCTAGCAGAATGATCAGTTGAACATCGTACGAGGGCATAGTAGGGCATCCGGGTGAACGACGGGTTGAATGGAGGGTGCGGTAGGGCGTCTAGGTGAACGAAGTGTTTGGGTAGAAACGTGCGATGGGTGAAATGGTAGGGCATGCGAGGGCGCCGGGTGAAACGAAGCATTTGGTGGAAATGTGGAAGTTGCCCAAGGGTGTGCGAAGGTGCCAGGTGAATGAGACATACGAACGCCGGTTGGTGAACAGTTGAACGCATCCGGGTGAATGTGCTGGCAAATGACGAGCTGGTCAACGGGTCATTCGGGTGGCCGGTTGGACGTGCCCAACTTGATGAGCTAAGATGAACAAGGTGCCGAAGGGGAGAAATATTCTAAATGTAAATTCCGGGGTTTATCCAGAGATTGTAAACTGAGATATTATATTGGGCAAGCTCATTGCAGGGAGTTGCCCCTCCCTTTATACTATTGTGCATTTCATGTTAATGCTGATTCATTTTATGAATGTTTAAAAGAAAGTTTCCACTGTGTTATAATGAATGAATGTACTTGGTGAAATTGGAAAATAAACTAAGTATAGAAAGTAGGCGTAGTCCACGATCATTAGTATTGTTAAAAAGAAAAGGGTCGGTGGTGCCGCACCTCCTATAGTGCGGTTGGAAGAGTACTGCTAGTGTAGGGGCATGACAAAGAGCATCTCTCAAGAGATTTTATCATCTTGACACAATATACTTGACTTTAAGATGGATCTAGGTTTGTTTAATTGCCCCATTTAAATAGGATATATTCCACAGGAATACCATGAGTGAATATCATGCATTTTATTTTAACATAGGCCTATTTTTATTTTGATCGAGTCAAAATATTTAGAAGACGTTACATTACAATGAGTCAAAATATTTACAAGACATAACATTACAATACCTCTACCATGTTAGAGAGCACCTCTTCCCATGATTAGAGAAAATAATATAACATATTATTAATAATTTTAAAAATTTAATTTTTATTATTATTGAGAAAATGGAATGGTTAATATTCTATTTAAATAGCTATATGTAAATGGAATACTAAGGTTTAATACGATAATCAAATAATTATATAACTGAATCTGTCGAGACAATTTTAATGATGATTGAAACTAATAATATTAATATTATATATCACAAGTATAAATCCATCTTAAGAAATGATCTAACCTGAGTCCAGATGGATCAATTTTTTTTAGGAACAAACTTCTTTTCCAAACAAAATAATACAATTTGTAGTTTTTCATTGTCTTTTTGAGTGCTATATAAGGTATATAACTAAAACTCCCAAAAAGTCCTTCTTGAATTTAGGGAAAAAGCATATACCTAAGAAAAGACCAAATACTTGAATCACTTCAAATGTTTTAACCATAAGAACTTATTTGTACAATATCTTTATATGATATATAAATAATTCTTTTAAAACAATATAATAGTTGAAATTAAAATATTTTTCATAGCATGTGCGTCTGAAAGTTTTATTAGCACACACTACAAATGGTTTTTTGTTATTAATATATTCTTAAGCATGCATCAATATTAATTCATATTAAAATATTTTATTGAGGCGTAGTCTAAATTATAGAAAAAAATTCTTTTTTCATGACAATTTTTTTTCTGGTTAATTTTAACCAAAATACGACAAATTTTTTAAAAAAATTTAGTTTAAGTTGCTTAATCTGTAGAGTTTGAGCCCCCAAGGTGTTTTTCATTGTGTTGAATTCATTTATGTATTGAAAAATTCATTTTACAAAAAAAATCTATTTAGTCTACAATTTAGATTACGCTAATCATATTGAATATCTTAATATATACAACATTAAATAATGAATCGATACAGGTGAGGAGAGTTTTAGATAGAGGAGGAATGACCTGTTATAGAGTTTAACATTTCTTTCTATATATAAATATATATGAATTTAATATCAACATAAATTAGTTAACATACATCTCCAAATAGTTTATTTAAATTTCGTGTTGAAATATTTTTGAGAAGTATAAGTTTTAACATCTTACTCACATTTTTTTACTTCTAAGTTTTTTACATCAAATTTTATTATGTCATATGGAAAACTAGCTAAACTTGCATATCATATTCATTTCTGTTTTTTTTTATAGTTGAAATTGTTTTTCTAGTTAAAGATTTATTTAATTATTTATTTTTAAAAGGGAGACATGTCAACTCCAAGCCAAATATGAGTGAAATTACAAATTTCTCTTATATTAACATGTAGAATAAACTTCTCAACTCAATAATTCAAAATCCCTAATTAAATTTTATATAATGATAAATAATATATTAAAAAATATAAATTTATATAAATAATTATATGAATTAAAATTTTATGGAAAATTAAACATCAACATGACAATAAACTAAATGCGTTTCTTCAAATACTTTTAGTTATTTGAACTAACAATGTTAATATAATTTATTTAATTCAAATTCTCTAATTAACTTCCACATAATTATAAAAATTATGTAAAAAATAAATTCATACTATTTAAATTTTTATGACCTTTCAAGTAAGCAAAATCAATATTGTGCCATATTATTTTCTTGTCCGATGCAAGTTACAATTTTATTTTTATTTTATTTCTTCGAATAAGAAGATATTTTCGGAAAATTATATATAATATGTATTTTATATATAAAGTTTGTATTTTCAAAGTCTAAAAATGGTTGTTTATGATAAAATATACAAATATGGTAGCAACCAAAGATATTAGAAATTTTAATAATCAACAATAAACTATTAGGCATAATTAGAATTTTAATAATCAACAATAAACTAATAGGCACAAATAACAATAGTCATTAGACACTAATAATCAGAGTGATTATGATAAAAAATATACTTATTATTTAAAGATTATAGATGAAAACTTTATGGTATTTTAGGTTATGAAGGAGGAAATTCTTCCAATATTGACATGACTTTTCGTGAGTTGACTAAATTTTCTCCATCGTCTTAGACCAAAGACTTAATGCTATTGTGCCCTTTTTTTCTTTCCTCCTTGAGCATATTGAGTGGATGTTTGGAAGATTGTGTATGAAATCTTAAATGAAGGTTTGGAGAACTCAAGCTAGATTGTGTGTTGTCTGAATGGGTATTTGAAGAACTTGAACTAGATCAAGCATTTTCTATTTAATGGTCTAGCATTGATTGTAGAACTTTATTGTGGTGTGCCTTTCCTAGAGAAATCATCCATGAAACACCAATATCCATGTCTTCTAAGAGGTATTCAATCTCATCATCTTTTCTTACAGTGCTAGTTGGATCCTTGGTAGAGAATTTTGTTTATTACCTATTGGATTCTTTTCTGAGGCTTTGTTTGTTAATTTTTGTTAAGGAGACATTGTTATTTACTATGATAGTTGCATTTCACCATTAATACTTTAGGTTCACCCCATATCATCATTTTATTATTCATATCTATTATACATAAGCTTGTGAAATAACATAGAAAGAAACAACATCACCATCATCATTAGTGCAGTGGAATATAAAAGGAAAAATGGAAGAAAGCATGCACGCACATAGAGACACCATGGATTGGTCTGAGACTAGTGAGAAACCCACTATGGGGAAAACCCTTGCAATTCTTCTTCTTCTTAGATTGTCATCAAATGATGCAACAAAAGAGAGTACAATGATCCATCACTTTATCTATGCAGAAAAACAATAATGATATCTATGAAACAAATCTAATCATGCTAGTAATTAGAACGGTCATACTGATGACTGTAATGTGCTGTCACAAACTAATGTCAACTACTGTCACTGTGCCAAATACTGTTGAGTACTGTTGTCACTGTTAATGAGCCCAATACATATGTTTGCAGAGGAAACTAACAAATCAGATCAACAGATCTGTAATAACAACAAAGAAACTTAGATCTAACGGATCACTAAATATAACTGAAGCTGAGATGCCCAAAACTTAGATCTGGACTGGGTTGCCCTCATAAACACTATCTTCGGGTGACTTAAACTTCAAGGTCACTCTCATGAAGACTGTATGTGTGCGACTGTAACTGCACAATTGCTCTCATGAGGTCACTATGCATGCAACCTTAGCCCCAGACTATAAAAACCCATAGTCGCACCTATAAGGAGCTGTGTAAGTGACAAAAAGGGCCAAAGTCGCTCTCTGGATGAGTTGTGCCGACGACTGTACTATCAAAGTCACTCTTAGGGCTTCCTGGTGCAGTCGATCAGGGATTGAACCCTTAAGAATTGAGAGTCTCTCCCTTTGAACCATGTCTAAGTGACTAGAGAGCCAAAGTCACTCTCTTAACCACTTTGTGCCTGTGACCGTGGATGAAAAATGTTGTGGCTCCGATACCAATTGTTGTGGCTCTGATACCACTTGTTGTAGATATAACCCAAGAATATTATAGATCTAATATGAAAATATAAGACAATGAAAATAAACCCAGAAATAATATGAAATGATTCTTTATTGATCAAACCCTTAAGGTAGGGCATCACCATACATTCACTCCTTAAGGAAGGAGAACACTCCACAAGCCATATCCCTGTTCATACAATAATCCTTCTCTTCATATCCTCCATGTGGAGTCTCTAGCCTTTATATAGGCCTCATACATACAATACCATGTATCATTACCATGGTTTCCTCATACCATCAAACTAATACCATGGGCCCATTACATTATTATTAACTACTTGTGGTCCCTTACATGACATGGGTTAACCACTATATTTATTACTATGGCCCATACCATTATTACATTATTACCTTGGGTACCTCCCTTGGTACCCCATATTACCCCCCCTAGGTATATAACATTCCACCCCCCTAAGCATGTTTCGTCCCTGAAACATGGGAAGAACACAAATAATAAGATCTACTCAAAAGAGTAGTCCACTGGTACCATGCACGTGCATCTAGCCATCTAAGAGAAAGGTGAACCCTTGATCTCGTTGGTGCCTCGCTCACTTGAGATGGAAGTTGACTGTGGTAGCTCTTTTGTGTGGATGTGTAGTAGGTGGATCTTCGCTCCTCTCGATCTGTCATGCGGGGGTTGTTGTCCATGTGGCTAATTGGTTTCCATCTTGATGGTTGTCTTGCTGGGTGATGTGGGTGATGATATGTTGAAGTTTTAACCCACGATGGCTTTTTCTTTACTTCACCTTGATGTGGTGCCTGTTGTGGTGTCTTCTTTTTCAATATGACTTCAACCACTAAGCCCTCCTCTGATGTATCATCACCTGTAACCTTTTCTTCTTCAACCTCTGTTTGTGTTTGATTGTTGATCATCAAGGGCTCATCATCTGATATGTCAGTCCCTTGAACATCTTCTGCTTTAGCCTCCATGTGCTCTACCTGTTTATGGATGGAAATATCCTGTAATGTAATTTTCTTTTTTTTATACCATAGCTTCAAGAATTTCTTTTGCACATTAATATTGATAGTACCCACTAATTCCATCCAAGGGTATCCCAAAACAACATCCATGTTATTCATATCTGAAGCATAAAAATCACCATGAAACACATACTTATCCATAGAAAGCTTCAAATTCTTATAAATTTTAACATCCTTATCATCAACCTGTGTATGTTCAATTTGTTTTGTTGGGACTTGCAATTTTTTTGCCAAATTAACACTGATAAAATTATGTTTACAACTAGGATTGATAGAAACAATGATCTTCTCTTTCTGAATCAATCCATGAATCTGCAATAAGGATATACCAGTAGGAATTAACCCTTTATGTGTCTCATTCTCCTTTTTCCTAGCCCGAGACCATTTGTCCAAAAAGACTTTTTCAAATTCTGCATCTGAAATTTTGTTCAACCACTCGTAGTTAAGTAATAAATTCCATTTTTGAGCCTCACCTCTCATATTAGATAGCATTTGAAACTTCCAAAATGTCCCATATGTGGACTTGTATCTTTGTATGCATTCTTCAATAGTAGGACCATCATCTTTTCCTGTAAAATATAGAGTCGCCATGAAGAAAAAATTCACTTACTTGGAGAAAATTTGTAATTGTCACAGTTTTGTCAATATTGCTCAGAATCTCTATTATAACCTGTTTTTGGAAATGGAGCAACCATTCTGCATCTGCCCACGTGATAGAAATCCTGATTCAGACACTGGAATTACAGATCTACGCTGCTACTCTCCCGCCGTCACCCAAAATTTCTGCAAAAAAGAGTTGATTTTAATTCAGCGATATCTCCCTCATCCGGACTCCGATTCAACTGATTTTTTTTTTGAAATCATGTGTTTTTTCACAGATTCCAGATCTACAATTAGATTTTGCAGATCTAGTGCCAAGATGTCTAGATCTGCGCCACAAATTCGCTGCCCCGAAAATTGTCTGCAACCCTACTGATTTTTAAATCAGCAATATCTCCTTCATCCGGACTCCGATTCAACCGATTTTTTTTTTTGAAATCGGCTATTTTTTCACTAGGAATACAGATCTGCAATTAGATTTTGCAGATCTTGCACCAAAACGTACAGATTTGAACTACAAATTCGCCACCCAAAAATCCCTGCAAAAATGAAAAAAAAATTTCTCCACGGTTTGCCCAAGAAAGAGCTCTGATACCAATTATTGTGGCTCCGATACCAATTGTTGTGGCTCTGATACCAATTGTTGCAGCTCTGATACCAATTGTTGTAGATCTAACCCAAGAATATTATAGATCTGATATGAAAATATAAGACAATGAAAATAAACCCAGAAATAATATGAAATGATTCTTTATTGATCAAACCATTAAGGTAGGGCATCACCATACATTCACTCCTTAAGGAGGGAGAACACTCCACAAGCCATATGCCTGTTCATACAATAATCCTTCTCTTCATATCCTCCATGTGGAGTCTCTAGCCTTTATATAGGCCTCATACATACAATACCATGTATCATTACCATGGTTTCCTCATACCATCAATCTAATACCATGGGCCCATTACATTATTATTAACTACTTGTGGTACCTTACATGACATGGGTTAACCACCATATTTATTACTATGGCCCATACCATTATTACATTATTACCATGGGTACCTCCCTTGGTACCCCATATTACACCCCCTAGGTATATAACAAAAAACTTCTGATTTGTTATAGCGATTGAGATCCAGATTACCCAAACCAAGAGAGAATATTACGCCTGTACTTTTGGACCCAATACGAACTTCTGTCTATGAGCCTATGCAACCCAAAACAAAATAGAATAAAAAAACATGTCTTGATTGAGTGTATCAAAATGAGCTTGATGTATCTCCATTTTATAGTTTTTCTTAAGGGTATACTTGGGGTTAAGATTGAACCAATTAGTTACTCATGTGGTTAGAGTTGACCCATTGCATAATGTATGCATGAAACAATAATTCATAACTCAACTTCCACTTAACTAAATTGGGTGATCTTTAGGCTGATTTTGGTCCTCTTGAAAATAGGAATATAATGCAATAATTATCTTGTTACTTTGAGCTGTCCAAGGAGGAATTTAGTACAATTGCAAGAATTAACACTCCCTCTCAAGTAGGGAGAATTCCACCTGCCAATATTTGTCCATCGAACAATATGTCATTCTAGAATCTTTGAGTGTCATCATGAATCATCCTGGGTCATATATGTCATGAAGTCATCGTGCGATGTCCATCTCAAGTGTCTCATCATCAAAAATCATCATTGTACATCTTGATCTATCCTTTGCTTATTCTTCTTATCTTTAGATTGTACCTGCTTGTCCATATATTTACGTCTTGTCAAGTTGTTGTATTGCTTGACTATCTCTACTTAAATCTAATTGCTGAAACTTTCTCTGATCTAAAAGAAGAAGAAATTGTCACTGTAGAGGATCTCAATCTACCACCCTCTATTCATCAGGCTACTATCTGGAATCTATGCTAGTGGGCTACTACCCATAATATCATTAGGCTACTACCTGGAAATGTCATTGACCTGCTACCCAGAAACACCAATGGGGAGTCAGATCTACCACTCGCATCATCATCAGAGAGGATATCATCAAGGAGCACATCTCAATCTTGAATCACATCGGGTAGAAATATCTTCCACCCATACCGAGTAATAGGATAACTCATCAAACAGGGGAGTAAACCCTCTACCCTAGATCACATAAGGGAGTACACCCTCGACCCAGAATCTCATCGGGGAGATTTAACCCTCAACCCGGAATCCTATTTCCTATCGATATTCCCAAAAATGACTCTTAATAGTCATATGGTAGAAAAAATACATCATAATTGCCTTCGGTTGTACACTCCAAAGCACACCCTCAACTCATTGGCCAAACGAGGAGTAATATTCCCAATAATCCCTGTTTGTGGGTATGGTGCCAAATGGGGTATACTCTACAAAGTCCATATAGGGGAATAAAACCCTAAACCCTATGGGTAACATATAGGGGTAACACCCTATTTTCTAGAGTTCCCTCAATCCTAGGAGTCCTTATCCCTCAATTCCTCACCCTGGGAGCTCAAACAGAGGGGAAGAGTTGGCTAAGTGTTCTTGATCAGTACCACTCTCATCATCAACTTGTATAATAGCAGTTGTTTCCTGTTCATACCAAAAATCAAATATCATGTCAGATCATATATAATCATATAAATAAAAAAATTGATACCATAATCATCCTCCCTCTCAAGGAGGTGCTAACCACAAGCCTAAGCTTGTTTCAAACAACTACACTATCTCAATTATATGAGAGTATCTCGGTCCTAGCTATAAATATGGGACTTAATTGGATCATCACAATGTATCCATGTCATATCCATATCATGATCAAGCATCTCTCTAAGGAGATTATGTACCCTGCCTCACATCTAGCCATGCTAGAAACATCGTTATCAACTTCAGTCATGATATGGACCTCTCATCCAAGATATCATGGCAGATCAGATACTAGAGTAGCATCCAAATTTGCTTATCAATAACAATCTCAAATATTAACAATGCATCTGTGAAGATACATATCATATGAGAAATATATTATTCTCAAAATAGAATACCTCATGCATATATTTCAAACCATGCTCGATGGCAACTCTATGTGACTGAAGCAAGTCACTCAGAATTCATTAAGGTTCTATTCACATCATACATCTACAAATATATTTTCAAAATGGACCATCAATGCTTCAACCGTCAGATTCCATGTCAAGTTCAAATCAGAGTATCCAAGGATTTCATTTTCATTTTCATTATTCAAAACATTTTCCAATATCTTTGCAATATGGAATTTCGTTCCCAAATTCTAGAAATCGATTCATCATGCCATGACACATTATTTTGGACTTCATAATCAATATCCCTTTGATTATATCATCAGAGGCTCATTACCTATCACAAGTAGATCAGCAAGATATAAAACCAAAACCATAATCAATATCAAAGCCATACTTGTGAACTCATCATCCTAAATTCATCAGATAACTGTCAAATCTAGACATATCTGGATTAGAATTCTCTAAGCATAATGCCTTGCTAAGCTAGCATAATCATAACTCAATGTTGTACCATCAAAAACAAATTCAAATCATTAGATTTTAGATGCCAGATTACGACCATTATCAAACTCATAATTATCATAGTATTAATACTTTCAACTAGGAGACAGGTGTAGCTCATATCAAATCAAGACTTCATCATTCCAATAAGTCATGCATCTTTATCAAGTCATTCTCATAAGCATAATATAAGTAATCATGTCACTAGGTGCAAATGGATACATCAAGGATGAGTCCCGCAGGGTCCATTTTTCATGCCAAATCACAACTATCATCATTCCAACCATTGTGCTAAGAATAAGGAGGCCAATCTCCAAATACCCACATAAGTCATCATGCCCTCATAGTATCCATATCAGGGCAAATAAAAAATCATCATATCAAATCACTATACATAAGGTCAAGTCTAAACTTCTATCATAGAGAGTTCTATAGTCAAAGACTATTTCAATCATCAATTCAAAATTATTTTCAAGCATCATGAAAAAACACTTTTCATATATACTAGTAATTCCAAAGCATGCCAGCCTCTTGTGGCACAAACATAGCGACATATCTATCTGTATGTCCTGGTCACCTACAAAAAAAAATTCTGTTTGCATGTTTATGTTATGGGAAACATTCAACCTTATCCTGTTATCTTCAAAACATCTTTGGTACCGATATATTTCAGGTGACCATCTGATTTCAAGCACAATACTTCATTATATGATAAAAAATTTAACTCAATATCTTCAGAAATCAGTTAACAATGGAAGAAAATGTTACGCAAACCATCATTCAGAGTTTAGAAAACTTCAGAAAGCTTCAGATGATGGTCAACAACACTCAAATCTCTGGTCTCTCTCTTAAGGTTAGCATGGGAGCAACTTTAGCTTCCTAGAAGCTCTCTAGGCCTTAGCATGAGTGCAATGAGGGACGAGATCTCCTAGATTTGTGACTGCGACTGGAGCAAAAACCCTAATTTATGTACAGGCTTCAGACCTAAGACCCTGTTGTAGATCAATATTATCAGATGCACATAAATCATACTTCAACAACATATAAAACACATAGTAATAAGTGTAAGAATCTTCAATAGTGATTCTCCCTCTAACTGGGGATATGCATCATTCATCTTAATTCATTTAAGCAACCTGTCTCTATTAGAGTCATGCAACATCAGATATGTTAGATCATAAACATATGGTTATCAACATCATGACATCAATCTTTCATCAAAGGCTTAGACTCAAAGCAACATATATGTCTCAAAGATTATGAACACAATAGAACTTTGTATAAAGTTACTACATTAGGGTACTACATCTAGTTTAACAATATTCTATGAAGACAAAGTAGTAAGATATATGGAATATCAATCTTACACTTATACCTCTCACATGCACTTCAGGATCAGTGAGACCATATTAAGTCATTCAAGAACAACAAGAGTGTTAATTACTCTTTCCATATGCTTTCATCATGCTTTTCACAAGCATTACTAGCAGACACATGTATAGGAGTCAATGAACTATACTTCTATATGAAATCCATCATGACAAGTATCAGGAGTATAATTTTCTAGAGCCAAGGTGATACTCTTCTTTAGGATCAAGATATCCAACAAATAGATCATAGATGTTAGCCAAACATCAAGTGTATCAATGTATCAACATTAGACAGCGTCATTGAATTCAATAAGATCAAAGTGTTCTATATCAGGTGCATAGATCCAAGCCACTTTCATATAGATGTATGAACCAAGAAAGAAAGAGGCATTCTCATCCAACCTTAGGGCTTACCAAGTCAATAGATTAAAAACAACATACCATGCATACCTTGAATTATTCAAATACCAGAGAATATGCTCATTAGCCATAGGTTGCTTGATGTACTTTGTGATCTTTTCATGAAGCACCTATTTACCTCTTTCCATATCTGCATCTCAAAAGGATCCTCAAGAAGGACCTATTCATCACATCTCATCATGGAGGTTAGAAATGTCCATATACTCAAATACATATGTAAAAATAAACATAATCATCATATCTATAAGTAAGAAGCATCATAAGTCAGGAAATACTTATCTTCAATGAGAGGTGCTCCTCTCCCTCTTGAATAATTCTTCAAGATCCATCAATTTCCATGGTCCATATACTCATGTTGTCTTCAAGTATCAAACCATATATGCTAAGGATTATCCCATCTAGAACTTCATCAAATGTTCCACGAGTGGTTTAGCATCTTCACATAGATCATGCTGGAGTTTCATACTTCAAATATTAAGACTTTGCCATAGACTAGGATTTTCTCTCCAACCCTAACCTCATATAATACATCAAACCGTAATCATTAATATGCCTAGGGTTTTCTTCAAACCATACATTTCTTATAGGTCTCCACCATCCTCTTCTTTCTTCCATCAATGGTGTCATCATCGGGGTGATCTCCATGGATTTGTTTCAGCCTAGCTCTAATACCATGTTAATTTTATTTAAGATGACAATGTTCTTTACTATGATAGTTGAAATTCACCATTAACACTTTAATTTCACCCCATATCACCATTTCATTATTTAGATCTACACTATTATACATCAACATGTGCAATAACATAGAAATAGAAAACGTCACCATCATCATCAATGTAGAGGAATATAAATGGAACAGTAGAAGAAAGCATGCACACACATAGAGACGCCAGGATTGGTAGGAGCGTAGGGAAAAACCCACTATGGGGAAAATCCTTGCAAATATTCTTCTTCTTAGATTGTCATCAAATGATGTAGAAGTAGAGAGTACAATGATCCATCACTTTATCTATGTAGAAAAACAATAATGATATCTATGAAATAGATCTAATCATGATAGGAATCAAAACCCTCATATTGATGACTATAATTTTCTATCACAAACTGATGTCAACTGTTGTATACTATTGTCACTGTGCCGAATACTATTGATTGTCATTGTCGGTGAGCCCAATACATATGTTTGCAATGGAAACTAACAAATCAGATCTATAGATCTATAATAACAACAGAGAAAATCACATCTAATGGATTACTGAAGATAATTGAAGAAGAGATGGTAAAAACTTAGATCTGGACTGGGTTGCCCTCATAAAGATTTTTTCCGGTGACTTAAACTTCAGGGTTGCTCTCATGAATATTGTATGTGTGTGACTGTAACTGCATAGTCTCTCTGAGGAGGTCACTATGTATGCAAAATCGGCACCGAAATGTAAAAACCTATATTGGCACCCTTAAGGAGTTGTGCGAGCGACCAAAAGGGCCATAGTCACTCTCTGGCTAAGTTGTGTCAGTGACCGTACTGTTAGAGTCACTCCTAGGGCTTCTTAGTGCGAGAAACCAGGGACCAAGCCCTTCAAAACTCAGAGTTGCTCCCTTTGAACTATGTCTGAGTGACCAGAGAGCCAAAGTCACTCTCTTGACCACTTTGTGCCTATGAGCGTGGATTAAAAAATTCTGATTTATGACATCGACTGAGATTCGGATTACCCAAACCTAGAGCAAACCTTACGCCTGTACTTTTAGACCCAATACAAACTTATGTCGATGAACCTGCGCGAGCCAAAACAAAATAGAAGAACAAAACATGTCTTGATTGAGTGTATTGAAATGAGCTTGAGGTCTCTCCCTTCTATAGTTTTTCTTGAGTGTTGGGGTTAAGATTGGCCCAAGAAATTACTCATGTGGTTACAGTCGACCTATTCCATAATGTATGCATGAATAAAATAATTCATAACTCAACTTTTGCCTAACCAAATTGGGTGATATTAAGGTTGATTTTGGTCCTCTAAAAAAGAGGAATCTAATGCAATCATTATCTTGGTCCTTTGATATGTCCAAGGTGGAATTTTACTGCAGTTGCAAAAATTAACACTGTTGGGGGCTAGAAAATATTTGGTAATACCTTTTGCAACTGGTTGGGGGAATTCTTGATCATATGGAGATGTTTTAGTGCCTACGATGACCCTCCAAAATTTTTTCTTAGGCTCGTTTTGGAGCCTCCCTTCCAACCTTAACAACAGCTTGCCTTACTTCGTCAAGTTCACAAGCTTCAGTGTCTTTCTTGCACAAAGGCAACCTGTCGGTCACATATTGATCCATTCCCCTCACAGGTTGTCCACTCAGACTTGGTCCAGTTACCGGTTGAATAGATTCCCATAGAAAATTGTGCATTTCTGGGGGGCAACCAACCTTCCCTCTAGAAATTTCGTAATCCTCTCTAGCAGCCTGTTGGGCTCCATTATTGTGTAATCCTGCCTGCCAATACTCCCAACAGGATTTGTGTAAATTTCCACAGCAAGGTTGCTCAGCCCAAAATTTGTGAAAATCTGGGCAGTAGTCAGCTGCTCTACCCAGAAAGTGTGTAAATATCATGGGTAGCCACCTTAGCTCCCAACTAGAAATGAACATTTTTCTCCAGTAGTCGAGCAGTCTCTTGCATGTGCAGCTGAGTTGAACAGTTCCCTCTGGGACTGAGAAAAACAGAATTGCATGCACGGGTTGCTTCTCCCAAGGCAACATGCAACAACATCCCTTGTTTTAGGGATCTATGTTTAGCAGTTGGAGGTTACATGCAAGGAGCATTTCCAAAACCTCTCACCAAGTGTCACTTCCCCTAGATTCATGGAATGTGTGTCACAACCTCGTTGTTATCAAAACTCATCAACCGGATGCTGAAGATCTCATTCCTAACATCAACCTTGTAGCTCTGACATCCCACATCACATCTAGGAGCAATCGACACATTCAACTCAGCTTTTTTGTGTAACCTCACTTCCCATACCTTGTGCTGCATTTCTGTCGCTTTTTTTGTTTTCGCTTGTGGGACTACTATTTGCTTGATTTATTTGAATCGTTGTTGTAGTTTACATATATACAAGCTTTTCCTAGCTTTGTTTCAGTTTTGGTTGCTATCTCACTGCTGTCGCATGCATGAAACTGTTTTGCATAGACGTTCGCCCAACCAGTGAAATGCCTCACCCACATGCATGTTGATCTATTTGTTGAATCTTTCATTTATTTTTTGCATGCACTGTCAATCACTTCTACTATCACTTAGTGCCACCATGCATTTACTATCTTAGTTTCTTTCAGTTGCACATTGGCGAGTCGGGTCAACCTTGTCCTGGACTCTGCCTTCACTAAGGTTGCATTGCACAATCTGGGGAAGGAAGGCTCACCTTCCTCTCCAGATTTGTGCAATCCTTCCCAGCACTCATCTCTAGGACTGTTTTGGGAATTTCTAGAGGACAGTGGCTGCTTGGCACAAGAAATTGCGCAAATTTGTCCCCAGGCTAGCAATCCTTCCTAACTGGAATTGTGCATTGTGCAATCCCAAAAGTCAGTAGCCAGACTTGACTATGCATTGTGCAATTACAAGAATCAACCAGTCTTCCAATATCCAAAACTGTGCCTTGTGTACTCTTGGCAGTCGATCTCCTGACCTCCCGGCTGAAATTGCGCAACCTTCATGATCATGCACTTAGGTATGTTGCAAGTCAGTTCTCATGTTCATTTTGGTTTTCGGCTGACAGATTGATTTCCATGTCTCCAAGTATCCTAGGTGTTCATTTTCCTCTCAACAGTATAGGTACAATGGTTCCCAAGAGAGCAGAGACAAAGACCCTGTTTAGAGCACACTTGGGGATGCAGTCGATCAAGTGTCCATAGACTTGCCTACCCACGAAGACATCAAATTGTTCGTAGATAAGGACATCACAATGAGCAGCATCATGAACAAAAGCTAAAGATAGCATACCAAATGCAACGAATGCAAGAGGAGGGTTGTTGACAACATAGAGGCGGAACAAGGTTTTAAGCTCAGCAGGTCCATTGATGATGAAAGCAACTTTAGAGACTTTGGCTATGAAGTGACAGTGTGACATGAAGATTGCACAAAGGCAGAAGATGGAACAAAGAAGGAGTTGCATGTGCTGAACCAACAACCCAAGAAGAACATGAAGCTGCAAAAACAGACAAATGAGTGCAACAGGAACAGGAACAATAGTGAGCGCAACATGCACTCACGGATGAAACTGTGCCTGTATAATTTAAGGATCCATCCCAGTATCTGACACAAAGCAGACATGGTGAGCAGTGTTGTTGATCGCATGCAAAGGATTTAGCAGTATGCATGTCATTGAGCACACACATGCAAGGCAACCCATTCAACACACTCACCAAGGTGAAGACAAGAAGCAAGTCCAACTGGGGCTGAACATGTACTTCGGCAAGTTGATGCGCATGACCACCGACACACACTTGAAGATCACCATGGACACTATGCATCAGTGTGTTGTTGGTTCAACTGTACCCAAGAAGACCATGTGCATGTTAGCAGATGAGTTGGATGAAGGGGCCGAACAAATGCACCGGTTATAATGGTGGCAAGAGTTCTCCTCAGCAAGATGTCACCATGAGGTGCATGCACACCATCACAGACAACCAAGATTGGCATCAACTTACCACCTTCACCATCACAAGCATGTCAAAGAGTTGGTCTCACCACAACGGACCGAGTGTTAGTGATGTCTTTCTTGGCTTGCTCAAGCCATGTTGTCTCACATGAATACATGTACATTGTAACATCGAGTCATGTCAAGTGTAAGTTAAGTGTCAATAGTTGGATGTAACAGTCATAGAGTAAGTGAAGAGTCATGAGGGTAGTTGAATTGTCACAAAGGGAAATGTCAAGGCTCACCCCACCCTTTGCTATAAATAGTCCCTCATAACTCATTGTAGCGGCTTTTGGTCAGCCAAGCTTCTTTTAAGACTACCTTGGATAAAGCTTGGACAGTATTGTAACATGCCTTAGCTTCTCCACTGCACAGAGCTAGTTCATCTCTTTGGAGGAGAAGGCAGATGTGGTTGTAACATTCGACAGTTGGGGCTAGCAGGTTTACATGGATGTATTGTATGATTGAGACTTACACTTCTTTATATAATAACAGCAAGCACATTTTCATGCATATGTTGTTATTGTAGTTGGACTACTCCAGTTACCTTAATGATATATGTTGTTTAACTTACGTACTTGTGTATGAATTGATTTGTATGCAATTATATGAATCTTGTTGTTAATTTGTTGTATATGTTGTTAATGTTGTCCCACCTATGTCGACTACTATGCTTGACACTAAACAAATATTTCACATGAATCTTGCTGTAACAACCATTGCACTCATCTCAAACTGATCCATGAATGTTGTACGTGTTATATTACCTTGTATGTTGTGATTTTCGCATCCAAATGGACTGATCCACCAAAAGTTTTGCATGTCCTTTTGTATTGTGTGTTCCTAGCTAAGTTGGGACTGATCTCTTTCAACTTGGAACTCACATTCACCCTCATATCTCCTTTATGTATTAGAACCTCTCATACAACTTCTTTGACTCACTACATCAGTTACACCCTTGCTATTGATAGAGTTATCTTACTTGCCTCTATGCGACATCGTGGTCAAGGCATTACCTTACAACCCACTGCCAAGACTCCTACACCAAATGGCCTGTGGTCTAATTGGGATTTCCTACCTGGGAGATCCCCTTGACATGTTGGTGGGTCCAACACTATCAACATTTCTAGCACTAGAAGGAGAGCCTGATGACAAGTTGTGTCCTCTCATCTAGTTTCGAACCTTTACACATCTTTCATGGAGTCTTGCACTCTTCTTCCCCAATAGTGTTTTTGGAATTGTGAAGATGTCTCCATCATGGGGAATATTTTCAATCTCTTGTCCACTCACATGTATGATGGTGAAGGAAAAGTGGCCTGGCCTGAGCACTTACATAAATTTCTTTCCATGATTCATGAGGAAGATGAGTTTTCTGATGAATATGTCGGTTTGCTGCTTGCATACACACTTTGTGAATCTCCATTTCGTTGGGTGTTCAGCCTGCCAACTGACACTCTGCACTCATTTAAGCACTTTTGTGATCTTATTGAAGACACATTCTATCATTTTGATCTAGACCATCTTGACCAGACACTGTTACAGCAACAGAGGGCTCCGCATGAATCCATTACTGATTTTTGGCAATGCTTCCATGATTTGCAGTTTCAAGCTTCGAGGAGCCAGATGAAATTTACTTATCTTTCAGACCGGTTTGAGTACTACCTTAAGAATTATCTCCATCCCCAGAGAAATTTTGAGATCAAGCCTCACTCAACATTCTTCTTTGATGTAGCTGTGCAATCCCATGTGGAAGCAGGTAGTGTCTCAACTGATTGTCTGCCTTCCTCTTATTCAAAAACTCCACCACTGCCCAATGATGTTGAGGATCATGCTCACACACTTATTAATCCTTCACACCCTCACAACATCACTTCACTCAATTTTCACGTAGATTTGGTTGTGAGTCCTTCGAGTCCTCATATGCAATCTTTTCTACAACCTTCGTCTTTGCACCCATGTGTTCCTCCGAATGATTTTGTCTTATTTTTGTCCATTCTAGACTCTTCACTTGTTGTGAATGAGGAACAACCCATTGACGGAGTTGGTGTTGCACAACCAACATGCGCTGTCATTCATGAAGAGTATGAGTGGGAGCTTGAGCATCAATACTTGGCAAAGGATGACTCCCTTCTATCTGAGCCCCCTCCGTTCTCTCCTAACATCATTGGTGAACTTAACATCCATGATTTCACATGTGTCTCTTCATCAACGAATGCACCCATTGTTCATCTTTCACAGGGCACACTGTATATTAGCTCATCATCCAACAACAAAGAGGACCAATCATTCATTGGAAATCCACTTGATATTTCATCTACTTTTTTGAGAAATGAAGAGGGTGAACATCCTTCCTCCTCATCTACCCTCTATGTGATTCATCAAACCATGAGGATGCCGACCAACATCCTAAATTTTATAATCTTGGTTGTCGTGATTTCTTCAACTCATCATCCGATCACGATGTTGATTCACTCGTTGTTAATCCGTATAAGCCACTAGTCTAAGAGTATCCATATGTCAGCGAAGTAGAAATGCCACAAAATATTGAGGCACTTCAGCCTGAGCTGATGGTTATGTCAGGCCCTCGCTATCCGGAGGTCGGTTTCGCTTCTGATCAGGAAATTGTTCAAACACTCAAGGCTCCTCATCACTCATTTGTATGCACTCAAGATCAATCTAACACTCAAATTTTACTTCCTTCACTAGAACTACACAATCCCATTGCTCATGCATTGGAGGAGTCTTACATTCCAAGCACTCATGTGCGACGCAAGTTATCTTTGTTTCTTTCGTTTTCTTGCATGTCACAGACAAGAGTGTTCTTATGCTTCAATGTTGCATGTAGTGTCACACAACACCATGATAAGTCTGCGGATTTCCTGTCATGCACATGCACTCACTTATGTCCCATGTTCACTTTGAATCACGAAGTGTAGTTGTGTTCATTGTTATATATTTCTTGCTTTGTGGTTTGCACAACTAGGTTGCTCGCGGACCAAGCCTTGACCAACATGGGTCTACCAATGCAGTGGTGGCTACATTGGAAGTATCACTTCATGTGATCAGGCACATGTACTGTTAGTGTAGAAGTAGGAGTAGTGTTTTCCTTCAATTGTTTGCTTGCATGCTTGTTTACTTACGTGCTTTGTTTACTTGTTTGTTTGTTTGCTTGTTTGTTTACTTTTTTGACTTTCATTTTTTCTTCTGCTCTTACTTTGCTTTGTTGATTATTAGTTCATTCGCTTGCTTTGTTCATAGATTAGTTTTGCATGAAACCATGTATGACTCTTGAAGTGAGCTGGGTAAGGTACAAGAGGGCTTGTACAACTATCACTACTTGGGTATCTGTCATCTTGCCTCTATATGATGAACTTGTTACTTTTAGTGCATGATACATCGAATGAAAATACGTACTTTTTGAAGTGAACCTTAGTGTAAACACAACGCTTGTGTGCTAACTCGTGTCACCTTCTCTAGTCGATTGTTTTTGGGTTAACCCTTGTCAGCTCAGTCAAGTAGAGTAAGGTAAGGGGAAAAACCTTAACAGGAATGTTAGAGATACAATAAACTACTTGTCTGCTGGAACAACCTCTTCTGCTCTTAATAAGTCGAGATCCCTCTTCTATCTCTGTAATGAATAAGCGCTATGCACAATGGAAAATGAAAAAATGAAAAGTCAAAAATTCAAACTGAAAAATGAATAAGGTGAAAAAAGAGAAAGGCTTCCTACATAGGGAGGTGATGTGAGTAACTCCACTGGGGTACTGAGCAAGATCGCTAGCAGTGGAGCCATGCTTGTGTTCCTATGTGACTCCACCAGGGTGCTGTCCAGGCCTGCTGGTAGTGAAGAAACACCAGAGATGAAATTAAGACTCTGACGACTATACTTCTTGTTTAACTATATACTCCTCAACCCCAATTGAAAAAAATGTTTTTCCTTGGCTTGGAATGTGTGCCAATCGACCAAGGGTTTGGTAGATTCTACATCTTATAATCAAGTTAGTGTGAAACCAATATGAGCTGAAAAATGAACAATACTTGTGGAGGTGTTAGACTTTCTTTTCATGAACAAGGTCCTATAAGAGAGTTGGAGTTCTACCAGTGTGTTGCCAAGTGTTGTAGCGGCTACAACCACCCTCCAACATTTTTCCTTATCCTCATTTTGGAGCCTCCCTTCCAACCTTCATAGTAGCTTGCCTTGCTTCATCAAGTTCATAAGCTTCAGTGTCTTTCTTTCACAAAGGCAGCCTATCGGTCACAACTTGATCCATTTCCCTCATAGGTTGTTCACCCGGACTTGGTCCAGTTGCAAACTAAGCAACTTCCCATTGAAAATTGTGCATTTCTGGAGGGCAACCAGTCTTCCCTCTAGAAATTGCGTAATCCTCTCTAGTAGCCTGCTGGGCTCCAGGATTTCCCAATCTTGCCTGCCAACACTCCTAGTAGGATTTGAACAAATTTCCCCAGTAAAGATACTTATCCTAGAATTTGCGCAAATCTAGGTAGCAGTCAGCTGCTCTGCCCATAAATTGCACAAATCTCTTGGGCAACCAGCCCAACTCCTAGCCAAAAATGTGCATTTTTCTCTAGAAGTTGAGCAGTCTCTTGCATGTGCAACTGAGTTGACCAGTTCCCTCCGAGACTGAGAAAAAAAAACTTGCATGCATGGGATACTTTTCCCAAGGCAGCATGCAAAGGCATCCCTTGTTTCAAGGATCTATATTTAGCAGTTGAATGTTACATGCAAGGAGCAATTTTGAAACGTCCCACTAAGTTTCGCTTCCCTATATTTGTGGCATGCATGTCACAATATCGATGTTATCAAAACTCATAAACTGAATGTTGTAGAGCTCATTCCTCACATCAACCTTCTAGCTTTGACATCCCACATCACATCCTCAGTTGTTTTTGGGTGAGCCCGCTTCCCAAGCCTTGTGCTGCATTTCTGTTGCTTTTTTTGTTTTCGCTTGTGGGAGTATTGTTTGCTTTATTTCTTTGAACGCTTGCAATTGTTTACATACATACTGGTCTTTCCCAGATCTATTTCAGTTTTCGTTGCTATCTCACTATTGTCGCATGCATGAAACTATTTTGCATGGACATTCGCCCAACCAGCGAGCTGCCTCACCCACATGCATGTTGATTTTTTTTCTTAATATTTCCTTTATATTTTGCATGCAATGTCAATAACTTCTGCTATCACTTAGTGTCACCATGAATTTATTGTCTTAGTTGCTTTCAGTTGCCCATCAGTGAGTTGGACCAACTTTAGTCGAACTTTGCCTTCACCAAGGCTGCAATGCGCAATCTAGGGAAGGAAGTCTCACCTCCCTCTCTAGATTTGTGCATTCCTACCTAGCACTAACCTCTAGGACTATTTTTCACATTTTTGGAGGACAGTGGATGATTGGCCCAAGATATTGGGAAAATTTGTCCCTAGGCCAGCAGTCCTTCCCAACTGGAATTGTGCATTGTGCAATCCCAACTTTTAGCAGCTAGACTGAACTATGCATTGCATAGTTCTAGTAGTAAGCTAGTCTCCCAATAGCCCAGACTGTGCCTTGTGCAGTCTTGGCAGTCAGCCTCCTGACCTCCCTGCTGAAATTGTGCAACCATCATGATCATGCACCCATGTATGTTGCAAGTCAGTTCTCATGTTAATTTTGGTTTTCGACTGATAGATTGCCTTCCATGAGTGTTTCCATGTCTCCAGGTATCCCTGGTGTTCATCTGCCTCTCAGCAGTACAGGTACAATGGTTACTAGGAGAGTAGAGATGAAGACACCATTCATAGCACACTTAGGGATGAAGTCGATCAAGTGTCCACGAACTTACCTACCCATGAAGACATCATGTTGTTCGTAGACAAGGACATCAAGATATGACATCAGCAGCATCACAACAAGCAATATAGTAGTTGAAGATAGCATACCAAATGCAATGAATGCAAGAGGAGGGTTGTTGACAACACGGAGGTGGAACAAGTTTGCAAGCTCAACAGGTCCATTGATGATGAAAGCAACTTTGGAGACTCCGGCTATGAAATGAAGGCACGACATGATGATCACACAAAGGAAGATGGAACAAAGAAGGAGTTGCATGTGCTGAATCATCAACTCAGGAAGAACATGAATCTGGACAGACACACAAATGAGATGCAATAGGAACAGGAACAACACTGGGTGCAACATTCACTGGATTGAATGACACCCGTACAAGTTAAGGATCCATACCATCAGTTGACACAGAGCAGACATGGTGAGCAGTGTTTTTGATCACATGGAAGGGACTCAACAACATACATGTCATTGAGGACACAAATGCAATCCAACCCATTCAACACACTCACCAAGGCAGAGACAAGAAGCAAGTCCAACTGGGGCTAAACATGTATTCGGCAAGTTGATGCACATGACCATGAGCTCAAACTTAAAGATCAGCCCAAACACTATGCATCAGTGTGTTTTTGGTTCAGCCATACCCAAGAAGACCATGCACATGTTAGCAGATGGGTTGGATGAAGGGGCTGAACCAATGCACTAGTTGCAACAGAGGCAAGAGTTCGGTTCAACAAGATGTCACTATGAGGTGCATTCACACCATCACGGACCAAGCTTGGCATCATCTTACCACCTTCACCATCACAAGCATGTCAAAGATTTGGTCTCACCACAAAGTACCGAGTGTCAGTGATGTCTTGCTTGGCTTGCTCAAGCCATGTTGTCTCACATGAGTACATGTGCCTTTTAACATCGAGTCATGTCAAGTGTAATTCAAGTGTCAATAGTTGGACATAACAGTCATAGAGTAGGTGAAGATTCATGGGGGTAGTTAAACTATCACAAATGGGAATGTTAAGGGTCACGACCCTTTGCTATAAATAGTCCCTCATAACTCATTGTAGAGGCTTTTGGTTAGCCAAGCTTCTGATAAGACTATCGTGGATAAATATTGGATAGTATTGTAACACGCCTTGGCTTCTCCACTGCATGGAGCTAGTTCATCTTTTTGGAGGAGAAGGTGGATGTGGCTGTAATGTTGCACTGTTGGGGTTAGCATGTTTACATGGATGTATTGTATGATTGAGACTTACACTTCTTTATATAATAAGATCCAACACATTTTCATGCATATGTTGTTATTGTAGTTGGATTGCTCTAGTTGCCTTAATGATATATGTTGTTTAACTTACGTACTTGTGTATGAACTGATTTATATGTGATTATATGAATCTTGTTGTTAATGTGTTATATATGTTGTTAATCTTGGCCCGTCTGTGTTGACCGCTCTGCCGGACACCACACAGATCTTTCACATGAACATTGCTATAACAACCGTTGCACTCATCTCAGACTGATCCCTGAGTGTTGTACATGTTATCTTTCCTGGTATTTTGTGACTGCCACATCCGAGTGGACTGCTCCGCCGGAAGCTGTGCATGTCCTTTTGTGTTGTGTGTTCCTAGCTGAGTTGGGATTGATCCCTTTCAACTTGGAACTCATATTCACCCTCATCTCCCCTTTATGTGTCAGAACCTCTCATACACCTTCTTTGGCTCACTGCATCAGTCACACCCTTGCTACTGATAGAGTTATCTTACTTCCCTCTGTGCGACATCGTGGTCAAGGCATTACCTTACGACCCACTACTGGGACTCCTACAAAAAACAGTCTGAGGTCTAATTGGGACTTCTTACCAGGGATATCCCCTTGACATTTTGGTGGGTCCAGCACCATCAAGAGGGGAGGAGAGAAATGTGAACTTGATTTCAAACTGAGGGTTAACCAAACTCTTAGACTCTTGGATCCTCACATTCCTTATCCTTTAGGGGAATTTTTGAAAACCCTCTTTCTGTTTATCAATTGATTGATATGTCTTTAAATATTTGGCCATCACAGCAAAGTATTTAAAAATATATACATATTCATGACAATAGCTACATTTAAATGGGACACTTTCATTATCAAGTGTTTGTGCTTGTAGTATCATTAAATCTTCACCTGTAGCATCATTAGTGTATTTTGGTCCCTTTTGCATGATCTTTGGAACCAATAATATGTATTTAAAAATAATAATGGTTCTCAAGGCCAATTCCATGGCTAGGGGAGGAGAGAAAGGGTCTTAGGCCCAAAATAAAGTATCCCAATCGAAATGGCATGAATAATGCCTCAAACCACCATAAAGATCCTCACTAGGTGTTTGTTGCCTCTAGAGGGATATGTTACACCATTAGTATGATTTGGGCATGTTAGGGGGATATTTGGTGCCATTAGTTTGTTTGCACAATAAAAGTGGTTTTTAGGCTTTTATCATAGTCATGGAAGGAAAACAAGGGCCTTAGGTCCAAATTGAAGCTTCTTCGGCTCCATAGCGATGAACAAGCTCTTGAACCACTAAATAAATTGTCTCTAGGAATCTAGAGGCTTACAAGGGGTTGTTTGGTAAAATTAATGTATTTTGGATTCCATGGGGGATATTTGGTGTTATTTGTATGCTTTTCACAATAAAAATACATCTTGGGGATAATTCCTAGATGATGAAAATAAGTGCCTTATGCCAAAAATGAAACTTCTTGATCTCAATGGTTATGGAAAAGGCCTCAAACCACTACACAAATCCTCCTAAGAAATCTATGGCCTCCAAGTGGGAATTCAAGGAGGACGAAAAAGGCCCAATGCTATAAGAAACAATTTTGCATGCTCAATAGAAATGAGCAAGACCATTTACTCGGAATATGGAATTTTTTAGTTAGTTTTACATGTTAATAATTGATAGAAAGACTTTGACCATGGTAGGAGAAGAAAAATATAAGTCGCATTCACAAAAAAATCATTCTCATTCCGAATAGCCATGAAAAA
This sequence comes from Pinus tabuliformis, assembly GCA_031772625.1. Classification (NCBI taxonomy): domain Eukaryota; kingdom Viridiplantae; phylum Streptophyta; class Pinopsida; order Pinales; family Pinaceae; genus Pinus; species Pinus tabuliformis. Next base: position 816,668,755 of record CM062808.1, on the reverse strand, counting down.
CTAGGAATAGTGATACCATTAGTATCTCTTACACATTAAGAATGGGCATCAAGACCTTGAACATGGCCAACAGAGTAAGAAAATGGAAATATGTCCTAATTACAACTTTCTCATGCTCAATGACCATGAGTAAGGTGGTCAACTAGAAATATAGGAACCATCAATATATTTTCTATGATAGGAATGATTCTCATGTCCCATATCATGGTTGTAGAAGGAAAACTAGGGACTTAAGCATTAAATAAATCTTGTTAGGTCCAATGCCCATGATCAAAATGTCAAAGCACCGTGAAGCTCCTCTATAAGGGATGTGTAGCCTTTAATGGAGACTTTTATGACATTACTCTCTTTTGGACCTCTATGGGGTATTGTTGGTGTACTTAGCATGTTTTGCATAGTATCACCAGCTCTCAATATTATCAGAAAACAAGTATGTATCTTAAGGCATATACCATGAATAGGTGAGAACAATAGAGGTCTTTGGCACAAAGTAAATATCTTACATGTAAAACGCCTATAGGGGAATCTTTGACACTACTAGCATGTTTTCGGTGTTTGTGGGGCAGGGAAAATTTTAAGAACCACCCTAAATTTATATGTATAATAAATGGGCTAATCTCCATGATACATAGGAAAAATGGGAGGCGATTTTATCAATAATATAATATGTATATATAAATTTTTTGGCGAATCTCTCACTAGATTATATTATCTTGTACAGTGATGGAGAATCTTTCACTGAATTATAAAATCTTGTAAGATCTTGGCAAATCTTTTACTGAATAATAAAACATTGTGAAGTCTTGGCGAATGTTTTGTTAAAGTATGAAACCATATATGATAATAAGAAAACATACTCATTAAACTGTAATATACTAACATACATGTTTGGAAAAAAGAAACATAATTTTCTGTTCCTACAAACAATGTTCCAAGTTTCAGTGGCCATGTTTGTTAAGGTTCTTACAATACACTCTTTCATATCCTTCTATTAGTTTTGATAATATTCCACAACAAAGTTCTTGTAGGTGTTGATATTGACAACGAGTTTTGTCCAGGTAGGATAGATTAATCTTTTCTCTACAACTTTTGTCAAGCTACCACTTTTTTCAAGTTATCAAATTTCTTTCTTATTTCATAGACTCCAACTACGAGATAAAAAAAAAAAACGCATCAAGTTTGTTTACCCCAACACGCCAACAAGTAGAAAGTCCCAACTATATTATATAATAAAGTATCAGGTATCCCAAAAGCTTGAAGGGGATCTAATTGAAAGAAGTGACCATTGTGAGAATCCTTCCCATCAATATATTAATATATAAATGTAGATTTATTATTATTTTAATTGGAAATCTTCAATTAAATAAGAAAATTTAATTACGTCTCTCCCAATCTAAATTTCTTGTTAGCATAATTCACTACCCTCATAAGTCTCGCATTTTTTAACAGCATTGTAACATGTAGATTATTTTTTTTTTGGTGAACAATCTCCACCTTTTAGGAAAATATGGTGCAATGGCTCCAACCCCTACAGATCATTATGACAAACTAAGAATAGCACAAAACATGAAAGGTTGTACAAACCAGCTTTTTTTCAAACAACTAATCCAACATTAGTACCTAAACTTTTTCATGAAGATATCATATTGGGAATGTTTGAAAAATGGTGGGAAATCTTCTGTCAGGGTGATGCGAAAAGAGTGATAAGGTTTCATTGTTTTGAATTTTTTTTTGTTAAATCAGAAAAAATTAAAAACCAATATTAATGGAGATATTGGTATTTTTTACTAAATTTTATGAAGTGACTAAATGTAGCTTTAACCATTCACCTTAAGATGTTTTTACAATATAGTTTCCTAAGTCTATTTAATATCTTCATTATCATAAAAACCAACCTATATCCATCTTAACTCCACATCTACCACTGGGCATGAAATCTATTTATCCCTCTGAGCACTTGGTAGACCCGGAATTAAGATGGATCTAAGATGATAGAATTTCCCCTTTAAATAGTCTATGCTCACATGAATACCATGGTATTACCATGGGTCAATACCATGGGTTATCATAAACCTGGAGCTTAAAAATTACTGTTAGTAATTTATAAAAATTAATAAAATTAATAATTGATTTTTATTTTATTTTTTATTTTAACCAAGTTAAAATGTTTAACATACATTAATTTACAATATCCATTTTTACTCTTCATCCACCAAGCCCCGAGAGGGATCAAATATTTTTTCACTCTATGCTAGTTTGCATATCACGATATTTGATCCCTCTCGGGGCTTAGTAGTTCCAGAGTAAAGATGGATCTATCCTGGTTTAATTCCCCCATTTAAATAGGCTACATTCCACGTCAATACCATGGGTCAATACCATGTGCCATTTTTACTTTTATTAATACTAATATTAGGGTTAATAATGTTTTTTTGCATGGTATTAATAATAATCTAGCCCATGATATTTGGCCCATAGGTTTCACCTAAATATAATGCATTTTTTGAATGTTCGTAAATATAAAGTGACTTATGGAGTAAATATAAAAAAATATTTTATTTGTTTACCATACCTCTTGTTTATTTATATTTTTATTAATTTTCCATACCTCTTTTACAAATATGGTATTTGGCCCATAGGATTCACTTAAATAAAACCTCCTTTTTGAGCCTTCATAAATAGAAAGAGGGTTATGGACTAAATATAAAAAGAGGTTTTATTTATTTACCATAAATCTAGTTTATTTATATTTTTATTTATTTACCATACCTCTACTTTATTTATATTTTTATTTTTTTACACCCTTGCATGTATATAAGGTGACTTATGGAGTAAATATAAAAAATGTTTTACCATACCTCTTTTATAAATATGGTATTTGGTCCATCGGATTCACTTAAATAAAACCTATTCTTGAAAATTAGGGCGAATGGAAGGTTGTAACTCCTAATTTCAAGGGCTAAATTTACCTTTTCTATGCTCTCCCTTAAAATAAGGTGGGCTATTTGAGGCGATTTGTAAAAATGTACTATGATACAAAATATTCGCCCACTAAAAATTTAAAACTACTTAATTCCCCCAAGGGGGGGCATTCGCCCCTAAAATTTTCCATGTTGTTGGGCGACTTTGGCACCATCATGTTTTCCACAAAATTGCATTTTATACTCTTTAAGGAATAAAAATTAGGCCGTATGCTCAAAATGAAGCTTCCTAAGCTCTATCACCATGATTAAGGCATAAAATCCGCACACATGTCATCTCTCAAGGATCTATGACCTTTTAGTGGACTAGAAGAACCATTTCTAGATTTTCCATAACATATAAAAGAGTTAACATAAACATCATGAATGTTTGGGTTAAGGGGCAATAAGTGTCTCAATCCTTAAAAGAGAAGCACCATCATGTTTTCCACAAAATTGCATCTTATACTCTTTAAGGGACTAAGAAATAGGCCTTATGCTCAAAATGAAGCTTCCTAAGCTCAATCACCATGACTAAGGCATAAAAACCCCACACATGTCATCTCTCAGGGATCTATGACCTTTGAGTGGATTAGAATAACCATTTAGAGATTTTCCAGAACACAAAAGAGTTATGACCAATATCATGATTGTTTGGGTTAAGGCGCAATAAGGGTCTCAATCCTTAAAAGATAATCTTCATCATAAGAATATCCTAGAATATTTCATGGAGGTTAGTTTGGATTTAGAAAATTATGGCTTTGATAGATAAAAAATCTATAGCTATGATTAAGTAATGGAATATATATGTAGAAAAAGATATGGAAAGGTTATATATATATATATATATATATATATATATATATAGTAATGAGAAGTGATGGAGGATCTCTAACTTTGATAGTTCCACTACCATTATGATATTAAATACAACTTTTTATAAATGTTACTAATGGTTAGGATACAAAATGTCTCCAAAAACTAACTAGGAAACAAACTCTTCACCAAAACACTCAAACTAAAATCTTTTGACTAATTATTTTATATTTTTTAATTAAAAAAAATTATTTATTGTTATTTAATAATTATTTAAAATATATTTGTAAATGTATAAATAAATTTAAAGTCATACATTTTACATATATTTTGAACATTTAATATTTCACAAAATGATAGTGTGTTTATTGTTTCAATGTAGGGAGAACCATAAAGCTAAATCAACCTTTACTTAGATAAAATGAAAGTTTTTTGATCATCCGAAAAATTGTTCCATATAAATATAGATAATTAGCACAACTACATAAATAAACATGATCATATTAATATAAATATTTAGTATTAATATTAATAATAATAATAACTATTATTATTAACATTGACAATTTCCATTCTTTTAAAATATAAAAAGTTATAACACACTAAGATTTAATGGCTGAAAGTGACATTTCCCATTGTGAAGTGACCGCGATGGTTATGAATGTAAACCCTAGACCACAAACAACAAAAATGACAATTATGCAGTGTTTGTTGAGAGTTGATCTCAATGCCTTAATGCAGACGCAGTCCAAGTATCTTGTATTCTTATCACATAAATAACCAGTGCGTCATTTAAACCAAAACAGAAAGCATATTAAGTATTGTATTTAAATTGAATTCATAAATAATTAATATTTCATTCAGATGAACCTGTTCGGAGGAGGATTTAAGTTTGATCAAAAGTGTACTTTGATATGCACATTCCATACACGCCAAAATAACACACTCCACAATTAGAGTTTTCAGTTCTAGCCATACGCTCAAACAAATTTCCTGCAACTTATATTGCTGTCAAATAAATAAAATATACTGGATGCTTCATTTGAAACAAAACAGGAAACATTGTAAGTATTTTATTTAAATGAATTGATAGATAGAGACAATAGAAACAATTGATTGTTTAAATCATTTGGATAAAAAAAAATTAACTGAAGAAATTGTATTTGGAGTAGTTATGAAGAAATTGTGTTTGGAATAATTTTCAGGTATACATAGTTTTGTCTAGGATTGGATCACAAGATATGTGCAAACTTCTCCACTTACAATTAAAATTAAAATAAACGAAAAATATAAACTTCAGTGTTTTTAGTCATTTAAAATTTTTTAACAATAAATTATATTTTGAAATTTTACACTTATCTCTTTCAAAACTAAAAATCTATTGATAATCCCTTGATATCATTCTTTCCAGAACCACTAAATCTTACCATACTATAATTTCTCATATTTCAAAGAAAGGAACGGAACTTATTTAAAAAAATAGAAACTTATTTAAAAAAATAGAAATTCTTCAATGCCAATTCCAATATAGCCTTAAAAATTTAACTCAAATTACGAGAAACACAAAGTTGAGTCCAAAGTTAAAGAATTTGTGCGAAAATTAAATTTAAAATACACTGGCACACAAAAAGTCCCGTTCAACGTCATAGAATTTGTGGGCGAATTAAATTTTAAATACACTCCTAGACTGGAGATTGATTATTTTATTTATTGGTGATACATCATAGAGAGAGGCTATGTTTCATTCTGAATTTGTGGAACTTTCGACGAAAGCAAAGCGAAGCCACTTCTCCTTTAGTGTCATGTGTTTTTTAAAAGAACAAGGGGAGCTGCGACGCAGCGAGTCCCTGCATCAAGTTCAGGCTGACGCAGAGGTTGCAGAGCTCTTCAATGGTCTATCCAGGGGAGTCACCCTGCCACGACAAGACATTTTCAAGAAACTGAATGATGATAGGTTGCGAAGCTCTTCAATGGTCTATGCGGGGGAGTCACCCTGCCACAACAAGACAACTTCAAGAAACTGAATGATGATATGATGGAGCACTACGAAAGTAGGTTTAAGGTGTGGTTTGCCCAGTTTGCTGAAGACTATTTCTCATCGTCTTGGAAAGTTCTAGCTCTGGCGGGGTCAATAATTGCGCCTGTGCTCACCTTCGTTCAAACCGTCTTCTCGATCCTCCAAGTATATGAGTAGTTGCCTCGCCGCTGCTTTATCTTTTCTAAGAGTATAGGATAGGGAGATTTCAGGTCATTTATAAATCATTTGTAGACCTTCATTCGTGTAGCTTTAGTATATGGCCTTTAGCTTTAGTATATGGTTTTTTTAGTTGTAGCTTGCATTCATATAGTGTTATATAGAATTTTTCGTGTAGCTTTAGTATATGGCCTTTAGCTTTAGTATATGGTTTTTGAGGTTACCCAGATACTGGCTCGGGACAAGCCTCCACCCGACGTGCCTCGCATCAGGCCGGCGTTCGTCTGGTCCCATATGGCTTGCGATGTCAGTTTCGCAACAGGAAGTGCTCTATTGCCGCAGTCTGATCTAATTGAATATGAAATAGGGAGGTGATTTGCAGCGGGGAGTTGAACATCCCGGCTGAAAGACACTGCCTGCTCTTTATTTGGCATTAGAGCTGAATCCAAATATTGCGCAACGGATGTATTATCCTAGGTAATTTTTGTTTTGTTTTTTGGACAGGAAACAGGTCTTGTGTTCATGTAGTTAAGATTTAATGTTCAGAACATATCATATGTTTTAATTTCAGTCAGAATTTCTATGTATCTACTTGGATAAGAGATAAAAGTCGACACACACAAAAAATGAGCAGCAAGTGAAATTTGATTTTTATAGGTTGCCCGATCTGGCAATCCATTCATGGTTAAAGTCTCTTTAATTTTATGAACTGCCCATCTGGTATTGGGTTTTGTAAAATGAAATTGACCACTATTCCATGCTTGGAAGGGGAGTCGATTCCTGCATAGTATGAGGCATGGTTGCAAATGTCTTTCTTAGAATCTAAGGGGTTATTCGTTTTCGTGCTTATCTGTATGTAACAAATCTGAAAATGTAATTAATTTCCTGTGCCGATTTGTAAATGTAATAAATTATTTAAGTATTGACCCCTAGGTATTACCATATACAACCAAACCAAATAAGCCTAGGCATATTCTAATCTGTGTTTAGCTGCCATATTTCCATTGTGGTTTCCATATCTTTCCATTCGTAGTTAAGAACACCTGCGCCAACTAATAAAATCGACAGGAATTAGTCTCTTGCATTAATTGATGGAATGGTTGGAAATTGTAATTACTGGAGAATCTAAGTTTAAGTTAATTAAGTCAGTTGTAACTTAGTTTGAGTTTAGTATTATATGTGGTAAAATCAAAGAGTGTTAGTTTGAGTTCAGTATTCTATTTGGTAAAGTCAAATAGTATATATTTATATATTAAAAATTATTTTGAGTGGATAACTAATTGGAAAAAAAATACCATATACTCCATAATAGAAGGTTCAATGGAATCAAGTTTTATGTAATCAATATTAACAGCAACAACTAAATACACTAAATAATTTTTTTCCGAAGTTCAAATTTTGATTAAAGAGTAGATATCGCTACATATATTATATTGCAGTACAGCTATGCGTCTTAAACCTGCAATTGCTTTGCAGTATAAATTGAATAATAAGAGTTAGCAATCAGTCAAACACTGAACATAATGCGCTGGCAAGGCTTGCACGACCATTCGGGAATCACCCTATGTAATCATATGCCAACAATAAAACTCTAGAAAAATCCCTTTTATCCGACGTGAGTGATGTTTTTTAAGAACTCAAGCGAGAAACAGACTAGGAACCAAATCAAAGGTGTATGTGGCACGTTCGAATGACTCATTAAAACTCCACGCGTGAAGCCCTTTCAGAAGTAGCTCTCCACGCGTGAAGCCACTCTCCACCCGTCAAACGATGATGTTGATGGTGGTAAGTATTTCTCTAGCACTGGATTCACTGATATTGCCTCAGGCGTGGGAAACGGCGAGGCAGATTCCACTGGTGTGGTCGGTGGACTTGGAGGGAGAGAAGAGACGCTCAACAACAAGGAAACGATGGGAACTTTTCATTCATTTTCTTATGAAAGCAATAGTGAGCAGAAGACCTTTGTTCTCGGTTTACCCGACTCGACGTCCACCGTGACTGCTGAAAATGCAAAAGAGTTTCGGACTGATAACATTGATCAAGGATTTACAGTGGCGATCTTGTGTCTGACGATTTAGTTGCTACTGGAAGACCTATTTCTGGGCAGAGAAGTAGAGGTATTAGGGAGTCATTAGATATCAGACAAAGTCCTCCTGTTTTTGAATCGAATGCAGTAAGAAGGGTAAGGGTGGATTCGGTGAGCAGAGAGAAGGACAGAGTAAAAACGAGTTCCTTTGTTGAAGGCATCAAAGGAAGAAATGCGGCTGCGGCCACTGTCTTCTGAGGGCGCCGCAGACTCATATAAAGGACTGCATTTTGTTCGCCGAATTCGAATCTGGGGCTGTTCCAGTTCCTGCTCCCGAACGAAGGTGCAGGCGAAGGCGATGGCGATGACGCTCGGGGTGTCTGAAACCTTGATCTGCTGTTCTTGGAAGAATCCATGGAATTCTTTGTCGCGGGTAGTAAGCATTCTTCTTCTCAAGTCTCGCAAGAATCGTTAAGCAGCAGCAACCATGGCGTGCAGGAAAGATGGTGTCTGTTGCACATTTATAGCGGGAGGTTTTACCGCTTCTCAGACAATAGGGGTACACTCAGGTAAATTCACAAATTCACTTTGTTTTTTGTTTCTCGCTCTGTTTGTTTTCTAAGTAAACACCAGAATTAGCTGCAATGCATTTCCTGTCAGAATAAACACATCCAATTAAAAATAGGCTTCAGAACCCTGTAGATTAGATGCAGGAGTCGCAAGCAAGAATGTAGAGAATTATTTTGAACCCCATGTTTTGTACCTACCAGAAACCCAGAACTATGTGAATTGTAGCAAATGACAAACCTGGCATTGGAGTTAAGAAAATAGATTAGAAATCGGTGAAAAGAGACCCTAAATTTCGTACACAAACCATTACAGACCTCACCCAGTAATTCCCTGCTTCCTGCAATAAATTCATTTCGGTCAGTATGTTAACTGTCAGCTGCCGTTTTCAAATTAGGGTTCTCAATTACCGTCTGTATTGGGTATGTGGTGCATTTCCTCAAAAATTTCATAAATTGCAAGAAATATAAAGGAATTTTTCAACAACAAAAGTGAAAAACAATTTCTTAATTTACAGTTTGTACTCAAAAGTATTCATACCTATCTGTGCAGGTTGAATAAGACTCGGATCATGCAGAACAGACACTGTTTTCGAATGAACGTTTCGATGCCAAACAAGACACTGATCATGACAGTAGCAAATACAGCATGGATGGAGCCCAACGGCCTCATAGACTTGTTGCTGTGGTGGAGCTATGCCGCCTGAGCACTGGTCATGCTACATTTACCTGAACCTGAAACATCTGCAAGAGGATGCATGGACGCAAGGCATTATAACAAAGAAAGAAAGCTCAGAGAGAAATGCTAGTCCTCTAATAAGATTTGGAATAACATTACACCTGGTTACATGCAGATGGCACCTGGAACATAAGAACATAAGAAATGGCACCTGGAAGTTGTGGCAGGCAGGCATATAGGAGTATAGGCGGTGATATACCATGGAAATACAACCATGGAAATCCAAGCGTTCGGTGCTAGCATTTAGTGCTGTGGAGGACTAATGCCAGCATTAGATTAGCAGTTTTGAAAATATGAAGGGAACACAAACTATATAACATATGGTTTAGCTTCGGAGTAGGTTCGGATTACGTTAGGTCCTCGGGAGGAGGCCAAATAACGTGATTTATAAATATGTCTTCAAAAAACTTGGTATATAGTTGATGACCGGGCACTAAAAGCAGGTCAACTAATGCTATCTAGCTCGCGAACGATTACTATAGTCCATGCCTGAGGGCAGGGACTAATAAGACAATGGAATTAAATAAATTGACGGGTCACTAGTCTCTTCGTTGTTGAAATATGATAATGGGTGCAACTTGCACCCGTTGACATTGACATTCAATTTCGTGAAGGACACCAGTTTCGAACGTTTGACGGGGTGTGGCTTCTTGAATTCTAATTTCTTGGTATACCAAACAAAATATCCTCCCCACTCCACGCATTTCCCAATCTACGAATCTAGTGGAGGCTTGTCTCACTGGTGTTTTTCACAATTATTTGGTCGTTATGTTTGTTGTTTCTTTGTCAGTATAAAAAATATAAAAACAAGTTTCATCACCAATTCTAATTTATAAATCTCACTCATATTTTATTAACAAAATTTATATTTAATATTACAAAACCAAATTTCACAGAAATACATATGTGCATAGTGAAATTTAAATAATTAGTATAGTAGTGCCTTTGAGGTTTACAGTCAAACCTCGGAAAACATGGAAATCCATATTCACTGGTAACAGTATCATATCAAACAATTAGCACTTACCAAAATGAACAAGAGAGTTTGAAACATAATATGTAAGACTCGTCAGGTCAATCCATTTTCACAGTCAAAATGGCCAACTTTGAGGCTTACGGTCAAACCTCGGAAAACATGGAAATCCATATTAACCGGTAAGAATGTCATATCAAACAATTGGCACTTACCAAAACGAACAATAGAGTTTGAAACATAAGAGTTTGAATATTATTGATATTTGAACTCTTTTTGATGTTTTTATTCAATTTTTCATTCCATTTCCTGTGCTTAACAATCATTTTAAAATTTATTCTTAGCGTTAGTAATAATAATAAATTATTAAATTTATGCCTAGCATCAATAATCATCAAAATTATTTGGTAATAATTATTTATATTTATGGTGTTTAATTTGAATTTTCTTAATGGTTTTATTGATTTTTTCATTTGATATGATGTGTATATAAAAATCATTTTAACATACTATGATTGCCATCGTAGGTCGGGATCTTAAAAAGAAGCACCTTATCCATTGAATCGGGTGGTTCCGACTATAAATCTAATTAAATCTAAAACGAATACAAAGTAAACTAATAATTAATCTATTTACACCTATTTTACATCATGTTACATATCTTCTGCATCGATCTTTAAGATGGGGTTAAAGAAGTAATTGACAAGAAAGTTTGATCAATTTAAAAATGTTAATTAAACCACAATTAAATGATTTATTTGCCTCTTTAAGAGAGGACTTGATGCAAACTAAGATGTAAATGCAGAACTAATCTAAAACATGAAAAATCTATATCGAATTATAATGGGTTAACCTTCTCCTAATCTAAGAGCAAATTAAATAAAATAGGGGGAACCACTGTTTTATGAATGAATCTAGAATTAATATTCGATTATGGATTCCAAAATAATTTGTAAACTCATAAAAGGTTAAAACAACTATGCAAATGAATCTACATTAATAAATATTTATTAAGGTAAGTTCACCTACAAGTCTGAATTCATATTAAACATAATTCATTATAAAATTTATATTAATCAAAAGAAATAGTTCATTTCAATTAATACAAATAAAAGAAAAATACACTTGTAAATGAATAATAAATAGTTATCATTCACCACAAATATAATTCAATGAATTAAGTATGATTTCGATCTCCTTCTTCCTCTTGGAGATAGCTCCTGTGAGACTCTAGCAATATATCGTAATATGACTCAATAGTAGTGTCAGAGATCAAAGAAACATACTACTTAGGATGTAGATCAAAACCAATTATAAAACTTTGACAAAATATAAAAATTCATCATTCCGGTAATTGTACACAAGAATGGAAATTTATTAAAAAAATGCCAAAGCTTATTACAAAATATGCAGTCCTGGAGTAGCTCAGACCCATAATCACATTGCCTACAATAGTGCTAAGCAATGAGAACAGAGCCAGAAACCCTTCGTTTTCTCTATAACCAATATTTCTGTACATAACAGTAGTGTTATTTTACAAATAGAATAACTACAGAGAATCCCCCTTGAGTGGATCATGACCTTCAACTTTGCATCGAATTCAGTCTCCCTTGATTATCTCAAAAACAGAGTAATAAAAGTACATGAATGGGGTCATTCTCATGCAATTGGAACTTTTTGGAAGAATATAGATTACCACAGTTAAATATTGTTAAAAAGATCACCTAGTTTGGTTAGTGCTCTGATAAGATTGTACAATTTCCTTCTTACTAATAGGTGGAATTCACAGGCATGGCGATCTTTTAGTAACAACTTGAACCACCCATTTTCATTTTAAGTTTGCTTTGGGCCACCTAGAGGAGTTTCTTTAACTACATCTGTTTCTTCTTCAGCTCTAGAAGCCTCTCTGTCAAACATAAAACAGAGTCAATGGTAAATACTTGGCTTTTTTTATTAAAACAGTGAAAACATAGATTAAACTTTAAAAATGCGTTAAACTATACTTATGCCAAGAGACATTTTAAAATTAATTAAGTGACTTTTATTTATACACGATAAGAGATGAGTGATATTAGACGTAAGCTCATCGAAATTCTTTAAAATGAAACAAAACAAAATAGTTGTGATATTGGGTGGCTCTGATATCACATTCGACTCCCTTCAATAGTTTTATCGTGCCGATTATATCAGAGGTCTTGTATGAGAGATTTGATATCAGGGTTGAAAAGAGTGACAACAGATAGGAAGTTCAGATATGAATAGGAGGGATATGATTATCGAAAGTCAGAGAGGAAAGGTGTATCGACATGTCGGTGGATTGACATATTGAGAGATCATCATAGTGGAATATTGGTGAGGAACCATATCAGAGTATTGATGAATGATGTTATAGAAGTTTTTTAAATGTGTCACAAAAGGAAATCCTTGATATTAATTACCTCCGATATGCAAGAGTGAAGACAGTTATGTGGAATGTGAGTCCTTTACTTCGATAGTGGATTATCATATATTTTATGGACTAGCCACTTTAAAATATACATTTATTGAAAATATCCATGTTAATACGATGGATTGGATTTTGGGTATCAGAGATTTCCACAATGATTCTTCTTATATCAAAGTCTCAATGCCCAAAATATCTTATATATATTTAATCAATATGCCACATTGTTTAATGATTAAGGTTTAAAGACTATGTACATATCTTGGTCTCGGGGGCTATTTTATTCATTAATATAATTAATTAAGATGTTTAAAACGAAAACTTATTTACAAAGTTTATTAACAAACAAACATAATCAAACTTAGGCAAACTATAAATAAAAAGTGTAAAATAAAAGAAAAACAAAGTTGAAATGAAAAAATCGCACTCAAAGTCTACATGCAATGCCAAAAGGGTCCCCATGTGTATTATGATAGAATAAAATAGGGGTGTTGTGTTTTCACTACAATAATGGCGACACGCTTGGGAGAAGCAATTAACTCTGTTGTAAAGATATGAAAACATAGTTTAAAAATGAATAAATTATAATTAGACAATTTGAAATGCTCAAATTTAGATATCTTAACAATTTTGTCCTTATTATATGCTGTCAAATAAATAGATATATCATTATCAGTCATGAACTTGTAAAAATTTACCCCATAAATTCATTGTTTCACTAAATTTATATGTACAACAATCAGCTTAGTTGGTCATCAATTTTCAAGTAAACAAGCTAATAAAAAAAACATATTATTAATTTAACCTCCATACCATAAGCATGGCCCCATGTGTATTATGATAGAATAAAATATGGGTGTTGTGTTTTCACTACAATAATGGCAACACGCTTGGGAGAAGCAGTTAACTCTGTCGTAAAGATACGAAAACATAGTTTAAAAATGAATAAATTATAATTAGACAATTTGAAATGCTCAAATTTAGATATCTTAACAGTTTTGTCCTTATTATATGCTGTCAAATAAATAGATATATCATTATCAGTCATGAACTTGTAAAAATTTACCCCATCAATTCATTGTTTCACTAAATTTATATGTACAACAATCAGCTTAGTTGGTCATCAATTTTCAAGTAAACAAGCTAATAAAAAAAACATATTATTAATTTAACCTCCATACCATAAGCATGGCCACTGCTGCTAGAATACGCCTATAGCCTCGACATGGATGCTTTTTAACCATTTTAGGTGCCAGTGTCCCATCTACTAGGAATAAATGCATAGTTTCAAAATATCATCTTAAACTTATTGCAATGCCAACTGAAGAACACTATCCTGGCTTGGTAACCAACTAAATACAATTCCATTAACGAGATCTAACATGGTGAACAAGCTGGCTTGTGATGAGACCTCTTGTCTCTCAACCTTGTGGTTGAAAGTCATTACCTTGGCTTAGTGACCAATAATGGTAATCTCACAATGTTAGAACTTATGATCATGGTAGGTTCTGTATAATTTCCTATAGATTCACAAGCTCATGTAATCTACTAAAACAAGAGACAAGAATTTACTTCTACCTTTTACATGGAAGAACATAAATATCGAGCAAAACAATAATCGACAAGATGAAGACAAATCAATGAAACATAACACAATAAGTATCCGGGTAAAGCCATAGCTCAAAAACCTACTATCTATATTGCATTAATCAGAAATACAAGATTATAATACAATGCTTATTCTCACAAGAACAATCCCAACACTCAGTATGATCAATCTCCCATCTCACAAGCAAGATCAAACCAAACCTTAGCCTCTTCTGCTACTCTCCAAGCCCCTATTTCCTTGCGCCCTTGGTCAAAGAATTTGGATGAATACAATATGCTCCGCTCAACCTTGAGCTTAGTCTGCACAAGTATTTCCTATCCTCCGTCTTGTGACTTCCTTTGGCCAATACTTAGACAAGTTTCCACGCCATCAAGCTTCTAATTCTTTGCATAATTCCTCAGAGAATTAGATTGTATTTAAAGGGAGATTCCTCAGTTCCTGAATGCATGCACTATTAGTGCAACTCAGAAAAATATAAAACAAATAGTACATTGTCCCTGCAATCTAGTCTCAATTGGGTCTTTCTCAGAATCAACATGCTTGAGCTTCTAATGAGGGAATATTCAGTTAACTAGAGTAGCACTAGTAGAGCGAACTAATGCATTAGTTGACTGCTAACTCATTATTAGTTCATCAAATAATTTAGAACTAATTTAACTGGACTTAACTCAATAAATTGAGTTAACTAATTACCACTCATACTTAACTCATCCTGGACACCTATAATACAGGGAGAACATATACATGACTTCAGAAAGACTTCCAACTCGAAATTCCTAAGTTAACTAAGTCAACTCACTCTAGTTAGCCATTACAAGTTGCTATGAGAATAAAACTCGATTTTAATTCTCAGTTTAATTCAAGGAAAAATTAAATTGGAATTTCTAGATTCTATTTTTATCATTTCTTGTTGTTATTTTCAATAGTTCCTCTCAAAAAGAAAGGAATTCAACTCGATCCCAATCCTAAACCTTTGGAATGTTCTACATGTAACACTTCCCTCTAGTGTTGTTGCTCCAACAACTCTAGAAATAAAAAAAATTTCCAAACTAAATCAGAATGATGCCTCTGTCATCAAAGTCTTTGACTGCTATTGCCTCTGTCGACTGAAAACTCAGTGCTTATATTGACTCTGCCTTTCTGCACTGTTGTCAACCTTCCTTATGCTCTTTAGTATCTCACTGCTCTAGCCTTTATCAGTTTGATCAATGACTGCATCAATTCAATTAATTCCTCCTGACGCTATGTTATTTGGGCTCCCGTAGCAAGGTACGATCCATGAGATAAAACCAGTCAATGGACCCTGCTCAATTTCAACACTCTTGGGACTATTACTTCACATCGCCGCACCTCACGCCTGGAGGTATGGTTGCATGTGATACCTCTGTCCACCTAGCTCAAAATTGCCCCCTCTTGGAAGTCTCTGCATGAGTGGACACCTCTACTCGGTCTCCTCTCAACTTCTCTATTTGTGGTTGCTCCTCAGCTCTCTGAAGTTTCTTTTGAGGCTTCTTCTGGGGCTACATGTTGAGAGGTAATTTACTCTCCCTCTCAACCACCAAGTCTATAACCTTTGCCTTTCTCCTCAAGGATTTGCATGCATCTTGAACCTCAAGAGCATATAGGTTCTTGTCTAGCACACCAATCTGTTTCATTTGTCCTGTTGTCACAAAATATTCTAGAAAAAGAGTTGATTTTAAATCAACCATATCTCCCACATTTGAACTCTGATTTAGCCGAATTGTTTTTTTGAATTTGGGTATTTTTTCGCAAAGAATTCAAATATTCTATTTGTTTTTAAAATTTTTGCACAAAAAACTTCATATTTGCTCTGCAAATTCACGGCCCAAAACTCAAAACTTTGAAATCTCCTCTAGTATATTGTTCTCATCTCCGATACCATGTAGAAAATTTCTACGAATCTAGTTATGATACCATGTATATTTTCCTGTAGATTCACAAGCTCATGTAATCTACTGAAACAAGAGACAAGAATCTACAACTCTTTACAACGGTAGCACATAAATATCGAGAAAAACAATAATTGACAAGAGGAAGACAAATCAATGGCACATAACACAATAAGTATCCGGGGAAAGCCACAACTTAAAACCCCACTATCTATATTGCATTAATCAAAAATCCAAGATGATAATACAATTCTTGTTCTCACAAGAACAATCTCAACACTCAGTATAATCAATCTCCCAGCTCACAAGCAAGATCAAGCCAAACCTTAGCCTCTTCTGCTGCTCTCCAAGCCCCCATTTCCGTGTGCCCTTGGTCAAAGAATTTGGATGAATACAATATGATCTGCTCAACCTTGAGCTTAACTTGCACAAGTATTTCCTATCCTCTTCTTGATGATTTCCTTTGGCCAATACTTAACCAAATTTCCAAGCCATCAAGATTCTAATTTTTTGCACAATTTATGAGAGAATTAGGCTGTATTTAAAGGGAAATTCCTCAGTTCCTGAATGCATGCACTATCAGTGAAACTCAAAAAAATCTAAAACAAATAGTACATTGTCTCTGCACTCTAGTCTCAACTGTGTCTTTCTTAGAATTGACATGCATGAGTTTATGATGAGGGAATATTCTGTTAACTGGAGTACCACTAGTTGAGTGCACTAATGCATCAACTGACTGTTAACTCACTATTAGTTCCTTAAACAGTTTGGAACTAATTTAACTAGCATTAGCTCAATAAATTGAGTTAACTAATTACCACTCATAATTAACTCATCCTCGAACCCTATAGTATAGGGAGAACATATACATGATGTCAGAAAGACTTCCAACACGAAATTCCTAAGTTAACTAAGTCAACACACTCTAGTTAACTATTACAAGTTGCTATGAAAATACAATTCGATTTTAATTCTGAGTATAATTCAAGGACAAATTAAACTAGAATTTATGGATCCTATTTTTATCATTTCTTGCTGCTATTTTCAATAGGTTGGCTCATGGTGAGACTTCCTATCCTTCAATTTACCATTTTTGTTTTTATGTTTAACTATGGTTACTGTTAATCTCATAGAGATTACTTAATAGATGGGGTGACATACTCCTCCTCATTAGGGGATTTTTGAGGTCTAAAATGGGCCTCCTAGGGAAATTATGAAAGAATGTGGAAATAATAAAATAAGATTAGATTACATCATCAAATTTTAGAGGGAAAAAAGACAAAACTATTTTTTCAACTCGTATTTTCAATTTATCTTTGTATGGGTTTATTCAAATTTCAAGCGGAAACACTTGTTGGATGAATAATTTGGATACTTTCAATGGACTGTGCTACATGAAAAACGAGAAATACATGAAAAATGTGATTGTAATAATGCTTTTTCTTGTGTTTCTTTTTTTTCGTGTAGTAGGGTCCATCGAAAGTATGCGACATGGGTACTTCTTGGATGGGAAATTAAATTTTGCATTCAACCAGTACCGTCGCTTGAAATTTGAGTAAAAAATTAAGGAGATAAGTTGAAAAAATAGTTTTATTATTTTATTATTTTTTAACCTTTGTACTTTTTTTACTCCAAAAATGGTGAATCATACCCCATGGTTGACATCATCATCTTGAATCCTATTGGTTCTTATAAATTTTATTTTAGTCATAAATTTTTCTTAGGAGGCCCATTTTAGACCTAAAAAATCCCCTAAAGTAAGAGCAAGGGATGTCATAAAAAGCTTTAAGTTGACTACTATTCAATTAGCTAAATTTGTTCGCCAAAAGAACTCATGACTCCGAAAATGGTGAATCATCCCCTATGGATGACATCATCATCTTGAATCCTATTGGTTCTTATACAACTTATTTTAGTCGTACATTTTTATTGGGAGGCCCATTTTAGGCCTAAAAAGTCCCCTAATGTAAGAGCAAGGGATGTCATAAAAAGCTTTAAGTTGACTACTATTCAGTTGGCTAAAATTGTTCACCAGAAGAACTCATGACCTTAAGTAACTATTGTTAAATGTATTTTAATTTCTTTAAAAATAGAGGTTAAAGATAGTTCATTAACAAATAATGGAAATATTTAAACTTAAAGAACAAAAAACCAGGGACTCTACCTGGTTAGGAAAGCTTAAAATGAAGATAAACGAAATCATCTTCATTGAAGTGATCCTTATATATTAGATTCTATTAATATAAATTGGAGCATAAAAATGACTCACCCAATGATTAGGCTATGATGAAAGAGAAACCATTATTCCATTTTATTGTGAAATGAAATGAAAGGGAAATCTAGCTAAGCCTAAAATTCTTGTCAAATTAGAAAGAAGGCAATCAAGAAAATGAGACAAGATAAATAGAGGATTAACATAAAAATGAGATTATGTTGATTTTATCTTTTATGATGATTTTTTAATAAAGCTCTTTTATTTCGAAGCATAGGTATTGATTTAGAGTTATTGTTGTATTCTTTGACATGGGTTTTCTTACTTTTCAATTCTTTCTTTAAGATAGTTTGTGAGTCTTTATAGATTCAATTTTAAGAATAAGACTTACTATCAATTTCAAAATGTACACAAAATTATAAAAGGGAAAAATCCATAATGTTATATGATGATGTTTCTTTTGAAATGTTAGTTGTTAGCAAAACTGAATCTACAACTCAAATCCATGGGAACCTGTAAGAAGAAAAACAAAATATAAGAAAGAAATAATGATTAAAAGGGAAAAGGAAAGCTGAAATAAAGCTCAAACTAGATGAGGAGGAACATATAAATGTGTACCTGGAAGAATTCAATCATAATTTTACCTTATGAATCTTCATTTTCTCCCATGTATTAATCAAATTTCAAAACTATCTTCTTATTCAATTTAATATGATTTCTAAACTAGTCCTAATCCTAATCTAAAAAGTGGACTAAGACTAAGTGAAATAGTGCTTCCAATGAAGCCATTCAAGCATCTCATTTTCTGCATGAATATATACATCAAACATTAGTAACAAAAGTATAAATATACTTAAACCAAAATAAATAAATCTAAAAACATTATGTACAACTACTGTTATTGTATGTACAAGAAGTAACTTATTTACATTCACCCTCTCTTGGAGATTTTCTTCTAACTAGGTCTCGAAGGGATCATAAAAATATGGATCGATATTAGACAGAGATTGGAAGTGATCTGAAGAAGAGGGTAACATGTCATATTGTGAAAATTAAGCGATGCAAAGAAGCATTTCCTTTTTATTGAAAACCTCGAACAACAGGTTGAGAAACACTTGAGTGCAAATTTGTGGTCATTTAAGCGGCAGGGGTAGGGGAAAAATTTAAAGAGATAGAGGTCACAGCAAAGGAAAAATTCGTTATAGTATATTTTGTTGATTCATCAACAATCAATTAATTTCACCATATGACATTCAGGCAAGTATTTATTTTTTTCATAATTTTTTTCGTCATGTGAGTTGGTTAGCGTATGAGGAAAGAGCTACTATTTATTTATGTCTGGTGTCGGTGTGAGATAAACTTCTGAGAGCATGACAAAGGAAGACCCTAAATGTAGCACCGAGGGAAAATTCCTAAAGCCGAAGTATTTTTGGGTTGTTCGATCGCTGAAGCAAGTTGGCCAACACAATGTCCATTCTTCTTCTGATTGGATGTATGAGGTGAAGGAAATTTGATTCCCTTATATCGACAATAATTGTCATATTTAATTTCTTTGGTCTTTGTTTTAGTAATTTTAATTATTTCTATACTTTTAGCATTAATGTCTTTAGCTTGTTTAATGATTTTTTGTTTCCATCTTTTCTTATACTATATAAAAAAATTTCATATCACCCTGTGCAAAAGGCTGAAAAATA
Source organism: Pinus tabuliformis (assembly GCA_031772625.1). Lineage (NCBI taxonomy): Eukaryota > Viridiplantae > Streptophyta > Pinopsida > Pinales > Pinaceae > Pinus > Pinus tabuliformis. The sequence continues at coordinate 816,648,613 of CM062808.1, read as the reverse complement.
TTCTGAAAGGTATACAGGTGTTGGCTTATAAGGTCTTGACCCAGGTTCAAAGGTGATTTAGCCAAACAATTCCCGGTACTATTGGCCCTTTCAGCAATAGTCCGCAGAGCGCGGACTGAGGTCTCACCTGAAGTAGTATGAGAGGGTGCTAGAACCAAGTTTCTGCACCCTAGATATGTCTAATGATTTCAAATGGTTCACAGTTTGACCCTGCATGCACGTTGCTACGCGCACCTATTTGTACCTCGCAGCTTGCGATGCTACCTTTGCGTAGCCCTACCCGGGGCCCGAACAATGTTATTACCCAAATCCTTATTATTCCTAGATATTAGTTGATCAACTTAGCTTATCTATATGTGTTTAGTTATACTTAATAGTGTTCAGCATTCATACACGTGCGCGGGATAAATAAAACAATATAATTGTAGAAGATATCAACGATATGATAATTCATAACATATACAGAAGATTTGGAATCAAACTTCTCTTTATTATCTCCTTCTTTGGTTATAGACTTGACTCTATCCTCCGCACTCAGCTACAGGGGTCTACGCACTCAGTTGCGGACTTTACTAGGCCTCTGCGCACTCAGCTACAAAGCCTCTTCCTACTACTATGACCCAAAGCACTTAGGCTCTTACTCTATGCTCGCTATCTTCTAAACTCCCTTTGTTTTCTCCATGTATCTATAATTATCTTTACGACTTAGAGCCTCGCTCTTTTTATACAATCCCATGGTCTGCAGACAATGGGTAGGCCAACACTACATTCAAAACTTAGGGTGGACAACCCTATGAATCTAACATACAATTCATGCTTCGTGCCCGCAATTCGTGAAATCTTTACAACAATAGTACTCAAAACTTGGGCTTTGAGGCCCAAAACATGTTGTGGGGGAATTCCATGCCCAATAGGCCCCCAAAAAAAACATTGTGACTCATCCTCTAGTCACTTTGTCGGTGCGACGATCTTAGCACGGAGTCCCTCCAACTAGTCCCGAACAGTCTGGATGGCTGCAACGCACTGAGCTGCTGCTTGCTGAACCTACTTCTTTCTCGCTTCTAAACCCTCTGTTTCCGATGTGCTGCGGTGCATCTATGCATGCATCCCCTGAATCTACACGAGCTTTCCTTTAATATATTGCCGTGATTGTGAAGGCTTCATCAATCCATGGCTAGGCACGTGCTTTGAGAACTACTTCCTTGTGGCGTACCGCATCCACCTGCTCTTTTAATGCCTTGGCTTATTGCATTCTTGCAAGCCACTAAGTAAGGAATACTGTTTACGTAGTCCCTCTGATGCTGTCATATTGTTGCTGGAGTTTGCATGCCTCGGTCTCCAGCCGCTGGATGTTGGGGTCCTCCTACAATGTCATGAGGACCTCAAGCGCCTGCTCCAACATGTTGGTACAATCGTGAAATACACCTCCAATCTCTTCCATCCTTGCTGCAATAGCATTGGCACACTGTTGTCTGACCTCTCAGGGAGTGGAAGGTTGTGCCTTCAACCGCAGCTCAGGAATATGGAGATTCAGCTCTAGTTGCACTCTTGTTGTTTCTTCTTGCGTGTTGTGGACTCCACTTGCCAAATAGTGGATCTGCACTTTTGCCAGTAGGTCTGCTACAATGGACAAATCTGGGATGCACCAGCAAGTGTCATCAACTGTCTACAACAACTGCTAGTTCTGCGACACCAAATCGTTGTGCTGCAAGCTAAGCTATTCTATATTAATCTTCTGCTCGCTCAGAACCTAGATCGCGCAGCTCTCTTTGGCGGAGACTTTTGTTGTTATCCCACCTTGCAACTGATATAGTGTGTCGCGGGGAAGGGCAACTAAATTAAGGCCAATTCCTTTCATCATATTGAGCGTCACCCAATCCATTGTGTTTTTCGAGACTAGCACTCCATCTGGCTATGCTATCGTATTTTCCATCTTGCGTGTAGCATCTGTTCTGCTGCCAACATGCCTGCTGTGACGTGGGTAGACAAGGTACCTTCCTGCGGGGGCCGCACCTGTAACTCCTGCAGCTATGCCCTTAGGGCCCCCAACACAGTCTGCTGCTCCGTCATAAACTCTTGGAGCGCTTCATTGGTGACATCGTGAACCGTCTCACCAATGCCATGGAGATCACCTTTAGTAAAGGTGATTGGGTCGATGGCCAGCTTCGAGGCCTTGACCTTCTTTCTTGGACCTGATCTTTCTGCGATGTGCGGCCGTTTGAGCTGTGTAGAGGCGGTCCCTAGGTCCGTGCTCTCTTGTGCAATCTCTGTGTCCTATACCCCCTATCTTGCGGAAGTTGCTTGGCCCTCCTCTTCCTGCACTGTTTCGGCCTCTGCTTTCTGCACTGTTGCTTCTACTTTTGTGGCCTTCTTTCGCTCAGCGGATTCATGTGCTGCTTCGTGGACTACCCTTACCTTGGCTACCACCTTTTCATTCTGCCTTCTCTCGACTAGTTGGGTGACGCGCAACTTGGCATCATCCTTCCTTTTCTTTGTTCTCGTCTTCTCTAGCTCTGCCAAATCTAGGGTGCGCCACTTGGGAGGCCATGTCTCTAACACTATAAAGATCACGTTATCAGTGGCTATAAATGGGAGTTTTGTCCACTGCTGTGCCGTATCCTTTCGCGCTCTGATGTATATGTTGTGCATGTCTGCCTTGAAGTCTGCAAAACTCTGTAGGCTGTTGTGCACCGTAGGGCACATGTGTGGCCTCCTATTAATCCACATTTGATGCTCGCCTCCATGAGCACCCATAAATTATTGGTATCACGAATCCGTTTCACATCCTTGGTGGCCCAGAGCAAAGCGTACTTCGCGGCCTCTCGTAATTCTTGGCCAATGCTCGAGAACTCACTATCCTCCAGCAGTTCTCCTACTACTAGCAAGATGGATAAGAGCAACTACATGTAGTGGAAGGTCTTACCCTACTCCTGGGCCTTGTGACAGTTGTGCAAAAACTCCTAAGGGAGGAACTCGTCCCAGTTGAACTGGAGCCCCTCTGCACACTGTTCGGCCAACGCAACCACTGGCGCTGGTACTTCATCGGTGCGTCATTTTCTCATTACTTTACCGGCCAGGATTTGGGTGGCTACATGCACCCCTTTGTCCTTGATACTGGTGATAGTGTAACCCGTATTTTCCTTCTTGAGCTTATACTTTGCCTTCATGTCCTCTTTGAGAGCCAAATCTATGCTTTTCCTGGCTATTGTTGCAGGGTACTTTCCCTTACAGGGAAGTCGAGAAATTCATTAGATAAGATTTGTCATGATGGGAATAGGCTCCTCTAGCCATAAGTACCCATCATGCACTAGGCAGAGTAGCCGCCTGATGACAAAGATGGTGATGGGAACATGGTGGAAATGTGGTATCCATAGCAGATGAAGCAACCCATCCTTTTCCACACCACACAGCCATTTTCACGACCCTAACATTATCACTAGCCCCTCCGTATTCTATTTCATCAGCTTCGCCGTTTCTAAGTGTGGGAACTTCTCGTTGTCCGCGAGGTCCTAGTCTTCAAATTTCATGGTTGACATGGGACCTAGGAGTGAGCCCTCAAAGGTAATTCCATCGGGTAGGAGCGGGGTCTGGAGTGCACTCTTCGTTGCATCTAGATCCTTCGGTATTTTTGCTTTCCCTTTTCGTGGAGGGACATACTTGGGTAATTTTGCTGTAGAGTGCAATGGTTGGATGTCTTCCTCCACGTCTTCTTCTTCCTCTGCAATAGTAATCAGGGCCTGCAAGTCTTCTTCCTCTTCATCTATTTCAATGGTCATTGTCTTTCCTTCTTCTTCCATTGATAACTTGCTGTGCCACGGATTCCTTGGGGACATGCATACTAGTCCCATTGCCTGCCTATCTTTCTTTGCTCTAAGTGTCTGGTTTGATTTGGGGATTTCGGTTAAGACCCCAATGCCTTCGGGAACATCCTATACTGTGGGGGTCTCTGCAGCCTCGCCGGTAGTTCCTTCTTCAATGCCCAACACATCCTTAATGGCCGTCATCATTTCTGCACTGTATGCGGTCTTTCGTGAATTTAGGGGCTCTATTATCACTTGGCTCTCAACACTTTATGATTTTTTCAACTGCTCTAGTCTCAAATGACCAAGTGTTGTCTGTTGGCTAGCCCTTGGAGTTTTATAGCACCTTTTTGAATTCAAATTCGACCGTTCCCCCTAATTTTGAGAATTCAATGCTTCCTTGGCGACAGATTTTCCGAAATCTTGTCCATAACTCTTGTCTTAAATGCCCACTGCCTACTCCATTTGGCCTCAAATCAGACATCCTGTCATGAATAGTAACACCAATGGTCACTTCCTAGCCAACCTATGTGGTAGCGCAGTCCTTCATGCGCGAGCGCAAACCTTGGGACAAGCTGTTCCTACGCACACCTATTAGAGCATGTAGCTCACAAGTAGAATAATTTATAGTCTCGCACTCCCATTCAGCTTCTTGGAGCGCTAAGATAGTTCTCCGTATGATAAGTCAGGTGGTCGCACCACCTGTGTGGGGCTCCATCCTGCCTGCTAGTATAGTCCATGGAAAATCCTCATTTGTCATTGTGGCAATCAGCACCATGCCCTCTACTATTTGTCGTGTTCTCCCTTGGTTATTGCGTTTGGTAATATGTGGTCCTATCCACAGCAATAGACTAATCAATTCTTGGAGATAGTCCTCTAATTCATTAGCATGATCATCTGCAACTTGCCTTTCCATCCTTGGTTTATCGACGAGACATGCTCCCTTGATCTCATTTTCTAGCCTCTTGACTTCTGTGTCCATCAAAACGCTTTTCTTCCTTAGCTGTACCCGGTCCCTTTCAAGTTCGCGAAGTCTAAGGTTCCCTTGCCGAATTTTTTCCTGAAGTCTTTTGCGTACCTAGGTGATTCCTTCGTCTTGGGCTTTGCGCACTATCGCACCTACGGGTGCTATTATGTGTGGATTCATCTTTGCATGCTCCTTAGTGATTATGGTCCCTGCTTCATTTTGCAGCCTTGGAATCATTTTCGTGGTCAGGGTTTTTCACATGGTCCTATAGGCCCATTAGACCGTTGATACGCACAGGTCCTAGTCAGTGCGTCTCACCTGGTGAATGATGTTTAGCACTTTGCACATATTGTCAAATGCTTCTCTGTGGATAATCTTTGGTGCACTTCACCTTTTCTGTCGCTGCATTTTATTCCGGTTTTCTATTCTAAGAGTGGTGTGCACTCGTGTGGGCTTCATGTCATATGTCTGTACCCATCGGGAAAGGTGGGCACGCAAGTTGTTTTGCCTCTCGTAACCGGCTCTCATCCGTAGCTGGGGCTTTCCAAATCATAGGCGCATCATTGTTCTACATTTGTGCCAATCCTTGAAATTATGTTGCTGCATTCCCCACCATCTTGCAGGTGTAACGCATAGTGCCCATTTCAGAGCATCGAAATGTTGTTTTTCTGGTACTTAGTTGTCAAATTTGTTTACAAATTCATCCACTGTTGTCAACCTATCATAGCTCGGCAGATCCCTTATCTCCATTGTCATGCAATGAAGTGATCTTATCATCATGTTGCAATTGATCGTTATTACTTCGTGCAGCCGATTCTGCAATTGTTCTATTTCTTCGTCCGGATCCGAAGTGTAGGAGCTTTCACGCTCCCACGGAATCCTACCATCTACTGGTGGATTCACGCAATCCTGTTCTCGCGTGGTGATCTTGTAGATACAATCGAGATTGTCATCACTATCATCGTCATGCACCGGTTCAATGTATCATGCTCCTTCGGCCGAATCTAGCAGTACTACTACACGCAATGAATTTTTCTCAAAATTCATTTTGCACTTCTTTAGGTTTATGACTATGTTCATATCAGTGGCCCAGTCTATGCCCAATAGCATGGGATAGGGATTGCTATCATCGACAATCTCTATTACTTTGAAATCTGTCAGCGCGCTCGCACCTTCAATATCCACTGTTACTCCTTGCAATCTTCCCATGGGTACGATCTTCTGTTGGTTTGCCATTCACAATTGAATAGGAGACCATTAGAGCGCGGGTCTGCCCATGCATTCCCATGTTTGTTTTGGTAGTACATTCGCATCTGATCCGAGATCAAGAATTACCTGATGCATTTCGTACTCTATGATTTACGCAGTCAATCTCATTTCCCTTCCTATGCACAATGCATACTTTCCAAGTTTCTGGACCACACACAATACTTCTGACCCCGCACACTTAGCGATAAGTTCCTGTAGTCCTTTTAAATCCTTGCTATTGCACAAAATTTTCATGCATGTCTCCAGAAAGGTAGTGAGCATTGAAGGATCCATCCCTGGTTGTAGTTGATCCTTACTACTTGAAGTGGAAGCCTCCATGAAGCTCTTCTTAGCTTCCATGAATGTCTCCTTCACATGCTCCAAATCAAATTTAGGTTCCTTTGTAGGAGCCTTGCGAACCCATGCACATTCTTCTGACTGCATACCTTTATCATCGCTAATTGTGATACATCATTTGCATATTCTAAGTTAGCGGAGGCTAGAGTACCCCTTTTTCACACAGCCTCGCTATCAATGTATGGCAGTCTTCTGCCTCATGAGCAAACTGAGTACAACGTAAACATGATGTTCTCATCGGGTTTGTAAAATCACAGGAATAGTGTCTTGGCTCTTCGCAATTGTAACAAATTAGTTGTCTACGACCCCTCCCTAGTCCCATTCCACCTCGACCTCATCCGCGCCCCTGAAATCCAAAGCACGCCATTCCTGCATTTGGGTCGAGAGATCGCGATTCGGTATGTACTCTGTAGGAAATAGTTTGATCCATCATTAGTTTGTAGCTTTTGCAGGTGCGCTCATCATGGACTACTGACTTGCAGAAATTACAAACAATTGCTGGGACGTCTACGTATACTTCTGCAATAGATGACAATTATTCGTAGTGTGTTTCCTTCTTATCTAACAGATTGCACACCAAAATGCAAGCACCGTGCTTGGTCCTGCTTGTGCCTCAGGTCTTAGTAGCATCGACCCTCCTCTTGCCAAGTAATTCGCAAAAACTTGACAGTGCTCCTTGTCATGCCCCTAGCCTTTGCATTTTATGCACCATATCTCTTCGTGAGCCTCTTGCCGAGGTGTCCTCTCTTGTTTCAAAGTCTGCATTTCCAAACACAAATTTTGTAGTTGCACATGGATTTGTTGGATTCCCAGACCAGGATCCTGTATAGGGGTCTCACGCAATCTCATTGCCATCTCCAATGCTTCGGCCTGGGTGGAAATCTTTTTTTGTGACAACATTATCCTTAAATGCGGTGTTAGTGACGCTACAAACCATGCACAATGTTGTCCATCCATCAAGGTCATGTTGGCTTCGCGAATCATATGCTTCAGTCTTTGGTCCAGATCCCATGGGGTCTCTCCCAAGAGCATTGCGATTTCCTTAAACCGGATTGTTAGTGTCCGTATTTTCATCCCTCTGTCAGTGATCAAACGTTCTTATTGCATTGCATGTTAGGTGTCTCACCCAATCAACTACATTCCATTAGGGTCATGGATCATCTGATAGTAGTGGTTTATTATACATTTTCCCTCATGTGTTGGCTTATTTTCATTCATTCAGAACTGCTGCAGTCAATTTTTGTCTTTAAATCTGTAAAAGTCATTTTTATGGTTTTAGGTCTCTTTAGGTCTAGGGTTTTCGTCAATAAGGTCTCAAAATGCTCAGTGATGGTCAGCAAGTAGATGGGAGGTCGAATAAAGTTCTAGCAACAATAATTTTCATGATCACTCACTCAGTGAGTGATTTTTCCTCAAAACCCTGTTTTGAGGAAAAACAGAGTATTTTATATTTTTATGCATAAATCTGATGTAATTTCAATGGCAACCCTGGTCACCTTACGAGGCTTCTGCAAATCCATCCCCTGTAAGGCAACCAAAAAATCAAATCATTCAGTTCATCAAAGGTAAAAATGAAGTAAACTGCCCAAAAACAGAGTTGAAAAAGTAAGTCACAATGCAAACATTATAAAAGTGGGTTTTATGAGTGAAAAATCAAAAGCTCTTGAATATAAGTCATTGGTCATGTTCAAAGACGTCATTTGTATTCAAAGGAGAAAAATTGAGCAAGAAAATGTCGTGATGGAGAAAGGGAGCAAGTTTGAAGCAAAACAATGCAAGTTCAGGGGGCGCGGCACATTGGGTCATGGGCGCGGCGCATAGAGAAGGCGTGGTGCATTGGGCTGCCCTTGACAGTGTAAAAGCTACACTGGCGTGACACATATAGAAGGCACGGTGCATTGGGTTTGTGGCGCGGCACATAGAGCTGCAAGCCTGATTTCACCATAAACTCCCTCAAATTTCCAAATTTGCTCAATCCCATGGTGTGCAAGTAAGTCAAGATTCCTTCCATTGCTAGTGAAAGAGTTTTTCTTAAAATTTATGGTGGTTTAGTGTGATAAAACTCAAACCCTACCTCTTTGAAATTTTGGCTCAAAAACAATTGCCTAGGGTTTGCATTTGTGTTTTTGCTACCAAGTTCACTCCATTACTCCCTCACTCTTTGACTCCTCCATTCATTTTTCACTTTCATCCACTCATTCCCTAATTCCCATATTCCAAAAATTCCCTAATCCCCATATCCCTACTTCTCATTTTCCCAAACCTTAGCAACAAATTCCTAAACCCTAATTCCTATCCCTAAGCCTACATACTATTCCCTAAACCCCCTATTCCTAAAAAGTTGTCAATATCATTCCCAAAACCCCTCATACCCTCTTCCTCCATAGTCCCTCATACATTTTCATACATTTGGCAACAAAATCTGAAGACACCTAAAATCTCTTCCTACTCATCTAAGAGAAACTCAAATATCTGGAAAACATGGAATCTGATCCTTCCTATGACCGAGATGAGGAGACACATAGTGACTCTCCTAGGGAAATGCATTCACCAAGAAGAGCTCACAAGGGTGGCAAACATATAAGGGAGTAACCTACTTCACTCGCTAAGCTGCAGGCCTGTCCACTTGCTGTCACATTTTTTCAGCACCAATCTTGTTATCAGTTCTGTGAGATGGTTGAGAGAGTCTAGTACCATCATGAATTGTCCAGGTTGTTTGTCCTCCATCTTCAAAATGGCCAAGTCACTCTAGCAGGTGTAACATTCACCTTGACACCAGAGTCTATTTCTCTAGCAACTGGCATTCCCAACATCGGTGAGCAGTGGAATAAGAGGCAGCAGATTGACAGGGAACATTATAAGCCTTACATTAAGGATGGATATTTGAGACATATCAACAACTTTTTTCCTTTTTGGTATCTGAAAGACTCATATGCTCCCTTGATGAAACTCATAATCAAGTATTTCAGTTGTGAGTGCCTGTTTTCTCGCTTGTATGCCTACCATATTAGACTATTGATTCACTTCACTAGGGTGAGAATGATGAATCTCCCCTATTTTATTTTCCGAAACATTGAAAAGATGACCCCCATAGTGCACAAGAAGACTCCTTAGCAGCAGTATAACATCATATATCATTTTGCACTAATCAAGATTGTGGTCATGCATCAACTTGGTTTACAGAACATCTCATGGGAGGATTTCATTTCACATGAGGTCTTCACCGCTCCTCAAGTACCTCCAGCAACTTTTCATGAGATAGGTGAACCTTCACATCAGCAGGAGCTTCATGAGACACAAACCGCTAGTGTGCCAGTATATGTCACCTACCAAAAGGGTAGTAAAAGGTTGTTTGCAGCAGCAAAGCGAGTATTATCTCCACCCGGGGTGGAAGGGGTCTCACTTCCTCCATCAACAGAGCAGGCACAGAACAAGAGAAAGCATCCATTATAGGATGAGGGGCCTTCAAGAGAGTAGGAGAAAGATTTTATTCTTATTCCGGATGATGACACCAATTTGGGCTCACAAAGCTCAAAGCTTAGAGAGATCATCTAGGAGCAACAAGCCGACATTCAACATTTGTCTCTCAACCTACAAAGAGCCAAGTGGATCATAAAATATCTAGAGCAAAGAAACAAACAATTAGAGGATCAACAAACCATAATGGAGCTAAGAAAAATACGAGAAAACCAGCAAGCTGCCAAAATAAGGAAAGTCAAGTTCACAACGCTTGACCAAGAAATCAATGTTGATCGTGAGTCTTGGTTGAAGAGGACTAATATCCACTTGGGCAGGATGCTGGAGAAGGCCATCAATGAGAAAAATATGTTGAGAAACATGGCATATCACTATTTGTCAAGAAATATGGTGTGCCAAGCAAGAATCAGGAACTTGAAGGCCAAGTTGAAGAAGAGATCAAGGAGGAAAAAAGCACAAGATAAACTTCAGATCTTGGCCAAGGCTTCCTTGGCCCAGCATAGCACCTAATGAAGGACACTTAGCCCAAATTTCAAAAAATTTGGGGCACTTTTTGTAATTTGGGAATTTTTGCCTTAAAAAACAGAGTTTTCTGCCCAATGCGCCGCGCCACCCGGCGCTAGCTTTTGATGGAGACATCATTTTGAGAAAAACTCAACATATTTGGATTTGTCATGAAAAAATATGCATGCTCACAAATGGCCCAGAAATTTTGACAGGTTTTGGGCTTCCAAAAAGGTCAAAAACAACCCAAAAATGACCTTTCTGCCCCTTTTTTGACACACAGGAAGCAGTATCGGGAAAACTCAGTTTTGGAGAGACAAATGGAGGCCAAACTCAAAAATTCCACCTATTCTAGAAAGTAGATAGGTATACCTTTCCAAAAAGTCCAATTGGAGCAAATTTTGACACTGGGAAGACCTCCAAAATCAGCTGCAAAAAGGCGCTATGCATAGGAAAATCAGCACGGTGCATTGGAGGAATTTTTCTCAGCTTGACCAAAAATACTTTGTTTTTCGCCTAGTTTCTTGATAGTTTGACTTTTCTTCTTCTAGATGTCAAAATAATGATGTAATTTAATATGACTTGATGGATTTTGATGTAATTATGCTACATTTTCACTCTTAGAGGTAGATTCAGGCATCAAAAGGTAGTTTGCAACTGAATGAATCAGTTTCCTAGTTTTTAGAGGCAAGCTGTTCCACTACCTACTTTTTAGTTCTTAGTTTAGATTTTGTTGGAATAGCTCCTAATATTATGAGCTCGGCCCCTAGAGGCTAGGATGAGTTGTTGGTTTCCTATATCTTGTAATTTTTCAGTCATTAGCATGGTTGGACTTCTGGGAAAGCTTGGAGCTTCATTGTATACTCATTTCAGCAGTTTGGCTAAGGAATAGACCAGTGGTTTGTAGCACTTTATGGGATTCATGTGACATCTTGCTTTGGTATTGTGTTTTATGTAGCCTAGGGTTTGCTTAGTTATCTATGTTTTCAGCTGTTTGAAAAGGATCCCTGAGTTTTTCATGCCCTTTTCAACTCCCCATCTATCTAAAACCTCTCCACATCACTCAATTTGAAGTACCAAATCACTTGCCTACCTTGCCTCATAGAGATCTCTGCAAAACTGAGCCTCATTCCCAAGGCCCAAATCTTCCTTTCACATTTGAGCCAACAAAACATCATCAAATTCAATCAAACATCTATGTATACATACCTAGCCTAAAATCAGCCATCACATTAGTCATCTCAAGCTTTCATTGGCCATCTTTTGAGATTGACAAGGAGAGAGCCCTCTCCCAACCTGGTGGGGCTAGCTACTAGGTTAAGCGTGGTTTGATGTTACCCTAGATCCTACCTTTCTCAACCTGAGGTAGATTTAGGCCCTAAGATAGTGGCGACCATACTGGGGAATATTAAGATTGTTTGCTTGTTAGTGTTATTCATTTTATAAACTACATACAGAGCCTGAAGTTATGCCAGGTAGCCTTCGAACTGCACATTGCTTTGTGAGTGCATAAGTAGATATATGTTGCTTCAGTAAATCTTCGGTCTAGTCATATAAATGTAACACTTGACTTGCAAATTGCCCCAATACATCAGATAATTCTAGACTTTTGGATAATGAGTTTAGAATTTGATAGGCTGAAAAAAGTTGATTTTTTCTGTTTGATTTTTGGGGATAATTCAACACACTGGATTATAAATGATACACTAGAGAAAATATTGATCCTGATCCACCCCCTATGTATGAAAATCCAAATCTTATTCCTAGAATCCTTCGTCGAGAAAGTTTTGTGATTCCTGTGTTTAAATCTCATTCATGTCCTATTGTTTTTTAGTATCTTGAAGATCTTGAGTTTGACGAATAGTTTGAGTTGTCGCTATTTGAAACCAAGTCCGAAAGTGCTATTGGTTATGCTACTCTTAATCCAGAGTTTGTTAAATACCTTGAAACTGAAAGGGCCAATAGATCAATTGACGATTATATTTTAAGACTTCAAACTGCCATTGCGGCTACAAACATTCCTGAATTTTTAGAGTCTACATCTGCAACTCTTGGGTCATCTGATATTGCATCTAGTTCAAAAATTCCTACTGAACCTCCCTTCATTCCCACCATTCTCGTGCAGCCTTTCGTCTCCGATTAGAAATCTGTAGTTCTGTCACCTCGATCTACCCCTTCTACCCCTCAAACATCCAAAATTTCTTCACCTCCATCTACACCTCATGCACCTCATACATCAGCTACTCCAACTCCTCCTTCATCACCAAGAGCAGTCGTAAATCCACCTAGAGTAATGGTTGCCCGATATGCACCCCTAGTGTTGCCTCAAAGCTTGGATGACATGCATGTTGGTTATCAAAACAAAATTCCATTGTTTAACGATACTCCTCAAGGTATCACAGCTTAGCAACATGTGGATAGGATGGAAGATTTCTTTGATCTCCATGAGATCGATGTAGGAAATGTAACAATGAGATTATTTGTGTAAACTTTGGAGGTGAGGTCAAAAAATGGTTTAGAGTGTTGCCGGCTAGAACAGTCAACTCATTGGAGGCACTTCAACGACAATTTTTGGATCGCTGGGAGGTAAAAAAGGACCCTCTTCAAATCCTTTCTAAATATGAAAACATCAAGAGGAATGTTGGGGAGAGTGTCCAAGATTATTATGTTAGATTCAATATTTTTTACAATGCAATTCTTGCTGATATAAAGCCACCTATGGGGCTAGCCTTCATTAAGTTTCTGGATGGTTTCGATCTTGATATGGTCTATCAATTAAGAGAAAGAGATCCAACTACTTTGGAGGACATGCAGAAAATTGGAGTCAGCGTTGAAGCAAATTTGCTTGCTAAGAGAGCTAGAACAAAGGCTGAAAAGAAGGTAACGATAAAAGAAGAGACTTCCACTTCAGATCAAGTGCTTTGTAAGCTTGAGAAGACTTTTGATAGGCTCACAATTTCTAATAAGCTTGAAACAAAAGTCAGAAATCTTAACTTTCGTGGCCAACAGCAACCTCAATTCAAAATCAAGCCAAGAGAGCAACGAGCATAAGACCAAGCTTTCCACTTGTGCTGGAAAGTAGAGAGGAAATTAGTGCGGCGCATTGGAGGAATTTTGCTACTCAATCAGCTACAAAAAGGCACTACGCATAGGGAAATCAGTGGGGCACATTGGAGGAATTTTTCTCAGTTTGACAAAAAATACTTTGTTTTTCGCCTAGTTTCTTGACAATTTGAATTTTCTTCTTCTAGATGTCAAAATCATGATGTAATTTAATATGAATTCATGGATTTTGATGTAATTATGCTACATTTTCACTCTTAGAGGTAGATTCATCCATCAAAAGGTAGTTTGCAAATGAATGAATCAGTTTCCTAGTTTTTAGAGGCAAGTTATTCCACTGCCTACTTTTTAGTTCTTAGTTTAGATTTTGTTGGAACAACTCCTAATATTATTTTCTTGACCCCTAGAGGCTAGGATGAGTTGTTCGTTGCCTATATCTTGTAATTTTTCAGTCATTAGTGTTATCACCCCAAGAAACTCTCCTAGGTTGTATCTCAAAGATGCTCGGGAACATTACAAACTCAACAAAAATGTTGGAAATAGGTGGATGAATGAAGGAATGATGTATATTCAAGCCAGATAACCACTTCTACTATGCTTAACTCCATACATGGGTGAGCACCCCCAGAATACAAGGCTTTAAACCACCAATTACTCATAGTTTGAGGATTAGGTGAACATGGAGAATACTGACCACACCAGCAGATGCACAAGACCATGTGATGGCTGGCTGCGCCCAGTAAAGAGGTCTGAAAATCTATTTCCTAATGCACAAACAGGATGATAGCTCTCTGGCACTAAGTAAACAGAAACTTGCATAGCACATTTAATGATGCATACTAGATTCTAACACAGAGGTGGGATGACATCCCCTCTAACGCTAAACATCAAGAGCACATGAAAAATACATAACAGGCATAGCCTAGAGCAGAGTAGAAATGGAAAGTGAGCAATTAACAAAAAAAGAAGCTTGTATTAGCTAAAAATGAAGACCATACGCTGCAAGCATCACAGTAGTTACAGTCTCCAGAAGTTGAACCTTACATCAAAATGACAACCATCAACCCTGATTACATCTCATTTCTGGGTATATATAGAGTTTGTTTACAAAAATGCTCTGCTGCTCTATGCGTGGAGGGGTCATAATGGACCACCAACCACATTAACTATCTAAGATGGGCCTCTGCTATGATCTACTGCTTCAATGAATGAATTTGACATTCTTTGGTACTTTGTTGTCCTTTCAGGTAACTGGAGTGTGGTATAAAAGACATTCCATGACTGATAAATGCTTGTAACTGCTCGAGGTTGTCCTTTTTTCTTCTTTGCCACTCTTCTTGTTAAATGCATTCGTTAGGGAGTAACTGTGCTGGGTACATAAATGCAGGACACCTTCGTCCTTCGGGAGTCTGGAATGGCTGTGGTCGAGGACCGTGTGAGCGAATTGAGCGGAAAGATAGGTTGTTGGATCACGTAGATCAACGACGAGAAATAGTCGGCGGAGGATATCGGGCGGAAATGGAGCAGACGATCGTGAGTCATCGGATCGTGGGTGGACAGATCCAACAGTGATTGAGCAAAAGAAGTGCATTGGGGTTAACGTGCAGGGACAGGCGGGACGGGCGGTAGGTGGTATTCCCCGCACTGCTTTCGGAGTCGGGAGGTAAACATACACAATCGAGTGATCATAATAGGAGGACGACGCATGGTGGATGCGACAGCCAAAAAACCACTTTCCCCACTGGTTAACGTGCGGACAACTTATGGGCACAGGAGTTGTGAATGTCATCCGATCACCGCAAGGTAGATCAGACGGTATGGAGGAAACGGGCAAGTTTTGTTGCGGCAGGGACCGTTGGATCAGGCGATGGGTGATTGAACGACGGGAACTTAATTGTACAATTTTGACTAATGTGACAGAAAGGGATTGTGAATAACACATGGTAGGGTTATCGCGGTTTCATGACATTTAAACTCAGCACCTTGGAGCTAAGGAAATACAGCTTTATGCTAAATGTTGGAGTAAAACAGGGATAGTGGGGGTTATGGAGTTATAAGGAAAATGAAGGAGAAGAGGAAACCAATTGCTACGAGCCCGTTGTAAGCATAACTAGCACTGCTAGACCTTTTTTTTTATCCATCGAGTGTTGAATAATATAGAAAAGCTAACACTAGCTCCTTCTGGATGAGATCCTCCCTGTGAGGTCTCAAGAACCTGCAAATCAATGCCTTTGTGATGAAAACAAATTAGAAAAATTCCTAGTGTTCTATTGGGCATGGAGTCTACTTTTCTTACACTAAACTGATAAAACAAAATATTTACAAATTTAAGGCTAGAAGACCTTAAACAACATAATTTTTCAGAAAACGCCCATTAACTGGGCCTTCAAAAATTGCTTCTCCCCTCATACTTTTCAACATGAAGGTATTGTTCCCTTGAATCTGAGAAATGGAGAAAGGCCCATGTTCAGAAAGCATCAAATTTCCCATGGTTGCCTTTATTTTCTTTCAGTGCATCCCACTTCAGAACCAAGTCTCCAACCTGAAAATTATCTGCTTTTGTCCCTTTGTCAAAAGTTTCCTTGATCTTTTTCCGATGTGTTGCAGCCCTTTCAACCAGCTATTCTCTGATATGATGTACCTCTGCTAAATCAGTGATCCTTTTTTCCATTTCTTCTTCCTCATTCTGTTCTAGTTGCAGGAACTTTGCCACAAGGAGAGTTAACTGAATTGGGAATACAGCTTCAGTGCCATATACCAGCTTGAATGGAGAATTCCCTATGGATTTCTTAATGGTCACTCTGTCAGCCCACAGTGCATAGTGGAGCTTAGAATCCCATTGAATTGCACATGTCCACCAATTCTTTTGCTCTAAAGGCTACTACATTGTGTGTGATTATTTTATGTGGACAACCAAATCTGGTAAAGATATTTTCTGTCAAAAACTTCATAACCACATTATGATCAGCCTTCCTGGTAGGGTTTGCTTCAATCCACTTGGTAAAATAATCAATGGCTACTAATTATATCCATCTGTGCTAGCCACTAGAATGTGGATTGATCTCTCCAATGAAATCCAAGCCCCACTGCTAAAAAGGTCCTTTTGCATGTATTGGTTTTAAGGGCAAGGACTTCAACTGTTGCTTTCCTTCAAATCTTTGGCACCTGTCAGAAGATTTAACAAATGAAAATACATCAGAAAATAAGGAGGGCTAGTAATATCCAGCTCTGAGGATTTTATGGGCAGTGGTTTTCCAATAATGATGTCCTCCACACATGCTCGAATGAAACTGCTGCATAACTTCCATGGACTGTTCTTTGTCCAGACACCTCAAAAGCACTCCAGATGGATCCCTCCAGTAGAGTAGATTTTCATTAATGCAATATTTTGCTGCCCTAAGTTTAACAGTTCTGACTTGACTTTGAGTAAGGTCTGGAGGGATTTCTA
This sequence comes from Pinus tabuliformis, assembly GCA_031772625.1. Lineage (NCBI taxonomy): Eukaryota > Viridiplantae > Streptophyta > Pinopsida > Pinales > Pinaceae > Pinus > Pinus tabuliformis. The sequence goes on along the minus strand of CM062808.1, from coordinate 816,631,749 downwards.
GCTTCAGCAAGAATTTAACTATTGCAGAATACCAATTACAAGAAGCTAGATTTTCCGCCAGTGTTTGATTCTTTTCTAGTTCAGCTGCTTCCTCTTCTTCTGTTTGACCATTTTCTGAAATTGTGCACAGGGAATCAATATCCAATGATCTGCAATTTTCTTCAACCAATAACTTTGCATGACCCTAAACTCTGATGGTGGGCTTTAATTCATATTATATTCAATCAACTTTGCAATCCATTTAACCCTTCTTCCATAGGCATCAGTTTGTGTTAAGACATCTTTTATTGCAGCAGAGGGTACATATGCTATTATCTTGGAATGCTGAATGTAAACTTTGAAAGCTTTCAAAGATTTGATAAGAGCATATACTTGTTTCTCAATAATGTCATACCTCAGCTCATCATCCCTTAATGTCTTGCTGTAAAATGCCACCGGATGCTCTAAGCCTTCTTCATTTTCTTGCAATAAAACTGCTGCAATGGTATCTTCAGAGGCAAAAGAAAATATATGGAACTCCCTGCTGTAATATGGACTTATTAAAATGGGAGCCTCCATAATAGCTTTCTTAATGGACTCAAAAGATCTTCTTGCTATATCAGTCCACTTGATTTCTGACCCCTTCTTCAACATGGAGGTGATATGCTTCACCAGTTCTGCAAAATTTGGTATAAACCTCCTCACAAAATTAATCTTGCCTAAAAAGGACTGGATTTCCTTCTTTGATCTCAGGAAAGACAGGGTCTATATTGCTTTTACTCTTTCTAGGTCAATTTGGACACCTGCAGCAGAAACAACATGTCCTAACAACTTGCCTTCTTCTAAAGCAAACTATGACTTTTTAGGATTGACTGAAATCCCAAACCTTCTGCATTTCAGGAACACCTTCTTCAAATGTTGCAGATGATCTTGATGGCTGCTGGAGTATACTCTTATATCATCTAGGTAGATGATCACAAATTTATCCTTCTCTCCTACAAATGTTATATCCATAGCTCTCTGAAAGGTTGCTCCAACATTCATTAACCCAAAAGGCATCTTGGAATACATAAAAGTGCCCCAAGGGGTAGTGAATGCAGTCTTCTCTTGATCATCTGGATGCACAACAATCTGGTTAAATCCTGAAAATCTATCCAAGAAAGGAATTACTTTGGCTCCTAAGAATTTTTGCAGCAAATTCTCCATCTTGGGTAAGGGATAATTGTCTTTTTTAGAGCATTTATTTAAGTTTATGAAATCAACACACAGTCTGATTTCTCCACTTTTCTTCCTCACTACCACCAAATTGGCTACCCATTTTGAATATCTGAGAGGGGCTATGATCTTGGCAGCCAACAACTTTTTAATTTCTTTTTCAATCAGAGGAAGGAGCAAATGATTTATTGGTCTCAGCTTCTGCTTGAAAGGAATGGTATCTTTCTCCAGAGTGATTTTATGCTAAATAATCTTTTTATCAAAGGTTTTCAGGTCACTATACTCCCAGGCAAAGACATCAGCAAATTGCTTCATTAAATTACAATATTCAGAACTTTGGTCAGCAGATAGATGGGAAGACAGATTTATGTACCTAGGCTGACTTGGACTCCCTATGTCATGCTTACAGACTGCAGATTGGTCTTCTTTCTGGGTAGCCTTGTAAGGCACATCATTTTGGTCAAACAGTCTTTCTAGAGGAATTAAACCCTTAGGAATATGATTTTTGGGAAGCTGGACAATGCTATCTTTGCCAATTTATTTCTAAGTTTGGATTGGGGGTTTTCTTCCAAGGCTTCATTTTCTTGGTCAATCTGCATTTCGGAAAATTCACCAATGACTTGCAGAAACCTATTTATTTCATCATCATCATCAAAAACTTTCCAATGGTGGACATTATCAGGCAAGGATGGTCTATATTTCATTTGGACTTCATATACTAGTCTAGGAGGCATGGGAGAGATAAACAGACTAGCAGACATAGCAAAGGAATCAGCAAGTTGATTTTTGGCTCTAGGGATATATGAAACACAAAAATTATCAAAGGAATCGTTGAGTTTCCATACCTAATCTCTGTATGCTTTCAGCCTTGGGTGCTTTGCTTGAAATGTTTTATTTACTTGCTGAATGATAAGATCAACATCTCCAAACACCTTTATGTTCCTGATTCCTCTGTCTTTAGTTGCATTAAGGCCCAATAACAGAGCCTCATACTCAGCTATATTGTTTGTGACTTGGAAAGCCTACTTGAAAGATAGATGCATGCTTTCTTACTCTGGAGATACCAGCACCACCCCTACTCCTGCAGTCTCCCTGGAAAATGCTCCATCAAATAACATCTCCCAAACTTGACTTCCTTACTCTTTCTCGGCCTGGTTTACTGGTTTCCTGATTTGCATTAAGGCCTTCTGAGATTCTTCTATTTGGAGAATACATGCTACAAAATCAGTGTCCACAGCATATATGGGATGATTAGTAGGATTCTTCTCATCACTAATGATGTATGCTAGTTGTGCTTCTTTGTACAATCTCTTGCTTTCTACTCCAAAAACTGGGATAGTAGCATAAGATAGATCATTCTGTAATGTCCCACCTAATCTCTTAATCCATCCCCTAGATAGTAGCATGCCAAACTTAGGAGGGACATTTGCTACCACAATATCCATCATCATACTCTTCATGGGCAGTTGAGTTAAGGTAATGGCCACGTCTTTGATTAATCCTAGGTATTTCACTTTCGTCAAATCAAAATAGAATAAATCATTATATGGTCTAGTGATATCAAGGCCTAACTCTTCCATGACAGCCTTAGGCATCAGATTGTGGCTGGCCCCTATATCTAGTAGGCAATTGTGGAGGATTTTGTCATGAATGGTCAATGAGGAATAAAATGATGGAGAATTATTATCAGCGGGTTCGATCATGGGGCTAAGCACAACAACAGGCTTATCATCTTGCAAATTGACAGAGTCAGTGGAGGTATGTGTGGTTTCCAGCTCAAGAGCCTCAAGGATAGGCTTTCTAAACACTTCAATCTTTACCAACTCTACCAAAGGCACATATATTTTTAACTTCTGGGCTTCTGACTCAAAGATGAAAGAGGAAAGTAATTTATCAGAACCTCTTACATCTTGAACTGGAGCTTTGAGGATGACTAGATCAGCTGCTGGTCTTCTCTGCCTGATATTTTGTGACTCTGTTTGGAAAGCAGCTCTTTGGGCAGGATTCTCCATGACATTTTTTTCATTTTACCTCAGATTATATCACCACTGCTCCTTAGTTTGAAGAACAACTTCTCAGTCCCACTCTTGACTGTCTTGTTCCTGCAGCAATGATTCTTCATATGCAGCCAATTTCAAAAATGCAGCACTGCCTTTATCTTCCATGCAGTGAATTTCATCCTCCTCTTCAAATTGTTCCTCCTCCATGACCACATTCTGGAGAGGAGCTTTAACCTTTTGTTCTTCATTTGGTTCTTTTCCCCTCTGAATTATTTGTAACTGTTCATTTGCTCTTCTGAATGGATTTGGATTTCTTGGAGCAAATGTATTCTACTGCCTAGTCTTTCTTGTATTCTACTCAACCTTCAGCTTAGATATTTCAGCAGCTAATGACTCTATCGTCTTAGTCATTTTGTCTAATTTGGGCTCTGAAGATGAAGCAGTGGAAGAAGAAGCCTCACCTCTCTGCCTCCTTCTATCAGCATGACTCTTTAGTTTTTCTGCAGCCATAATATTGGATTCCACCTCTAGTGCTGCATCCTGCATTTCGGCTAGAGTGGCACATCTTCTTTCTCTCAAAAGTAGGTAGAAATTAGAGTCAAAAGCATTGGCATAAGTGAGTTTGGCAGAGGTGGGGGTAGGCTTTACCTCAGCTGGTACCTCACTATATGTACGATTGAATCTTTTATTAAAATCAGGCAATGATTCCCAATTTTCCCTCTTGAGGTTACCAAACTCAGTATGGTTATATAGCAAGTCCTTTTTATCTCCCCAGTGCTTCAGAAATGCTTCATCTAAGGCTTCAATATCAGAAATGGAACCAGGGGGAATTCTCTAAACCACTTCCTAGCCTCTCCATCGAGGCTCTGTACAAAAACTCTCATCCACACATCATTTTCACATATATCTAAGTTATCAGCATAACTATAAAAAGCCTCAAGGTGTTCTTCAGCTATTACTCCCTCTGTGCCAGTGAACTTGGGCATATATTTCTGATACTCTCCTGCAGGAATGGCATTCAAAGGAGTGGGCAAGACCAAAGATCCATACCTGGCAGCTACAATTCTTTCTATCTTCGTAGGTGCCTGCTGGCCTACCATGACTGGGGTATATGGAAGGACACTGGCAGATTGAGCAGTATGAAATAATGAAATGGATGATAGAGACAAAGGGATGTTATGTACTGAATGGGAAGCTTTCTTTAGATTGAGATTCAAAGGGGAACTAACTGAACAAGGTGCTGTATGAATCTCTGAAGGAAGTTTCTCACTAGCAACACTAGGCTCAATATCTTCAAATTGTATATTCTCAACTACATCCTTATCTTTAAGAGATGCATATGTTTTCTTAGGCTAACCTAATCTGGATTCTCCTCTCTGTGATTTTTTCTTCAACTTAACAATCTTCTCAGGGTCAGGCACTGGTTCAACTGGTGATTTCTGAGGATTTCTTCGAGTATGCCTCACAAACTGAGCCAGGACTATACTGTGGAGTCGCCAAAGGCTGGTCTTTCTCCAGTGGAGTCGCCAGATAGATGATTACAACTATAATATGTGTCCAAACCTTATCTATCATCAAAGCTTAGAATTGTGTCGTCTCCCAGGGAAGATGAGCTTCAATCTCCTCTCCCTGGAAACAGCGCCAATTAATGTTATCACCCTAAGAAACTCTCCTAGGTTGTATCTAAGAGATTCTCGGGAAAATTACAAACTCAATAAAAATGTTGGAAATAGGTGGATGAATGGAAGGAATGATGCATATTCAAGCTAGATAACCATTTCTACTATGCTTAACTCTAGACATGGGTGAACACCCCCAGACTACAAGGCTTTAGACCACCAATTACTGAAAGTTTGAGGATTAGGTGAACATGGAGAATACTGACCACACCAGCAGATGCACAAGACCATGTGATGGCCAGTTGCAACCAGTAAATAGGTCTGCAAATCTATTTCCTAATGCACAGACAGGATGACAGCTCTCTGGGAGTAAGTAAATAGAAACTTGCATAGCACATTCAATGATGCATACTAGATTCTAACACAGAGGTGGGATGACAGCCCCTCTAATGCTAAACATCAAGAGCACATGAAAAATACATAACAGGCACAACCTAGAACAGAGTAGAAATGGAAAGTGAGAAATTAACAGCAAAAGAAGCTTGTATTAGCTGAAAATGAAGACCAGACACTGCAAGTATCATAGTAGTTACAGTCTCTAGAAGTTGAACCTTACATAAAAACAACAACCATCAACCCTGATTACATCTCATTTTTGGGTATATATAGAGTTTGTTTACAAAAATGCTCTGCTGCTCTATGCGTGGAGGGGTCATAATGGACCACCAACCACATTAACTATCTAAGATGGGCCTCTGCTACGATCTGCTACTTCAATGAATGAATTTGACATTCTCTGGTACTTTGTTGTCCTTTCAGGTAACTGGAGTGTGGTATAAAAGACATTCCATGACTGATAAATGCTTGTAACTGCTCGAGGTTGTCCTTTTTTCTTCTTGGCCACTCTTCCTGTTAAATGCATTCATTGGGAAGTAACTGCATTGGGTACATAAATGCAGGCCACCTTCGTCCTTAGGGAGTCTGGAATGGCTGTGGGCGAGGATCGTGTGAGCGAACTGAGGGGAAAGATACGTCGTTGGATCATGCAGATCAACAGTGAGAAATGGTTGGCGGAGGATATCGGGCAGAAGTGGAGTAGAAAATCATGAGCTGTCAGATCGTGGGTAGATAGATCTGATGGTGATCGGGCAGAAGACGTGCACGGGGGTTAATGTGCGGGGATAGGTGGGACAGGCGGTAAGTGGTATTCCCCACACTGCTTTCGAAGTTGGGCGGTAAACGTACACAACCGAGCGATCACAATAGGGGGACGACGCTTGGTGGATGGGACAACCAAAATAACACTTTCCCTGCTGGTTAACGTGTAGGAAACTTATGGATGTGGGAGGTGCGAATGTCGTCTAATCGCGGCAGGGTAGGTCGGATGGTACGGAGGAAACAGGCAAGTTTTGTTGCGGCGGGGACCGTTGGATCAAGCGATGGGTGATTGAATAGCGGGAACTTAATTGTACAGTTTTGACTGATGTGATGGAAAGGGCTTGTGAACAATGCACAGTCGAGTTATCGGGGTTTCATGACATTTAAACTCAGCACCCGGGAGCTAAGAAAATACGGCTTTATGCTAAATGTTGGAGTAAAACAGGGATAGCGGGGGTTATGGAGTTATAAGGAAAATGAAGGAGAAGAGGAAACCAATTGCTGCGAGCCCCTTGTAAGCATAACCAACACTGCCAGACCTGTTTTTTTTATCTATCGAGTGTTGAAGAATATAGCAGAGCTAACAATTAGCATGGTTGGACTTTTGGGAAAGCTTGGAGCTTCATTGTATACTCATTTTAACAGTTTGGCTAAGGAATAGACTAGTGGTTTGTAGCACTTTATGGGATTCATGTGGCATTTTGCATTGGTATTGTGTTTTCTTATGTAATTGTAAGTCTGCATGTGTTTTATGTATGCCATATCTCTCTTTATTTCTTTTTAACTAAACGAACAAGTATAAAGGTAGAATACATTGAAAATGCAGTGCTCTACCTAGGGTTTTCTTAGTTATCTATGTTTTGAGCTATTTGAAAAGGATCCCTAAGTTTTTCATGCCCTTTTCAACTCCTCATCTGTTTAAAACCTCTCCATATCACTTAATTTGAAGTACCAAATCACTTGCCTACCTTGCCCCATAGAGATCTCTGCAAAACTAAGCCTCATTCCCCAGGCCCAAATCTGCCTTTCACATTTGAGCCAACAAAACATCATCAAATTCTATCAAACATCTCTGTATACATACCTAGCCTAAAATCAGTCATGACATTAGTCATCTCAAGCTTTCATTGGCCATCTTTTGAGATTGACAAGGAGAGAGCCCTCTCCTGACCTGGTAGGGCTAGCTATCAGGTTAAGTGTGGTTTGATGTTACCCTAGATCCTACCTTTCTTAGCTTGAGGTAGATTTTGGCTCTAACATAGTGGCGATCATACTGGGGAATATCAAGATTATTTTCTTGTTAGTGTTATTCATTTTATAAACTACAGATGGATCTTGAAGTTATGCTAGGTAGCCTTTGAACTACACATTGCTTTGTGAGTGCATAAGTAGATAAATGCTACTTCAGTTAATCTCCGGTCTAGTCTTATAAATGTAACACCTGACTTGCAAATTTCCCTAGTACATCAGATAATTCTATACTTTTGGATAATGAGTTTAGAATTTGATAGGCTGAAAAAGTTGAATTTGTATGTTTGATTTTTGGGGATAATTCAGCACACTGGCTTCCAGACGACACAGCAGAGCAAATCCTGATTCATGTCCACCTCCTATGTATGAAAATCCAAATCTTATTCCTAGAATCATTCGTCGAGAAAGTTATGTGATTCCTTTGTTTAAATCTTGTTCATGTGCTGTTGTTTTTTAGTATCTTGAAGTTATTGAGTTTGACGAACAGTTTGAGCTGTCGCTGTTTGAAACCAAGTTCGAAAGTGCTATTAGTTATACTGCTCTTAATCTAGAGTTTGTCAAAGACCTTGAAACTGAAATGGAAAATAGATCAATTGATGATTATATTTTGAGACTTCAAATTGCCATTGCGGCTACAAAAATTCCTGAATTTTTAGAGTCTGCATCTGCAACTCTTGGGTCATCTGATATCGCGTCTAGTTCAAAAGTTCCTACCGAACCTCCCTTCATTCCCACCCTTCACGTGTAGCCTTCTGTCTCCGATCAGAAATCTGCAGTGTTGTCACCTCCATCTACCCCTTTTACCCCTCAAACATCCAAAATTTCTTCACCTCCATCTACACCTGGTACATCAGCTGCTCCAACTCCTCCTACATCCCCAAGTGCAGTCGTAAATCCACCTAGAGTAATGGCTGCCTGATATGCACCCCTTGTGTGGCATCAAAACTTGGATGACATGCCTGTTGATTATCAAAGAAAAATTCCATTGTTTGATGATACTCCTCAAGGTATCACAACTCAGCAACATGTGGATAGGATGGCAGATTTCTTGATCTCCATGAGATCGATGCAGAAAATGTAACAATGAGATTGTTTGTGCAAACTTTTGAAGGTGAGGTCAGAAAATGGTTTAGAGCATTGCTGGCTAGAATAGTCAACTCATTGGAGGCACTTCAAAGACAATTTTTGGATCACTGGGAGGTAAAAAAGAACCCTCTTCAAATTATTTCTGAATATGAAAACATCAAGAGGAATGTTGGGGAAAGTGTCCAAGATTATTGTGTTAGATTCAATACTGTTTACAATGCAATTCATGCTGATATAAAGCCACCTATGGGGTTAGACTTGATTATGTTTCCAGATGGTTTTGATCCTGATATGGCCTATCAATTAAGAGAAAGAGATCCGGCTACTTTGGAGGACATGCAGAAAATTGCAGTCAGCGTTGAAGCAAATTTGCTTGCCAAGAGAGCTAGAATAAAGGCTGAAAAGAAGGTAACAATAAAAGAAGAGACTTCCACTTCAGATCAAGTGCTCCGTAAACCTGAAAAGATGTTTGATAGGCTCACAATTGCCGATAATCCTGAAAGACAAGTCAGAAATCCTAACTTTTGTGGACAGCAACAACCTCAATTCAGAATCAAGCTAAGAGAGCAACGAGCACAAGACCAAGCAGCATAGCAGCAAGTAAAGACACCCTTACAACAGAATTTTGTACATGGTCCAGAATCAGATAATGAGGAGAACATAATTGGAGAAGAGAATCATTTGTTTACACCTGATGATATGCCAATTTTTATCACTAAAGATGAGGAGTATTCAGAGAGCCCAGTTATACAAAGGAATGAAAATTTCATCTTAGCATATGAAACAGCTCTTGAAGAAGAGTCTGATGCTTTGATAGCCCAGCAGCGACAATATTCACTTAGGAGTAGAGATGTACCCATTAATCCAATTCAGAAAAGAAAGGAGGCGACCGCACCAAAGAATGATCCACCCATAGTGCAGAAAAAGGGAAAAGAGACAACTGATCCTACCACTAGCAAAACGCCATCAGCAAATGAAAGATCAAATCAGCCAAATATACCAAAAGAGAAAACTGAAAAGAAGGATGTTTCAGCTAAGGAGGTAGAGAAAACATCAGTTTTATCTTAGAAAATAAAATTGCTAAGTTAAAAGTATCTATTCCTTTGACAGAGTTAATGAAGAATAGCAACTATAAAGGTCAGGTGTCTAAAATTTTGAATTTAGATCCATTATCTGATATGGTAAATGTGGAGGATGATCAACCTCAGTTGATCTTTGGTCCGGCGTTAGAGGGTCAATCTTAAGATAGTGGTGTAGCTCCTTTTTATATCAGCCTTAGGGTGCATGACTATGTGTTACATAACACTATGTTTGATTCCAGAACCTCTCATAATCTCATGCCTAAGGAAATCATGGAGAAATTGGGTTTGGATATCACTAGAAAATATTATGACCTTAATTCTTTTGATTCTGGTAGAGTGAGATGCATTGGTCTTATTAAAGATTTGATGGTCAGTTTGGATCAGATTCCAGCGAAAAATGTTTTGATGGATGTGGTAGTGGCGGATACTCCTCCTAGATTTGGCATGCTTCTTTCCAGATCTTGGGGAGCAAAACTCAAAGGGACATTGCAACTTGATTTCTCCTATGCTACTATTCTTGTGTTCGGTCAGATGAGAAAATTATACTTGGAGCAAAAGATGAAGTACATGATCACTAGCAAGGAGAAACCGGTAAATCATCCAATCAATTATGTACATACTGATTTAAAACCATTTGTTCTATATTCCGATAGTTTTAATGATGTAAATAGCCAAGTAGTTGAAGTAGAAGACATTCCAGAGATCACTAAAAATTTCAGAGAAGCCTTGAAGAAAGAAAGACAAAGGCTTGATAGTACTGCTAAGCAATCAACCTTTTGATAGTAGAAAAATAATGAAGGACAACATGAAAAAGTTAAAGAGCAAACAAAGTTTCAGCATTTGGAAGAGGACGAAGCTGGCTTGTGGAGCATGGATTTTGATGGTGTGGTAGGAAGAGAAGGTGTTGGAATTGGAATTTGGATACATAGCCCTGTTTTCTCCCCAAACAAGGTGCTAAGCAATCTATGGGTCTGTTCATATAAATTGGCTTTTGACTGTTCAAATAATGAGGCTGAATATGAGGCTTTAATTGCTGGTTTGAAAATCCTTAGAAAGTTAAATGCCAAACGAATTTCAGTCTATGGTGACTCCGAGTTGGTTATCAAGCAAGTAAAAGGGGAGTACCAAGCTAAGCATCCTCAAATGCGGGCCTACCACAATGCGGTATTAGACATCTTAAGATTATTTTCAGATTACACTTTGACGTGTGTCCCTCGTGTTCAGAATGTCATTGCAGATTCACTCGCAATAGCAGCAAGTAATTTGAAAATTCTGATGAATTCAAACAACAAGTTTGAAATCGATGTGAAACATCTCCTGGCTATTCCTGACAATCAAAGGTATTGGCAGGTGTTTCAAGATGACAAAGAGATCAATGAATTTCTGCAAAATGAAGGTAAATTCAAAGACACTTCTATTGATGGGGAGTATGACAATGGTGAAGAAGACATAGAAGTCAATCAGATGGAATTTTTGTAGCTCAAAGACAATATCATTCTTAAAGGTCTAATACCTTTAGAGGAGTTGTTTGATCAAGATGATGTAGCTCGAAAATCTTGATCAAGAAAGGAGTTGAAGATGTGAACATTGGATCAACAAAAAATCCTAGAATGGTCAAGTTATCAAAGGCATTGCCTCCACAGGTAAAAGCAAAGTATATCAGTTTATTATCTTCATTTATCGATGTTTTTACATGGGATTATTCAGATTTGAAGGCATATGATACGAGCATAATCCAACATATAATCCTGATCAAGCCAAACCATAAGCCCTTTCGACAAAAGTTAAGAAGAATAAATCCAAAGCTGCTGCCCTCAATAGAGAAGGAAGTGAAGCGATTGTACAAAGCTGGTATGATCATCCCCATAAGATTTTCAGATTAGATTTCAAATTTGGTGCCCATGCGCAAGAAAATAGGTGAGATTCGATTATGTATTGATTTTATAAATCTGAATAAATTATCTTTAAAAGATCACTATCCATTGCCCAAGATGGATCACATACTTCAGCGAGTAGTTGGAGCATCTCGCATATCGCTACTCGATGGTTATTCTGGTTATAACCAAATTTTGGTCCATGAGGATGAAAGAGATAAAACAACATTCACTACTCCGTGGGGAACTTTCCATTATGCCAAAATGTCTTTCGGATTGAAGAATGATAGTGCGACCTTTCAGCAGGCCATGGATATCGCATTTGCTAATGAAAAAGATGTATTTTTAGTCATTTATTTTGATGACTTAATAGTTTTTTCTAATTCAGATGAAGAGCACCTTTATCATTTGAAGATTGTATTTCAGCGGTGTAGAAGATATGGTATATCTCTCAATCCAAAGAAGTGTCTATTTTCCATGGATGAAGGCAAGCTTCTCGGTCATATTATATCAAAGGATGGCATCTGTATTGATCTAGCTTGAGTGGAAGCCATTCAGCAAATTGATTTTCCTCAGAGTAAAAAGGAGATCCAATCATTCAAAGGTAAGATGAATTTCTTACGTCGCTTTGTGCCCAATCTTGCAGAACATTTAAGGGAAATCACAAACATGCACAAGAAGGATAGTGTAGTGAAGTGGACTGAGGAAGCAATAAAGTCCTTCAATTTAGTGAAATTGGCCCTTTCTTCAGCTCCAGTTTTGATCAGCCCAGACTATACTCAAGATTTCATTTTGTTTCCATTTTCCTCGGATCATACTATGGCAGTGGTCTTGATGCAGAAAAGGGACTAGCTCGAGAAACCAATTGCTTTTTTCAACAAAACGATAAGAGATGCAGCTTTAAAGCATAATATTATTGAAAAGCAAGCTCTTTATTTGAAAAGGCATTGAAAGTTTTTCGAGTTTATATTCTTCATTCCCACATCCTTGCTTATGTCCCTAATGCTGCGGTTAAACATGTCTTGGTGCAAATAGATCCAAAAGGGAGAAGAGGCAAATGGATTGCTACCTTGTTGGAGTATGACGTGGAGATCAAACCAACAAAGCTCATCAAAGGACAGGGGCTGGAAAAACTGATGGCTGAGTCAAATTTGCATGCCTTGGACAATAATCTCATTGCTGCTATGTTTGAGGAAGATGAAGAAAGTTCACTTGCTCAGGTATCAGAAATTTTTCTCCTTTCTCCTTGGTATTCGGACATTATGCATGTGCTCCAAAATATGTCACCACCACCTGGAATGGCTAAGAATAAAAGTAGGACCCTGAAATTAAAATCTGCCAAGTTTTGTATCATGAATAATGAACTCTATTGGAAAGATCCCAACGGGGTCTTGCTCAATTGTTTAGTTGAAGAAGAGGCAAAATAGGTTATGGAAGACTTTCACAAGGGAGATTGTGGAGGTCATCTTTTCTGGAAGACAAAAGCCAACAAAATTCTGAGAGCGGGATATTATTGGCCAACCCTTTTTTCTTATGTGTACAAAACTGTTACAAGCTACCATGAATGTCAGATTTTTCAAGGTAGAAGAAAATTGCAGCCTTTACTGCTTAAGCCAATCGAAGTAAGTGCTCCTTTTTAGTAGTGGGGTTTGGACTTCATTGGCGAGATTCATCCTACTTCTTCAGCGCAACATAAGTGGATCCTCATAGTGACATATTACTTTACCAAATGGATTGAGGCGATTCCCACTAGGCAGGCTACTGATTCAGTAATCATTTCATTTCTTGAAAACAATATTTTGTCTCGTTTTGGCTGTCGAAATAAGCTATTCACTGATAGTGCAGCAGCTTTTAAATCTAAAAGAATGACTGATTTTTGTAATAAATACAAAATTACTTTGGGGCACTCAACTGCATATTATCCACAAGGCAATGGATTGGCGGAATCCTAAAATAAATCCCTGGTTAATATTATTAAAAAATTGTTGGAAACGAACAAGAAGAATTGGCACAAAAAGCTAGTTAATGCACTTTGCGCAGATAGAGTAAGTCAAAATAAATCTATAGTCATGTCCCCTTTAGAGCTCGTTTATGGTGTTGACACTGTATTCCCAACCTCTCTCGCAGTCCCAGTGGTTAAACTTCTACAGGAAGCTGGCAGCGAGGATGATCATTTGCAACAAAGAATCAATCAAGTGGTCCATTTACAGCAGACTAGAGAGGAGGTTTTCCAGAACACTTTCAAGCTGCAAGAGAGAATCAAGAAGATATATGATCGAAAGGAAAAGGCGGACAAGTTTCAAATAGAAGATGTAGTGCTAAAATGGGATGCAAGAAATGAAGAGAAAGGTAAGCATGGCAAATTTGAGAATCTTTGGAAAGGACCTTTCAGAATTGCTGCATATTGGGGCCAAACCACTTTCCTTCTGAAAGAAATGAATGGGAAAGATTGTCCAGGTGGGCTGGCCAATGGTCGGTTGCTCAAATAGTACTATTTTTGAAATGTTTTTTGATGTCATATGTATCACTATACATACCGGTTTATTTAATTTCATTCCAAGTGTCTGCTGTTATCATTCTTTCAGTTTTGGGCCTGAGGTGAAGGCTATAAAGCTGAGGTTTGATTTCAGTTTTGGTTTGGTTTGTTTGAGTCAAGTACTCCAATTGATTTCAGTCTTGAAATTGAGTTAGTTTTGAGTCATATTTTAGTATTGAAATTAAGTCAAGTGTTTGGTTTTGGTTTGTCGAAGTTATTGACTCCATATCCCAATGGACGAAGGAATTGCCCGCTTTCCTAGAGATCTGTAGTTCTTGGCACCTCCAAGGAACTACCATCCCCATTGGAGCCAATGTTAGTGTCGGTATCTTCATCCCTCCGTCAGTGATCAAACACTCTTGTTGCATTGCATGTTAGGTGTCTCACCCAATCAGCTGCATTCCATTAGGGTCATGGATTATCTAACAGTATTGGCTTATTATACATTTTCCCTCATGTGCTAGCTTATTTTCATTCATTCAGAATTGTTGCAGTCAATGTTTGTCTTTAAATCTGTAAAAGTCATTTTTAGGGTTTTAGGTCTCTTTAGGTCTAGGGTTTTCGTCAATAAGGTCTCAAAATGCTCAGTGATGGTCAGCAAGCACATGGGAGGTCGAATAAAGTTCGAGCAACAATAATTTTCATGATCACTCACTCAGTGAGTGATTTTTCCTCAAAACAAAAACAAAATATTTTATATTTTTATGCATAAACCTGATGTAATTTCAATTTTTTTTCATATGTAAGCAACTTCAATGGCAACCCTCGTCACCTTACCAAGATTCTACAAATCCATCCCCTACAAGGCAACCAAAAAATCAAATCATTTAGTTCATCAAAGGAAAAAATGAAGTAAACTGACCAAAAACAGAGTTAAAAAAGTAAGTCTCAATGTATGTTGAAACTGCAACAAGATGATGGAGCTTAGTGGAAAGAAGTCGCCTTCACTAAGTGGGCCCGCAGGCTATTTTTGGCGCAAAGTCTATTTTTAGACATATGGATCATGGTCTATGAGTTGCAGGATGCTATTTGTGGATGATTGGTCATGTCGGTAAAAATAGATGGACTTCTGTTTTTAGACATATAGGCAGGTTTCTATTTTTACACTGCCAGGCTAAAAATAGAACAGTCGAATATTATTGTCTCATAATAATATTTGGACTATAAACATTATATTATCCTCTTGGAGCACTTCAGTTTGAGCTACAGATGTGGCACATGTAGCTGTTAGAAGGAAATACACTTTCTTTGTGGGTTAGTTGAGCTATTTCATGCAGGACTTCAGTTAGAACTCATGTGGTTGAGTTTGGTGGAGTTGATTGTGGAGTTGGTGGAGTTGTGTTCAGTTTGACTTGGTTGAACTAGTTGTATTTTAGTCTAACTAAAGAATACACTCGTGATGAGTTGTGTGAATTAATTCACTAATTATTAACTCATAAAATAACTCAAGAATACATCAGTTAACTCAGTGCATGTATAGTTTAGTGGACACAGGTGTTAGAGGTTGAGATTGCTATCAGTTGTGACTATAGTTGTGCATGAGATTTTGTACAATCAATGGGATTGAGTTATGCCAATGAGGATTGCGTAGTGTGGGCCAATACCAAGGCAATTGTAGCTTGCGCTCACGTGATTTTCACTTTGGATTGTGCAGCGGAGGTAGGAAAAGTAGCGGAGAAGATTTGAACCTGTGACTTGTTCAGATCTAAGCTAGTTTTATGTGTAACAGGTGGAGATAGTACTGAGTACTTGTGAGGAGTATTGTACTATGTATTGTTACATTTTCTTAATCATTATAATATACAGATAGTGTGGGGTTTTCAGCTGTATGCTTTCCCCGGGATACATACTGTATTAATGTGTGCATGTGGTTGATGTTTCATTGTTTTTAATGATGCTAAGTTGATGATCGACATAGAGGAGGTTATGTATTATGCATGTATTCTGCAATAGTGTATAATTGGGATAATCTCTGTGAATAAGTGTTTATTATTCAAGATTTCTACACGGTATCAGAGCTGTTTATCATCAGATCTATTATTCAGAAAGTGTTTACATCTTATTTCTTCAGGCAGAGTCTGTAATCGGGCCAGGTAGCCTCTGGATTCATCCTTCCTTTGAAAGGTGAGGTATCCCGTAAAATCCCATACAGTCAATCTCTGTATGAGAAATACTTTGTTCTCACGAATTTTAGATCAGAAGCGATTGAGTTTTGAATGGCGCTCAAGGATAAACTCATAACCATCAAAGCTTAGAATGGAGATGCCACAGATTGTCCGCAGAAGAAGAAAAATAAACAAGCTGTTGGATCTCTAGCGGGAGAGGCCTTAGCCTCGCAGTTTGAGCTGGATTTTTCACTGATCGCATGCTTGGTATCAAGTGTGATGGGATCGGTATGGTTCTTAGACAGTGGTGTGTCTTCTCACATGACAGGAGATCGAGATTTGTTTTCTGATCTGGATGAGAAAGGTCTTGGAGTGCACATCAAGATGAGCGATGATGGTAGATACAGTGCGATCAGTATCGGTACCATTTCCTTTGAGAGGGAGTTTGGTAAACCCTTCAGATTGAAGGAAGTGATGCATGTTCTAGGATTGAAGAAGAATGTTATCTCTGTGGCGATGTTAGAAGACAAGGGATATGATGTTGTCTTTAGCGAGGGAAAGGCTTTCCTGTGCAGCAAGACAACTGGAGAAACTCGGAAGATAGGGGTTCGAGTTAGGAACCTTTATTAGTTGCATGTAGATGCATGCAAAGCCTTGAGCAGCAAGGCAACTGATGGAGACTTGGTGGTTGAGAGGGAGGGTATATTACCTCTCCACATGTAGAGCCAGAAGAAGTCTCAGATGATTGTGGAGGAGCCACAATTGGTGCAGCAGCTTCAGGAGGTTGTGGAGCTGCCACAAGAAGGGAAGCTCAGAGGAGATCGAGTAGAGAAGTCTAATCATGCAGAGACCTCCAGTAGGGGGAAACTTTGAGCCAGGTGGGCTGAGGGATCACATGCAGCCATACCTCCAGGTAGGAGGTGGGGTGATATAGTGTGATCGTCCCAAGGAGGAGGGGCAAGATCTTTGAGGTACCCAACCTCTTGGATGAGACCTTGCTACGGGAGCCCCGATGTGGAGTAGTAGGAACTTACTGATTGGGTAGAGAAAGATGCGGATGGAGCGGCAGAGAGAGTGATAGTGTAGGGAATCCCAGGACAACGCATAGTTAGTAGGCTGCAGCAATGCGAGAGCCACAAGTGTTTTACACAGTGCTAGGTGGCACAAAGAAGTGTGTAATGGTGCGAGATGCATGGAGATGTTGCAGCAGTGCAGATTTCAAAGAGTGAGCACTTTTTAGTAGCAGGTAGAGCTTCAGCATCAGAGTATGTTCCTAGCCCAACAGAGTTGTCAGTTGGGATTGTTTTTGTTCCAAGTGTTGTTGGAGCAAGTGGATCGGGCAAATGTGTTACATGCAGAACATTCCAGAGTTGCAGGATAGGGGTTGCAGATAATCCATATCTTGTTGAGAGGGAGTGTTGAAAATGCAACAAGATGATGGATCTTAGTGGAAAGAAGTCACCTTCACTAAGTGGGCCCGTAGGCTATTTTTGGCACAAAGTCTATTTTTAGACTATGTCTATTTTAGACATATGGATCATGGTCTATGAGTTGCAGGATGCTATTTGTGGATGCTTGGTCATGTCGGTAAATTTAGATGGACTTCTATTTTTAGACATATAGGCAGGTTTCTATTTTTAGACTACCAGGCTAAAAATAGAACAGTCAAATATTATTGTCGCATAATAATATTTGGACTATAAACATTATCTTATCCTCTTGGAGCACTTTAGTTTGAGCTACAAATCTGGCACATGCAACTGTCAGCAGGGAATATGCTTTCTTTGTGGGTCAGTTGAGCTATTGCATGCAAGACTTCAGTTAGAACTCATGTGGTTGAGTTTGGTGGAGTTGATTGTGGAGTTGATGGAGTTGTGTTCAGTTTGACTTGGTTGAACTAGTTGTATTTTAGTCTAACTAAAGAATACACTAGTGATGAGTTGTGTGAATTAATTCACTAATTATTAACTCATAAACTAACTAAAGAATACATTAGTTAACTCAGTGCATGTATAGTTCAGTGGAGACAGGTGTTAGAGGTTGAGATTGCTATCAGTTGTGACTATAGTTGTGCATGAGATCTTGCACAATCAATGGGATTGAGTTATGCCAATGAGGACTGCACAGTGTGGGAAAATACCAAGTAAATTGTAGCTTGTGCTCACATGATTTTCACTTTGGATTGTGCAGTGGAGGCAGGAAAAGTAGCGGAGAAGATTTGAACCTATGACTTGTTCGGATCTGAGCTAGTTTTGTGTGTAACAGCTGGAGATAGTACTGAGTACTTGTGAGGAGTATTGTACTATGTATTGTTACATGTTCTCAATCATTATAATATACAGATAGTGTGGGGTTTCTAGCTGTATGCTTTCCCCGGGTTACATACTGTGTTAATGTGTGCATGCGATTGATGTTTCATTGTTTTTAATGCTGCTAAATTGATGATCAACGTAGAGGAGGTTATGTATTATGCATGTATTCCGTGATAGTGTATAATTGGGATAATCTTTGTGAATAAGTGTTTATTATTCAAAATTTCTACAGTGTAAACATTATAAAAGTGGGTTTTATGAGTGAAAAATCAAAAGCTCTTGTATATAACTCATTGGTCATGTTCAAAGAGATCATTTGTATTCAAAGGAGAAAAATTGAGCAAGAAAAGTTCGTGTTGGAGAAAGGGAGCAAGTTTGAAGCAAAAGAGTGGAAGTTCAGGGGACGCACGACGCATTGGGTCATGGGCACGGCGCATAGAGTAGGCATGGTGCATTGGGCTGCCCTCCACAGTGTAAAAAATACACTAGCATGACGAATATAGAAGGCACGGCGCATTGGGTTTGTGGCATGATGCATAGAGCTGCAAGCTGGATTTCACCATAAACTCCCTCAAATTTCTAAATTTTCTCGATCCCATGGTGTGCAAGTAAGTCAAGATTCCTTCCATTTCTAGTGAAAGAGTTTTTCTTAAAATTTATGGTGGTTTAGTGTGATAAAATTCAAACCCTACCTCTGTGCAATTTTGGCTCAAAAACAATTGCCTAGGGTTTGCATTTGTGTTCTTACTACCAAGTTCACTCCATTACTCCCTCACTCTTTGACTCCTCCATTCATTTTTCACTTTCATCCACTCATTCCCTAATTCTCATATTCCAAAAATTGCCTAATCCACATATCCCTACTTCTAATTTTCCCAAACCCTAGCAACAAATTCCTAAACCCTAATTCCTATCCCTAAACCTACATACTATTCCCTAAACCCCCTATTCCTAAAAAATTGTCAATATCATTCCCAAAACCCCTCATACGCTCTCCCTCCATAGTCCTCATACATTTTCATACATTTGGGAGCAAAATCTAAAGACACCTAAAATCTCTTCATACTCATCTAAGAGAAACTCAAATATCTGGCAAACATGGAATCTAATCCTTCCTATGACCAAGATGAGGAGACACACAATGACTCTCCTTGGGAAATGCATGCACCAAGAAGACCTCACAAGGGTGGCAAACATATAAGAGAGGAACCTACTTCACTTGTCGAGCTGCAAGCCTGTCCTCTTGCTGTTACATGTTTTCAGCACCAATCCCCTTATCAGTTTTGTGAGATGGTTGAGAGAGTCTAGTACCATCATGAATTGGCCAGGTTGTTTGTCCTCCATCTTCAAAATGGCCAAGTCACTCTAGCAGGTGTAACATTCACCTTGACACCAGAGTCTATTTCTCTAGCAATTGGCATTCCCAACATCGGTGAGCAGTGGAATAAGAGGCAACAGATTGACAGGGAACATTATGAGCCATAAATTAATTTTGGCTATTTGAGACATCTCAGCAGAGTTTTTCCTTTCCAGTATTTGAAATACTCATATGCTCCCTTGATGAAACTCATAATCAAGTATTTCAGTTATGAGGGCCCGTTTTCTCGCCTGTATGCCTACCATATCAGAATATTGATGCACTTCACTAGGGTGTGAATGATGAACCTTTCCTATTTTATTTGATGGAACATTGAGAAGATGACCACCATAGTGCACAAGAAGACTCCTCAACAACAGTATAACATCATATATCATTTTTCACTAATCAAGATTGTGGTCATGCATCAACTTGGTTTACAGAACATCTCATGGGAGGATTTCATTTCACATGAGGTCTTCACTGCTCCTCAAGTATCTCCAGTAGCTTTTCATGAGATAGGTGAACTTTCACATCAGCAGGAGCTTCATGAGACACAAACCGCTAGTGTGCTAGTATATGTCACCTACCAAAAGGGCACTAGAAGGTTGTTTGCAGCAGCAAAGCGAGTATTATCTCCACCCGGGGTGGAAGGGGTCTCACTTCCTCCATCAGCAAAGCAGGTACAGGACAAGGGCAAGCGGCCATTACAGGATGAGGAGCCTTTAGGAGAGCAGGAGACAGATTTTATTCTTATTCAGGATGATGACACTGATTTGGGCTCACAAATCTCAAAGCTTAGAGAGATCATCCACGAGCAAAAATCCGACATTCAGCATTTGTCTCTCAACCTACAAAGAGAAAAGTGGATCATCAAATATCTAGAGCAAAGAAACAAACAATTAGAGGATCAACAAACCATAATGGAGCTAAGAAACATCTGAGAAAACCGGCAAGCTGCTAAAAGGAGGAAAGTCACGTTCAGAACACTTGAGCAAGAAATCAATGCTGATCGTGAGTCTTGGTTGGAGAGGACAAATATCCACTTGGAGAGGATGCTGGAGAAGGCCATCAACGAGAAAAATATGTTGAGAAACATGGCATATCACTATTTGTCAGGAAATGTGGTGTGCCAAGCAAGAATCAGGAACTTGAAGGCCAAGTTGAAGAAGAGATCAAGGAGGCAAAAAGAGCAAGATAAACTTCAGATCTTGGTCGAGGCTTCCTTGGCCTAGAATAGCACCTAATGGAGGACACTCAGCCCAAACTTAAAAAAATTTGGGGCACTTTTTGTAATTTTGGAAATTTTGCCTTTAAAAACAGAGTTTTCTGCCCAATGCGCTGCTCCACCCGACGGTCGCTTTTGATGGAAGCATCATTTTGAGAAAAACTCAACATATTTGGATTTTTCATGAAAATATATGCATTCTCACAAATGGCAAAGAAATTTTGACAGGTTTTGGGCTTCCAAAAAGGTCAAAAACACCCCAAAAATGACCTTTCTGCGCCTTTTTTGACACACAGGAAGCAATCTTGGGAAAAAACTGTTTTGGAGTGGAAAATGGAGGCCAAATTCAAAAATTCCACTTGTGCTAGAAAATAGAAAGGTAGACATTTCCAACAAGCCCACTTGTAGAAAATTTGGACACCGGTAAGGCCCCCAAAATCAGCTGCAAAAAAGCATTATGCATAGGGAAATCAGCACGACGCATTGGAGGAATTTTGCTTAGTTTGACCAAAAATACTCTGTTTTTCGCCTAGTTTCTTGACAGTTTGACTCTTCTTCTTCTAGATGTCAAACTCATGATGTAATTTAACATGAATTGATGGATTTTTATGTAACTCTGCTACATTTTCACTCTTAGAGGTAGATTCATCCATCAAAAGGTAGTTTGCAATCGAATGAATCAATTTCCTAGTTTTTAGAGGCAAGTTGTTCCACTGCCTACTTTTTAGTTCTCAGTTTAGATTTTGTTGGAATAGCTCCTAATATTATGAGCACGACCTCTAGAGGATAGGATGATTTGTTGGTTTCCTATATCTTGTAATTTTTAAGTCATTAGCATGGTTGGACTTTTGGGAAAGCTTGGAGCTTCATTGTATACTCATTTTAGCAGTTTGGATAAGGAATAGACTAGTGGTTTGCAACACCTTATGGGATTCGTGTGGCATATTGCTTTGGTATTGTGTTTTCTTATGTAGTTGTAAGTCTACATGTGTTTTATGTATGCCATATCGCTCTTTATTTCTTCTTAACTAAACAAACAAGGATAAAGGTAGAATACATTGAAAATGTGATGCTCTACCTAGGGTTTGCTTAGTTATCTATGTTTTCAGCTGTTTGAAAAGGATCCCTAAGTTTTCATGACCTTTTCAACTCCTCATCTATCTAAAACCTCTCCATATCACTCAATTTGAAGTACCAAATCACTTTCCTACCTTGCCCCATAGAGATCTCTTCAAAACTGAGCCTCATTCCCCAGGCCCAAATCTGCGTTTCACATTTGAGCCAACAAAACATCATCAAATTCAATCAAACATCTCTGTATACATAGCTAGCCTAAAATCAGTCATCACATCAGTCATCTCAATCTTTCATTGGCCATCTTTTGAGATTGACAAGGAGAGAGCCCTCTCCCGACCTAGTAGGGCTAGCTACCAGGTTAAGCATGGTTTGATGTTACCCTAGATCCTACCTTTCTCAGCCTGAGGTAGATTTAGTCCCTAACAGCGATAATTGATTGTGTCTCTGATTTTGGTCTGCTAAATTCCCTGTTCAGCACGCCCTGGATTTCTGTGATTCCTGTGTTTGGATGATCATTAGAATGCTTAATGTACCATGTTAATGCACGATCCTACAATGCGCTTACCAGCGTAGCCTTCTTTATATTGTCATCCATGACTCCTTGTGCTTCCCATACGGCCCTTACCATGAACCAAAATTGGTCTGGATCCTCATTCCCTACTCCTCTGAATATCGGCAGTTTGATTGTGCTTGCCATATTGAATTGTGGTGGTGGCGGAGGTGGAGTGGGCGGAGATGGAGGTGAAGGTGGTGAGACTAGTGGCGGTGTAGGTGGAGGTGGTAAGCGTAGAATTCGCTGCCTTATCAAACTGACCACGCTTCTTGGAGAAAATTTCGTGAGCTCTTCCTTGCTTTCCCGCGAGGGTGAAATTAAGGGACTAGTTTCTACTTCTTCACTATTTACATTTCTATAGATCTTTCCACTTTGCGTAGTCCCAAACATTAATTTATTCGCATAACCCACTTTTCACACAATAGCATCTTAATGCTAGTGTTCAAAGATTTAATATACTTACCTCGCGATCGTTTGAGGAAGCATCATTCCGCCTCAGTGTAGCTGCCAGTCGTATCTACCATGAACTCAGTGATAAATCCTCCTATAATTCGATTACGCCAATGGTCCACAACCTGCGCGATCCTACCTTCTGATGCTTCTAGTCTGCGCACTAATTCGGAGTCCACATGATTGGTTTGTCGAGCCTATATCTTCCTTGATTGTGTACTAGGTTTGTAATCCACTCATAAAGCTCAGAAGGAAAGGATGCAAATAAAATTTCATGGATTTCCATATATAAGTAGTGCTCCAACCACTGTTCCTTAGATACTCATGGATTCCTATTTTCCTGCGCCATGAACTTGTGAATCTTCTTGTCCCACCACCCTTCAATTTCTTTCTTTGTTGGATTTAGTGACATGACATCAGACATCCCTTATGCAGATCCTGATCCTGGCAACAGAACCATTTGTTGGCTTGTACGGGCCTGACCCAGGTTCAGAGGTGATTTAGCCAAACAAATCCTGGTACTACTGGCACTTTCAGCAACAGTCCATGGAGCGCGGAATGAGGTCTAACCCGAAGTAGTATGGGAGGGTGCTAGAACCAAGTTTCCACACCCTAGAGATGTCTGATGATTTCAAGTGGTCTGCATTTTGACCCTTCGGGCAAGTCACTATGTGCATGTATTTGTACCTCGTAGTCTATGATGCTGCCTTCGCGCATCCCTACATGGGGCCCGAACAGTGTTATTACCCAAATCCTTATCATTCCTCGATATTAGTTAAGTATGTGTCTAGTTATACTTAACAATGTTCAACATTCATACACGTGCGATTGTTGGCATTATGATGCATGTGTTGTACTTGATGGCAACCCACTTGTAGCAGAACAACTCACTTGTATACGGTAACTAGATGGATCTATAGTAGAGATATCAGATGTGACCGAATGCATGACAGTAGTGACAAAATACAGGGCAGTTCAAAGGAATCAGTTCAGAAGTAATGTACAATGGAAACTCTCTAAGATGACAGTTCACAATGTAGCAGGTTAACAACAAAGAATTACAGATCAAACTACAAAGAATGAAGAAAGAAAGGTATACGCAGGTTCACCATTGACCAAGCTGCATATACATGTAGGTTCATTGTACACAAGTCGCGTATATGTACACATGCACTTTCATAGAAGGAAAAGCGCGTATACCTTGTAAAACTAAGTTTTTGGTCCAAAGTATTTGGTCCATGGTATTTTGATCCATGGTATTGGTCCAAGTTATCTGGTCTGAGGTATTGACCCAAGGTATTTGGTCCTAAGTGGTTTTGGTCCATGGTATTGAGAAAGGCCTACAAACTATAAAAGGAGAAGAAGATCATTAGGCTAAGGTGTGAAAGTATCGAATATTTGATGAATTGTGAGATCTAGTTTGTAGGTTATTGGGTTATGGTGCAGTGCTGGATTTGAACCAAGGATGAACATTAGCTGATGATGAGGGATTAGATCTAATGATGGATCAGGATCTTAATGTGTAAAATTAACTATCATTATGTGTTTTTTCTCATGTATATTCTAGATCTGAATACTGACACATATATTATTTTGTAAATGATCTGATCTGGGTAGAATTAAAGTCCAAAATAGTTGCAGAACTCTGAATTTATATTTGCAGATGTATATGCTGGTTGGCTTTGGTAAAAGAGCATATACACGCAGGTTTGACACATCGAAGTAGCGTATACCTTATGAACTATGATGTTTGAAGTTAGAATTGGTTCTGGTTGTTGATGCAAAGTTCTGGGTTTTGCTTTATGTTTTGGTGACTGCATTCTGATAATAGTGTTCAGATTGATTGATTGTGATTTGCTCCAGTAATGATGGATGAGATCTAATAATGGATTAGAATCATAATGACTTATCATTATGTGATCTGATGGGCTAGATCTCGTTGCTAACACATGTATTATCCTTTATATGTGATGATCTAGGTATGTCTAAAGTCGGGAAGTGCATCGAAGTTATAAGTAAGTATTTGTAGATCTATACACTAGTTCGCTTTGATGAAGTTGCGTATACATGCTGGTTCGGCTCTTCCAAGTTGTATATACACTCTAATGCATGGTTTTGAGGTTACAACTGGTTCTGATTAATGATGTAGTGTTCTGGGTACAAATTTGTGTACTGGCTACAATGATCTCTCTGTTCCAGTTGATTTGTTGAATTTGATTAAAGTATGAATGAATGGTTGATTCAATTGTGTCAGAGGTTCAGAAGTTGTCAGTGATTGATTGAGTTTGGTTGATTTAGAATGTAATAATTGAGTTTTAGTGATTGGTTGATGAAGATATAGTTGATAGTTATATTGTAGTGGTGATTGATTTGAGCTTCAATGTTGTTGATGGGTCCAATATGAAATTTGGATGAAACGTGGCCTTCAGATTATGGTGTTGTGTTCCAGGAGTATCCAGTTTAAAAATTGATGAAACGACACCCCTAGAGGAAGATAGAAGGTTGTAGCCTTTTGAAGGTCGTCGCCTATGTACTAGTAAACATATCGGCTAGTACAAAAGCTAAGGGGTTGTAGCTCTCTTCCAGTAGAAGCTGGAGAATGAGAGAAGGTTGTAGCCTTTCGCAGGTAGAAGCTTGCGTACTAGTATGAGTCTGCACAAGTACAATGTTGTAAATAGATTTTCTTATTATTAAAAGAAGACATAGATGACAACAGTAGGTGGTTTTCACCCACATTGGGTTTACACCTTAAATCTTGGTGTTCATGTGTGTTGCTTATGTGTGATGGTTCACTCTGTTATTAACTGCATATGGTTACTATTTAATATTTAATAAAGTATTGATGCACAGATTAAAGATCAACATATGATGAATTAACTGAATCATTAGTTTGCTGCATATACGCTTGTTTCCTTAAGCACAGTTGTGTGTACACACGGGTTACCCACATGGAAGTAGCGTATACAAATTTGAGTATGAAAAGAAAAATATTATTGACTTGACTAATACTGATTCACCCCCTCTCTCAGTATTATTTCCAACAATAAATAAAGTAGTGTAATTTCACAAGATATCAAACATATGATAATTCAAAATAGATACACAAGATTTGTAATCAAACTTCTCTTTATTATATCCTTCTCTGGTTACAGATTCGACTCTACCCTGTGCACTCAGCTGCGAACTTTACTAGGCCTATGCGCACTCAGCTGCAGACCCTTTTCTTACTACAATGACCCAAAGCACTTAGACTCTCACTCTATGCTTGTTATCTCCTACAATCCATTTTCTTTCTCCATTTATCTCTAATTATCTTTGCAACTTAGAGCCTCTCTCTTTTTATACAATCCCATGGTCCGCGGACCATGGGTAGGCTGACACTACATTCAAAACTTAGGGTGGAAAACACTATGACTCTAACATACAATTCGTGCTCCACGCCTGCAATTTGCAGAATCTTTACAACAATAGTACTCAAAACTTGGGCTTTGAGCCCCAAAACATGCTGTGGGGGGATTCCATGCCCAACAACAGGGTACAATGCTTGTGTTTATTTGTTGTGTTATTATGATTGGATTAACAAAAATTGCAATTTGTAAATAATTCGTTTTCAATATTTTTTGTTGTTTGTTTACTTAATGATTTTTTGTTTCCAGCTTTTCTTCTACTATATAAAGAAATTGCATAGCACCGTGTGCAATAGACAGAATAATATTTTGCAAGGTATACATGGTATAATGCTTGTGCTTATTTTTGGTGTTATTATGATTGGATTAACAAAAGTTGCAATTTGTAAATAACTCATTTTCAATGTGTTTTTTGTGTGTTAAGAGTGTCGTTTCCTTCATTTATTTTTTCTTTCAGCCTCTCTGCTAGCATATGGAGAGGATGGAGGACAAGTGCAAAGGGTAAAGTGAGCAAGACAACAAAGGAAAGAATGAGTAGTTTTGCTATAGAGCAATGTCTTTAAGGTACTCTAAAACTGCTTTCTAAATATTTTCTGCCTTGTTTATGTTATAATTAATAACATTTAATTGAGATTAAAAATACAAAAACTATTGTATATCTATTGTTAAGTGATTAAATAAATAGCAATGGGGATTACGTTAAGGTGTGAATAGCTCTTTAAATCCATGATAATAATGAAACATAGACTTAGAAGGGACTCTGAACATAAATAAACATAAACTTGAAAATAATTAAAAACAAGCAAAAGATGAAATATGATGTTCTTCCATCTTCATTAAAAAATTCAAGTGTCTCTATCATATTTGAAATATTCTTTAAACTTAAAATTAATGATCATGTGTAGGTCATAACATGACATTTTGTGAACTATAAATAATAAAATAGGAAATATAAATGTTCTCATTAATAATGGGAAATTATTATTTAAATATTATTATTTATATTAAATATAAATGTTATTTTTAATAATGGTAAATTATTATTTAAACATAAAATGTGTAAATGTGATATGTTTTGAGCAGGTGAAATAACAAAATTAATATATGCATTTATGCACCACGTATTCCATTCACCTAATACTCCCTAACATATATTCGTCCCAAATTCAAAACCCACCATAAGGATTATAAATTTAGTATTCATTACATATCAGTTTTGTCTATGGTTTCAATGTATGTCATAGATAATTTTAGGTTTCACCATAGGTCGTTCAGTGAATGCCGAGATAATACCCAAACAATGCCACATAGAGTTGGGTTCAATTCAGATCAATTTACTGTATAGTTGACTGGGTTCACGCCAAATCCTTTTAGTGAATTCTTAATGTATACCACAAAGATAATTTTAATGTTAACCCAAGATATGTTCATTGTATCATTCGTTGTAATTCGTAGATATAATGCCAACAAAGAGTTGCGTGCACATCATATCAGAGATTTAATGCCTACAAAATATGATGAGATTTAATGCCTACAAAATATGATCTAGAGATGGAAAAACAACCTCCCAAAATTCCCACTATTCATGGATATACCCACAAACTGGCGCTGAGATGAATCTTCAACAATAAATAAGTGTAAAATATTTGAGTGATCTTTCCTTCTTATCAGCCAGGGTGGATTTTTTTAACAATAAATAAATGTAAAATATTATATTTGAGTGATCTTTCCTTCTTATCAGCCAGGGTGGATTTTTTTAATTACCCAAATCATTTTTCTCGAGAGTTTCACCTTTACCACTCTAAAGTAACAATATGAGGAAATGATTATGCATGTCATGAGTGAGTTTCAATCTCTCTTTTATCATCAAAATAATATGAGTATATACCATGAGTCTCTCTTTTATAATTTTTTTCTTTTGTCATTTGGAGTGATTATTTCGAAAAAGACATTGCAATCTTGACTTCTTGAGATTGCTTGCCATCAATTAACCCAAAATAAGGTGCTACAAAATCTACTAGCTTTCCCGCACACTACTTCTCAATTTCCTTTTCATGAATTCCAAAATCTCCTCCAAGGATCAATAATCTAATCAATAATGATCCATAATCAAAGATTAACAAATCAAAATAATATATAATGAATAAGAATTTAAACTTCTCCATATATTGAAAATTTTGATATCATCTACCTGTAATGATATCATCTACCTGTGTTATTACAGTTGAATAAACAACATTCAACGTTAACCAATTCTTCCAACGAAAATGAATTCAACTATTTAAATCAATTCCTTAACACATATGCAGCAACACACTGCATCAAGCACCTATTTACCAGTCGATCCAAGTACTCGTACCCAAGATACATTAAATAAGGCAGTCGTCTATAAGGCGACTTTTTGAAAGCTTTTCCGGCGGGTTTTTTCGGTCGAAATCCGGTAGGAATTTATTGGAATCGCAAGTTTGATAGCTAGTTTCTGAACAATGAAAGCGTCCCAGGGGTTTTTCAGGGTGCTGAATCCAAATATGCAGTTAAAAAACCATTTTAACTGCAACAAATCAAGATTTAACCTCAATTTCTTCCGCCGGATTCTGTGACCGGAATCTCCAAAAAGTCGCATTATAGACAACTCCTTAAATAAGTTGTCTCTCCGTCGGTGAGCACACCTTCTGCTATCGAAATTTCCACCAGTGTCTCCGCATTAATTTCTATATCCTCGAAAAAGAAAACACAGTAGAGAAAAGAAATCTTCAATTCATCAGACAACATTATAACTATACCTTAGTTTTGTATCAATCCTCCTTTCAAAATCTTGATCTATATTGCCCATCAGAGTTAAAGCACCACTCGAGTCCTCTTCATTGTTTTTGGAAGCCGTCGTTGCAATAATTGCATTTACATCCAATGGAAAACATTCACATTCCTTGGAAATTTGTCTGGAAATAGCTTCTATATTTCTCCCGAAAGCAGCCAAGTTTTTATTTTTAAAATATTTTCTCTTGAACAACTTCCGTGCTTCCTTTTTGAACAGGGGCTCTATCTTAAGGAGGATTGATTTTCCCCCATTTCGTCAATCACCTCTGCGTTGCGAGTGGAGATCAAGACTTTGTTGCCCTTATCATTGCCAAAGTTGATCCCTACTTCATCAAAATCAATGTGCTCCCACACATCATCCAGAATGAGAAGAAATATTTTCTTCTCAAGAGATGCAGACAATGTCATCTTTTGCAGATCATTTTTGAATCTTTCATCAATTTTCAAATCCAATGCCTTAGCAGTGGAATTCTGCAAGTTTCCAATCTTGAAATTCTGAGAAACAGTAACCTAGATTACATCGTCAAAGATACCACTCAACTACTTGAAATGGTTAAAGATGAGTTGGAGGAGGGACATTTTTAAAAACCCACACACAAACCACTGGATAAGTAGCTTGGGTAAGCCATTTCTGCAGTCGCGCCTGATCAAATTTTACAAGGAAGCCAATGAAGCCGGTGATTGGGATAGGTTAATGAAGGACTGGCTTTGGTTCAGACGTTGTAGTAGGCATAATCTTCTCCACATTAGTAAGAATTTGAAGGTCGTCTTTAAACCGTTCAAAGTGGCCATCGAATGTCGTCTTCCAGTCTCTATTTTTTCTAGGAACTGAACCAACTGAAACAACGCCGTCATTGTTGCTTGACGCTATAGATGAGCTTTTGGGCCTGTATGAGGGCATCATCCATGGCTCCCAAATGCGTTTCTATGGGTTTCGGCAGCATTTTGTGGTCATCTCGGAATTGAGTGGGAACATTGTCCAAAAAATACTCTATATATGTGAAGTCAATGTCCAGGCTTTCGAGGTTTTCGTCTAAATCAACGACATCTTAAATATGTTGTATGACTCCATGAATAACGTTGCCACTTTATTTCCAGTTCTTCTAATGTGGGTAGGAATGGCTTTTGGAATGGAAGAGAGGAGAAATGTGACTCGAATGAGTAGACCTTCCAATCACCAACTTTAAGATATTTTGTTGCCTAGGGTTTCATTTAGAAGCTTGCGAATAATGTTTATGACAAGTTTAGAGTTGCCTTCCACAAGTAATTTAGAGATACCTTAGGTCTAAACTTTCATTAATCCTTCCTCCAATGCCTTCAGCTATGTCGCATTGCTATTGTTAAATCCCATGGGACCATCAAAAATATAGATGGGAGATCACAAGTGATCTTTGAATATGCCTCCATATCTAGCTATGCCTTGGTTTCCTTTTCAAGCTTCATCAAAATTCATCTTTAAAAAAATTGACGATGGAGGAGTTCAAGAGCATGGAATAATAGTAGGTAGGGTTAGAGTGAGGAGTGAAATGAGGCTCCAGATGGGGGAGGAGTACAAGAGGAGGGAATAATAGTAGGTATGGCTAGAGTGAGTAGTGAAATGAGGCTCTAGATGGGGGAGGAGTCCAAGAGTAGGGAATAATAGTAGGTAAGGCTAAAGTGAGGAGTGAAATGAGTCCTTAGGATCTAAATGCTAGTTTCTTGGTAGCAAGGCTTCCGCCTGATTCTCTCGCTAGTCCTTATAAAATGAGGGATGCACTATTATTGATTCCTTTACATTCTTCTAGATACTGATCCAAAGAGAATGATGGGGTATTGAAATTTTATATAAGACTTTACATAGAAGAAATGAGGTATAAGTCAGATGGATGCAAAACATCCACGTACATCAAATTGTAGTAGATTTAACTGCTCCATTCGAATAATTGTCTTCTGAAAAATGATAAATAAATGCAACTGGTCCCTAGAGGTGGAATTACTGATTGTACAAAGTCTTTCTCTTCAAATTAGCGAGCAATACACCCATCTGTACTTGAATAAACAATCTTACTAGCCATATTTTTATCCCGAACAAACAATCTCAACACCAAGAAATTTATGTTCTGTCGCTTTCTCTTATAAATATTTGTGAGCTTACAAATTGTCCATGTACGAACCTGTGCTGTAATATATATCCATATCGGTGTTGAATTCTTGGTATGCAGAGGACACATATTTGGTGGTTGCAGGGAAGAAAAAATGGGATCTCAAGTGACGGTAGATTACTCAGAGACTGAGAGGTCTTATACAGAGAATAAGTCCGGTGGGGATGATGTGCAAAGACTTAATGGAGTTAATAACAATTTCCTTATAGTGGATCTCATCTTGAGACTACTGGCAATTGACTGCACGTTTTCTGCTTCAATCGTAATGGGAACGAACAAGCGGATGGTGATACTTCCCATCGTTGGTCCGTGGCCTAAAACATACCAATATTCGCCTACCTTATTGTACGTGGGTAGGAGGATATTGGATCAACTCAATTGTCTTATGCGTTTTTTTGGTTAATATAGTTGGGTTAAATAAGTAAATACAGTTTTAAAAATATTGTTTATAACATTTATTTTTTGAAAATAGAGTAGATTTATTTTAATTTCATATTTATTAAAGATTTATCTTTTACGAGAATAGGAGAATAGGATAGAGTGCATTACTTTTAATTTTCAGGTTATAAGTTATAGAACGCCTCTGATTTGCTCAATCTTTCTCCATGATTCTGGGAGATGCTGCAACCCCAAACCTCACAGCCATATAATATAATAGGAGTGGCTAAAGTTTCAAAGAGGAACTTCTCTTTATCCCACATTACGAGGTTTGTTGTTTTACAATTATTTTCAAGACTAAAATAACCTTACCCCCCATTAATCCTTTTCTCAATGCTATGGTTCCAGTTGAGCTTGTGATGAATATCAATTCTTAGGTACCTGTAAGAATACACTTCCTCCAAGTTATTATTGTCATACATAAAATTAGCATAAGTGTCTTTCTTGGATTTGATAATCATAACTTTTGTTTTGTCAGTGTTAACAGTCATACACATGGTAGAGCAGAAATCCTTCCATCACACATGGTCGTGCCATCACGTCTGCTTCCTCTAAATAACCTTCAAGCTTATTGATGTAAATGCCAAATAAAATAAAGGAGAATTTAAATTTAAGTAATAATGAGAATTTAAATTTTACATTGTTCTTATTCCTATGATTAATTATCACGGTGAAAAGAATGATGCCCGAATGATGTCTAGCCTTATTATTTCGTATGAATCTGCATGTTCAGGGGAAGCAATAAACTAAAATCAAATGATGGTTATATATTAAAATAAAAGAACTAAAAAAAATAGCAACATGTTTCAATCCTTACCCGTAAATGTGGGCTTATCTGGAACGTGTGTCTGCAACACTGTAGGAATGAGAGTGGTCATTGTCGGGAATTTCTGGTTATTCCAAACAAAATACAGTGGAAAAATCCTCTGTTTCCACTGTTGAGAATTTTCTGATAAATTCTGAAATAACAAAAATATGAACAGAGAGTAATACTCTGTTTTCTGATAATTCAAAAACACAAGAACAGAGCATAAAATAATACTCTACTTTGCCTCAGGATCAAAAACTGATCAAAATAATACTTTGTCTTTGACGCAGAAAAATACTCTGTTTTTAACTCAGAAAAACAGAAAAATTCGTTCTCTGGAAACGGTGTTGCAGCAACACAGTTTTTTTTCAGTTGTTGTTCGTGGTGTTGCAGCAACGCTGTTCGTGGTGTTGCAGCAACGTGATTTTTGACGTCAAGTATTTTTCGACTTACGGTGTAACAGCAACAGGAAATTTTTGACAAAATAACTTTTGGTGTAACAGCAACGCACAGAAAGAAACTTCTATTTATGAAAATAAACCAACAGATAAAACTAAGTCTTCCTCACATAGAGGGATCTTCATAAACGATTACAGCAGGAACGTTTCAGTTCCACAAAACAACTATTTCAGAAAATTTCAACACTGCTGTGCAATACAAAAAAAACTCTCTTGTTCTACACTGCTATGTGTTACAAAAGGACTTTCAATCTATTTTCTCTATCTATTTCTACACTTCTGTGTCTACATTTTATAGTGCAGGAAAGGGTCTTTACCGCCTTAACTTGCTGATAAAGTTTCTGCTGTTCATAATTAACAGATTTGATCTTTTGCTATATTTCTTGAGTCGGTTGTGCTGAAACCCAAGACTGATAAATGTTGCGTCGGCTCAAGGCTGGTTCTTTTCTCTTTCAGCCGTTTTGTTCATTAATATGGTTGTTGAAAAGTAACGGTGTGGCGCTAGATCTGATCTTCTTCCTTCTGGAAACACAAAAATAATTAAAGAGTGAAAAGATGGTAATGGCGGTGACATAAAAGATCGGGAGAAAATGTGGGGCGCCGGATCACGACAAATGAATAAAGTAGCTGTTGTTGTTCTGTTCACTGCAGTTGAAATTATAATTTCAACACTCCCCTTTAATTTCAACTGCTGGGTTATCAGTCATACCCAGAAGTTTTCTTAAAAACTCAAAACTTTTCTGATCCAATGGCTTTGTCAGAATATCTGCAACCTGTTCCTGAGTCCTGCAATGTTGTAAAATGATTTCTCCATTGTTCACTAATTCTCTGATGTAGTGAAACTTTCTGTCTATGTGTTTTGTTCTCTTGTGGAATACAGAGTTCTTGGATAATGCAATAGCTGAGCTATTGTCACAAAAAATAATTGTTGTTGTTGCCTGCTCCTGGCATAGACTTCTCAACATTCTCCTCATCCAAACCGCTTGACATGCTGTTGCTGTAGCTGCCACATACTCTGCTTCTGCTGTAGACAATGCCACAATTGGTTGTTTCTTGGAAGCCCATGAAATGGCTCCTGAACCTATGTGAAAAATGCAACCAGATGTGCTTTTCCGGTCATCTACACTTCCAGCCCAATCACTGTCTGTGTATCCAACTAAATCTGAACATTCTGAAACAGTATAAAATATGCCATACCTTTTTGTACCTTTAACATACCTCAGAATTCTCTTTGCTACCTGCCAATGTGTTTCTTTTGGCTTCTCCATGAATCTGGAAATTAAACTAACAGCATACATTATGTCTGGCCTAGTTGCAGTCAAATACATGAGGCTGCCAACTATGCTCTTGTACACACTAGGATCAAAATCTTTGCTGCTGTCCTCTTTGCTGAGTTTTAATCCCATCACTGTGGGAGTGATTGCTGCCTTGCTGTCCTGCATGTTAAATCTGCTCAACACTTCATTTACATATTTTGCCTGTGAAATAAAAATTCCATTTTTATTTTGATCTACTTCTATTCCTAATAAGTATCTCAGCAAACCCATGTCATTTATCTCAATTTCTTCTTTCATGACTGATTTGAAATTTTCAATGAGGTAGTCATCATTACCTGTAAAAATCACATCATCAACATATAACACAACAATTAAAATTTTACAGTCTTTTTCTTTAATGTAAACAGTGGGTTCTTCCTCACACTTCTCAAATCCGTTCTCCAGTAGATAGGAATCTATCCTACTGTACCATGCTCTTGGCGCTTGCTTTAGCCCATAAAGAGCTTTCTTCAATCTGGAGACTTTGTGCTCTTGGCCTTTTTTCTCATAGCCTAGAGGTTGCTCAATGTAAACCTCTTCCATTAATACTCCATTCAAGAATGCTGACTTCACGTCCATTTGGTAAACTTTCCATTTGTTTTGTGTTTCTATGGACAGCACTGCTCTTACTGTTTCCATTCTTGCAACTGGTGCGAAAGTCTCCTCATAATCTCTCCCATATTGCTGCTTGTATCCCTTGACAACAAGTCTTACCTTATGCCTTTCTATCTTGCCTTCAGCATTACTCTTGGTCTTGTAGACCCATTTAACTCCAATGACTTCTTTACCTTTTGGTAAATCAACTAAATCCCATGTCTTATTTCTTTCTATGGCATTCATCTCCTCATCCATAGCTTCTATCCATTTCTTATCTTTAATTGCATCTTCGAAATGAACAGGGTCATCAACATGACAATACAAAGAAAACAGGGAATTCATTCCTTCATCATAAATATCACTTAAATTTCTGAATTTCTTACCTCTTTCATTCGGTGTGCAAGTGCTTGTAGATGCACTTGAATTTCCTCCTTGTGGTGTGCTTGAAGAAGCATTCTCATTTCTCCTCAAGGGTGTCTTTTGCTGTTCTGTTGTTGGCGCTGCTGTTTGGGGATGTGTTTCAGCCAACTCCTCATCATCATCATCATGAGACAAACAGTTTTCAACATTAACTGTTTTCTCTATGCTTCCATCCCAAGCTTCCTCTTCAATAAATTGAACATCTCTGCTCACAAAAAACTTCTTGGTGGATGGGATATATAACCTGTAAGCTTTGGATTCTTCACTGTATCCAATGAAAATACATTTCTCCCCTTTGCTGTCCAATTTCTTCCTTAGCTGATCTGGAATGTGTGCATAAGCCACACAACCAAAAACTTTCATGTGGGTGACTCCTTGCTTTCTCCTACTCCATGCTTCTTCTGGCACTTTGTTCATCACTGCTTTTGTAGGACATCTATTCAAAATATATACTGCACAGTGTACAGCTTCAGCCCAATAATCATTTGGAAAATGCTTTGCCTTCAACATGCTCCTCGCCATATCCATGATTGTTCTATTTTTCCTTTCAGCAACTCCATTTTGCTGCGGGGTGTACCTTGCTGTAAATGCTTATGAATTCCATTTTCTCTGCAAAAACGTAAAAATTCTTTGGAGATATACTCACCTCCTCTGTCAGTTCTCAAAACCTTGATATGCAGCCCACTTTGATTTTCTACAAGTGCTTTGAAATTTTGGAATTTTTCAAACACTTCACTCTTATTCTTCAGAAAATAAACCCAAGTCTTTCTAGTAAAATCATCAATAAATGTTAGAAAATATTGGCTGCCTGCAAGTGATGGAGCTTGCATCGGTCCACATAAATCTGAGTGGACAATTTCTAAAGGTGCTTTTGCCCTTATGCTTTTCCCAGTTGGAAAACTTTCTCTGTGTTGTTTTCCCAATATACAACCTTCACAAAGGCTGTCTAGTTTTTCTATCAATGGTAATCCTCTTACCATTCCTTTTCTACTCAAAAAATTAAGACCTCCAAAGTTGAGATGTCCAAATCTCAAATGCCACAACCAATTTTCATCCTTTGGTACGCTTTGGAGAGCCTCTTGTGTCACTGCTGCAATTACTTCTTTATTTTTCAGATCTGCCCTTATTCTGAGAGGGAACATCCTGTTCCTTGTCATCTTCACTTCAGCAATACAACGTTTGCTGGGTAATCTATCCATTATGGTGCATACATCATTCTCAAAGAAAACATTGTAACCCTTCTGAACAAGCTGTCCAATACTCAAGAGATTACACTTCATTCCAGGAACATAATAAACATCTGCTATGGTTTTCTTTTCACCTTTCTTTGTAAATATTTTAACTTCTCCTTTTCCCATAACAGAAATTTTACTATCAGTTCCAAGTGTAACTTGTGACTGCTCACTCTGATCTAAAGCAGAAAATAGGGCTATGTTTCCTGTCATATGGTTGCTGCAACCAGAATCTAGAAACCATATATCTTCACTGTTTGTTTCAGCCATATTACAAACTAACAACACATTATCTTGACTGATATTTTCTCTAGTGATATTTGCACTAGATCTATTACTCATATCAAGCTGCTTCTTCCTACATTCATTTGCACAGTGCCCATATTTTTTACAATAATAACATTGGACATTGGATTTTTCATACCTTTGTCCTTGAGCATGATGTTGTCCACTTTGCTGGCTGCTGCCATGGCCTTGGTTCTGATTTGGATTGCTGCCTCTTCCTTGAATGTTTGCTGGACTGTTTCTTCCGCCTCTGTATTGGGTTCTTCCTCTTCCTCTCTTGTTTCCTCTGCCTTGACCTCTTCCTCTTCCAAATGACATCTAGGTCTTGAAGGCTTGCTCTAGAGATGAGTTTTCATTTCTACTCAACCTCTACTCATGTGTTATCAGTGATGCATGAAGTTCATCAACTGAGAAATTTGAGAGATCCTTTGTCTCTTCTATGGTGGTGACAATCACATCAAACTTTGAGGGTAGGCACCTCAATAGTTTCTCCACAATCCTCCTTTCTTCAAGAGTTTCTCCATGAGACCTTATCTGTGTGACCAAACCAATTGCTTGTGTGAAGAATGAGTCAATATTGTCTGACTCCTTCTTACGCAGGTTCTCAAAATCTTTCCTCAGCAACTGTAGTTTTGCTGTCTTCACTTTCTCCATGCCTTGATAGGCTGTCTTGAGAGTTTGCCATGCTTCTCTGGATGTATTGGCTGCTGCTATCCTCGGAAACACACTCTCATGCACTGCTTGATATAAGAATACAAGGGCTTTTGAGTCCTTCTTCGTATTGCTCTTCAACAACTCTTTCTCTGCCTGAGTTAATCCAATAAACTCTTCTTCATTTGCTGGTTCTTCAAATCCATATTCAACAAGTTCCCATAAATCATGTGAGGCAAACACGGCTTTCATGGTTATTGCCCAGTAGTCATAATTTTTCCCATTGAACTGTGGGAGCTGGGTATTAAACATACCCACGCTGGTGCTGGCCATTCTTGCAATACTTGACTGTAAAAAAAATCACTTAACTGTCTTCAGCAGCTACACAAAAAACTAATCTGAAAAATACCTTGACAGCGTTTTCGCTCTGCTGTATAATTTGCTGCAGCAACAAATCTTCTTTCAGCTTCTTTGATGTCTTCAAAGAGCCTGGACAAGCTCTGATACCATGTCGGGAATTTCTGGTTATTCCAAACAAAATACAGTGGAAAAATCCTCTGTTTCCACTATTGAGAATTTTCTGATAAATTTTGAAATAACAAAAATATGAACAGAGAGTAATACTCTGTTTTTTGATAATTCAAAAAACAC
This sequence comes from Pinus tabuliformis, assembly GCA_031772625.1. Lineage (NCBI taxonomy): Eukaryota > Viridiplantae > Streptophyta > Pinopsida > Pinales > Pinaceae > Pinus > Pinus tabuliformis. The sequence continues at coordinate 816,593,646 of CM062808.1, read as the reverse complement.
AAGAACAGAGCATAAAATAATACTCTACTTTGCCTCAGGATCAAAAACTGATCAAAATAATACTTTGTCTTTGACGCAAAAAAATACTCTGTTTTTAACTCAGAAAAACAGAAAAATTCGTTCTCTGGAAACGGTGTTGCAGCAACACAGTTTTTTTTCAGTTGCTATTCGTGGTGTTGCAGCAACGCTGTTCGTGGTGTTGCAGCAACATGATTTTTGACGTCAAGTATTTTTCGACTTACGGTGTAACAGCAACAGGAAATTTTTGACAAAATAACTTTTGGTGTAACAGCAACGCACAGAAAGAAACTTCTATTTATGAAAATAAACCAACAGATAAAACTAAGTCTTCCTCACATAGAGGGATCTTCATAACAGATTACAACAGGAACGTTTCAGTTCCACAAAACAACTATCTCAGAAAATTTCAGCACTGCTGTGCAATACAAAAAAAACTCTCTTGTTCTACACTGCTGTGTGTTACAAAAGGACTTTCAATCTATTTTCTCTGTCTATTTCTACACTGCTGTGTCTGCATTTTATAGTGCAGGAAAGGGTCTTCACCGCCTTAACTTGCTGATAAAGTTTCTGCTGTTCATAATTAACAGATTTGATCTTTTGCTGTATTTCTTGAGTCGGTTGTGCTGAAACCCAAGACTGATAAATGCTGCGTCGGCTCGAGGCTGGTTCTTTTCTCTTTCAGCCGTTCTGCTCATTAATATGGTTGTTGAAAAGTAACGGTGTGGCGCTAGATCTGATCTTCTTCCTTCTGGAAACACAAAAATAATTAAAGAGTGAAAAGATGGTAATGGCGGTGACATAAAAGATCGGGAGAAAATGTGGGGCGCCGGATCACGACAAATGAATAAAGTAGCTGCTGCTGTTCTGTTCACTACAGTTGAAATTATAATTTCAACAGTCATTACCCGTGAAGTCAAGTGAAGGTGCATTTGCATGTCTCAACGATAATGTTATCCTCCTTTGAGTTGGAAGCCGACGATGCTCCCTTTATATTGCTCTAGACCTCGGCCTGTCGTACCACTTTCTTTTCCTTTGCGTGTGGCAACAATTGCTGGAATACATCTCGCAAGATATATGAGGTGCCTACCTTAGTTACTATTTTTTGAACCTCCAACGAGGCCCCACATACCATATATTAAGTTAACTCCCTCGGATAGAGAATTAAATAGTCAACGAAATTATTTTGTTACATATTTCATTCCAAATGAGCCCAACATTACTTTGTCAAGGTAAAAAACAATAAAAGACACTTTATTAAACAGTAGTTTTAATTGAGGTAAAATATAGTTTATGGCCATATTATATATGTCGACACTGATTTGCATGATAAATATAAGGTAAAAAGAAAGATACAAAATAAAAAAGGTCTGGAAACTTCTGAATAATCACATTGAATAATTTAATGAGCAAGAAAAGGATCTGAGGATGATGCGCACCATTTAGAATTCAGTAATGGAAGAGGCACTGAGGGTTGGATTGGCATCAATATCCACATTGGGGGCTGGATTGGCATCAATATCCGCATTGGTACTGACATTAATCAAAACTTACAGCGATGAAGCCATGGCGCAAGTTCATGTAATCAATTTTAGTTATGCTCTGATAGAATTGGCGAATGAAGCATCCTACAAATATGAGGAAAGATAATGTTAAATGGGATATTGATATTTCTCAATTAATGTAAATAGGAAACAAAGATATATCACTTGAATATTTGGAATGGTAAATAACTTACAATCCATTTAAAAATTAGTGTTCGGCTCCATAAATTCATATGGCGATTTACAAATGAAGTCATAAACTCATATGGCGATTTACAAATGAAGTCCCATGAGTTAATATGAATCTTACAGGATCTGTTTAGATAAAAAAACAAACAAATATCTTGAAACCCATACAATATTTTCCACACCCTCAAAGTCTTATCTTGCAATCACCCAAGATTCATATTGTGCCCTCTTAATATTTTAGTTTTGAAATCAAGAAGTTTACCCAATCAACCAAAACTGCTCCATAAATAGCGCCTCCTCGATATAAGAAATTAAGGAAGTTGGTTGACAGTTCATAAGGATTTCGGTTAACAGTTGAGATCCAATGACCAAGTCGCAACCATCATTGTTGGCGTCAATTAATTCAAATCAACCGTAATCATAACCCAATTGTTTAACAAAAGATCTAATGGTACAGATTATGAAAAAGATGAAGTTTGAGGAGTTCTTTTAAAAGGAGAACACCTTATGGCATAATTAAAAATAATTAAACATGTATATTCATTTTTGTTTTTTAATTATACTCAATATTGCTTTTCTATCTAGAAAATATTTTATTATTTTAAAAAGGACATTCGTCAACACATGTTGAACTTAGACGAAATCACACATCACCTCATATTGAATAGTAAGTTATAGATTGTGTCCAAATAAATATAAATCATTATTATTTAAATTTCTATTAATGTGAAATACACATTATAATATTTTTTGAAAAATATTGTTTATCATTTTGTTAATGAAAAAATCAATATATAACAAATATGTTGAACCATTTTATTATTTTTAATACTTTTAAATTTTTTAATTGAGTTAATACTATGTTTTATATATTTCTTATTTAATCTAATAATTATATTTTATAAATAATACAATATGTGCAGAAATCTAAATATTTACATTTATTTATAAACATTATAACATCTCTTCATATTAAATCAATATTTAAATATTTACACTTATAAACACTACTGCAACTTCTCTCAGGTAATAAATTATAAAGCACCTGTTACACTAATGACTACAAATAAAAATATATCTCAAATTACAGAGAAACAAAATACATTGCAATATCAAGTCCAAAGTCACAGAATTTGTGCACAAAGTAAATTACCTTTACTTACACCCAATGGAAGTTGCTTGTTCGCCCCTGAAAAACATGTTCGATATAAATATGGAGAAAAATGTGAGTCAAAATTACGAGGGACACAAAGTCCAGCGCAAACTCCAGGACGGAGATACAGAAAGTCAGTCCAATGACGGAGAATTGTGGACAAATTAATAATTTTAAATACACTTCCAGAACGGAGATTTATTATTGAATCTTTTGGTCATATGTAATACCGAGAGACTATGTTTCATTGTGAATTCGGAGGCGTTTCGGCGAAGCCACCTTCCCTTTAGTCACGTCTTCCTTTTATTGAAATAAAAGCAATAAATAAATTTATGAGTTTTGCTTGCCCGTTTCTGGGCTGTTGAAATATGATAATGGTTGCACCCGTTGACATGAAGTTTCGTCAAGGGCAGTAGTTTGAAACGTATGGGTTTGAATGCGTAGGATTGTATAGAGTTGTATAGGAAATGTTTCCTATATTTTTACATAGATGTTTCCAAAAGAAATTTGTGTTTCAATTTTCGATTTAAGAAGAATAAGAGAAATGTCAGATCGTTGAATCGAGCACGACAAAAGAAATTTGTCAACCAATGAGTTTTTGAATTTCCCATTCAATCAAAATACGAAAACTGTCAAATGGTTGAATCGAGCTGGTTATGCGTGTCATTCTTCTTCACGCAAACTTATTAAACATTGCAATAATTGTTTCAGCGCTTCCTCTGAAGTGCAGCGTAGGTGGAATCTCCAGACAGTATGTTGTTTGGAGATTCAAGGAAGTATCAGAACATCGAAGCCCTTCAGAAGTGGACGAGCAGAGGCTACCGCTTCTTCGATGGTGTATTTAGTTTTCACTTGGGGGGAAACAGTAATATACCACTAGATCTGTTAGGTGCGGGGAATGTTTCGGGCACATGTAAGGATCAGCCCAGTAACAGCAGAGCAGGCACGCTGTTCATTGATTGACATAACTAAAACGGCTTTGCTTATTGACATAAGAATTTAAACCTTCATTGTTTTGCCTACAATTGATTTTAAACCAAATAGATTCATTTCAGTCAGGGATTCAGATGAATTTCCCCGTTTTCCTAAGGTTGAAAAATCACTACAGCAGATTCATCGCGATGTAGATTTATTAGTGATGGAATATTTCCAGGACTCTAGAAAACATGAAATATTTAAAAAGAGAAATAAGTGTAGGATGATATCTGAGTTGTTTTTGTTTTTTTTGTTTAAATGTTCTTTGTTATTCATATTTGAATCAAGGAGAAATATTACATTTGTTTTCACACAGATATCAGTAACATATATAAGTACTATACATCTATATTTGATAATTCTTTCATATTACACGTTTCAAAAAACATAATTCCATCGTATTTCTACACTATCATTTTTATACAGTAGTTTTTCATTACTGATACTCCTTCAAAAAGCTGTATTTGTAAGTTAGTGTACTTTAATCAAAATTTTTACTAATATTTACAAGTTACTATTCTTTAGTCAAAATTGTCTCTGAGACTATGACTATACTCATTCAATAAATTTGGGATATTCCCTTATCTATAATATTTTTATCCTAAAATTCCTCAAAGTGCAATATGCCTTTACTCCAATGAACACAAGAAAGGAGACATATTGAAATTATTTTATTAAATATTTAATCCTATAAAACTAATAAAATAATAAAGATACTTGTATTTTTACTTTAACATCTATCTAAACAATAATAAATTTGGAATCCCCAAATAAAAAAATATAATAATCCCCATAGTCCCTAGTCTTAGTTCTACTTCCAAAACTCATCCATAAAGTGAATATTCGAGAATTATTAGTAATTGGAACCATTACCCCTCCACACAAACTTTTCTAATTTGCACCACCAAAAAAAGCTTTTGTACTCATATCTAAAAGGCAGGGTGTGCTAATATTGACATCTTTCTTCTTTGGCACCTTATAAGTTTCTTTGAAGAAACCAACAACTTTTGAACCTACCATATTAATGTTTTTATTTAAAAAATAGCTAAATTCCATGTCTCCAAATCCCCACATATAATTCTCTACGTTGCATGTGTATGACCATATTAATGTTTTTATTTAAAAAAATAGCTAAATTCCATGTCTCCAAATCCCCATATATAATTCTCTAGGTTGCATGTGTATCTCTATATATAATTCTTTATTGTTGCATGTCTATAATTTTCACTAAAATAAACAATCTTCAAATGTTTTTTTGTTCCCAGAACAATGAAATTGTAACATTTATTTAATTTCGCTCTATATAAACTTTGTAAAATCAATGCACTAACAAATGATGGATAGTTTTAACATCCCTATGACAATGTATACAAATGCTACAACCACATGCCCCACACTTAATATAATTTTCCAACATTAATATTTTACCTTCCGAAACCATGTAACTACAACATTTCAATTTCATGGCTATTTTCCATTTCTATATATCCATATACCACCATTTTTGAGAAAAAATAATTTCTCTGAGAAGAATTTCCTAATATGACTCTTTTACTAATCCTTGTCTTCTAGACATTCCAGAGCCAGACTATTTCATCTTTATTTTGATTCATATGTACACCTCAAGGTTTTAAACCACTAATATATGTCCTATTATTCCATATAACACCTATTTAATCCAAAATCGACAACCTTTAACCAACGTTTGTTTTGTTTTGTTTTTTGTTTTGTTTTCTTTTTGTTGGACTAACCTAAGTACCCACAGAGGATTTGAACTGGTGACCTATCGCAAGGAGTGCCTTAACAACGCACCCATTCAACGTCAATCCAAAGCCCCGTGGGCAACCTTTAACCAATGTTGTGTAGTATGTCTACTCATATTAAAATTACTTATATGAGATAGATATTTATATCCACTATTATACAAAATATCAATCAAACTTGCAGATAATTTATAAACATTTTCTCCACCAATGTATCGGTCAACAAGATACATCTCTTAAACATTACTTATATTTTGGTTAACTAATGATCTATCCCATTTGTAGAAATTAACATATAGATTTGCAAATCCTTATGAAGTTTTAATCAAAACACAAGACACAAGCCTACTCTACTGCTTTACGAACATTAATTCACAATTTAGAACAAAAATCTCAGACATCCAATAAGAAATCACACATATGCAAATAGTATTTTTCTCGGTGAAAGAAAATTGCTAAAAACCCCAATGCCTCGTTGCATTAATATGATGAATAGAGATGTATTAAAATTACTTTTCTCAACTGAGTAGAACCTGCAAGTGCATAAACTATCTCATTATTCACTTAAAGGATCTGACGCAGACTTAGTCAAATTTTGCCTCTCCTTGAAATCCTATTTCCTTACATAATTCTTTGAGGAATTAGGCCCATATTATTTGGGAATTTCTTGAAAATGGATTGCACAATTCCTTAGGCTGGTCATCTGATTGCATGCAACACATGTACACTCGGTACTAGTCTACAACTGATCTTACATTACCTTGGAATCTCCACCAAGCCTGGGGAAGTCAAATGCTCTTCACGCACCAACTATTTTTGGCTGATTGATCAGTTAAATGGATGATCTCTGAGTTTGACTAAAGTCCCACTACTTAACTGACCTTCCACTAGTTCCTCCAAAAGTTGGAATTAGTTTAACTGAAAACAACCTAAGATAATTGACCTTGATTGTAATAAATTAGCAATCAAACATGCTTAACTAAACTCTAACTCCTTCAACTCGAGTCTACTGAGTAAACTGGGTGACACAATCCATGTCACACAAGTTAACATCATCCAAGTTGTATACTCATGTGGAAATTCAAATTTTCTCAGTTTAATCAAGGCAAAATCAATTTGAGAATTTCTTCCAGCATTTTTCAGCACTCCCTCTGAGCAAGAATGGGATTATGAATCACCCCTATCTTGCACTTGTGGAACTCAAACTTACTTCTTGACAAGGCCTTTTTCAAATTGTTAGCATACTGTTCCTCTATCAAAATGAACTGCAACAACATTATCTCCCTCTATAAACATTCTCGTAAATGGTGATACCATATATCTATATGCTTGGATCGATCGTGAAAAAAAGGATTGTCAAAGAGCTTGTTGCAATTCAGATTATTGCAGTAGATTATAGTTGGATCCATCATCTGACCATAAAATCCAACAGCTATCTTTCTAATCAAGATTGCTTCACATGATGCTTGTATTGCAGCCATGTATTCTACTTCTGCCAAGCTGAGCACCATAGATCTTTGCTTCTTACTATACCAAAAAATCGTTACATACCCAACACTCAAAATTCAACCTAATGTACTCTTTCTCTCTGATGTAGTCCCCACCTAATCTTTATTTTTGAAGCCACACAACTTCACTCCCTCTGTCTGTCTTTACCATAGTCCAAAATGGGTAATGCATGTGAGGTATCATAAACCATGCTTGGCTTCCTTCCAAAATAATTTGGTTGGCCTAAACATAACTTAGCTGAGTTACTTGAATACATAACACATATATGGTCATGTGTTCACAAAGTACATCAGTGAACCCACTAGATACCAATAAATTGTAGCATCCACTTCACCACCTGAAGTGACATCATCCTTCCTCCAGTTGGTTGCTAGAGGTGTCTCCATGGGTTTTCATCTATCCATACAGAATCTTTGAAATATCTCATTCACATAATTTCCTTCAAAGGTAAACCATTCCCCATCACCTTTCCATAATTCCAACCTGAGGAAGTAGTGCATGAGACCCATGTCCTTCATTTCAAATTCTCTTGCAAGGTCCTCCTTACAAGATTTGATTAGTTGTTCATCACCACTTAAAATAAAATCATCAACATATAAGACAATATTGATCAATTTACCTTATACCAAGATATTATAGAGGTTTGCATCTGCCTAACATTTGGTGAAGCCTAAATCAGTGAGATAACTATCAATCTTGGTGTACCAAGTAGAGGGTTCTTGTTTGAGACTACATAATGCTCACTTGAGTTTTCACACATGAAAATCTCAATCAAAAGTATCAAAGCCTTCCGATCCTCCTCGATAAGTCCATTGAGGTATGTCATTTTTACATCCATCTGGTGGATCTTCCACCCCATCTCTGTAGCTAAAGAAATAATTGATATAATGAATGAGTACCTTTCCATAAGACAAAATGTCTCCTCATAGTCAATCCTTTCAACTTGATATTACCCATTGGTAAAAAATCTAGCCTTATACCATGAGGGCTTCACTCAATGAACCTCTCACATATCACGTGCATTTGTGGCATACTAAACAATACTGTTAATTTGACTAAGTATTGGAAAATACCTCTAAAAATCACATTATTTGAACCCCTACAAATACAAACCCAATAGATCATCCCAATTTGAAAAAACCCCTACTTTCACTAGATATTGTAGATATCCTTTTTTTTCGTTAACATTTTTTATACCCCTTTATATTTTTTCACTAACTTTGAGATCCGTTTTTATACTTGCCAATTTAAAAACCCTTTACCCCCTATTATATGCTTAATATACTATGTCATTTTTCCTGAATATATATCCCCAAATATGAACCCACGTGGTATTGTATTACTTTCTCTAGTGCATTATACTTCTCTATGCTTCCATATGATTCTTGCTTCACCTTGAAGATCCATCTCAAACCCACAACTGGTTTATCTGCTAGTGTTAGGACCACTTCCCAAACATTGTGCCTTACAATGGATTCATATTCCTCCACCATTGCATCAACCCATGTAGGTTTCTCTACTACTTCCCTGAAATAGGATGGCTGAGTCTCTACAAGATCATCATTAGAGCCACGTAGCCAGTGTACCGATCAAGTGACCTTCTCTTCCTACACTGATTTGAAGGAGAACCCACATTTTCCCTTACATCTTGCACAAGTCTCTCAGCTCCCCTGGTTCTGTGCTCCTAAATTTGTGGCTACTCCACAACTTCCTGAGGTTCTAAATTTGTTTTCACACACATATCAGTAACCAATATAAGTATTATACATCTATATTTGATAACTCTTTCATATTACACATTTCAAAAAACATAATTTCATCATATTTCTACACTATCATTTTTATACACTAGTTTTTTATTACTAGTACTGCTTCAAAAAGATGTATTTATAAGTTACTATTATTTAATCAAAAATTTTACTAATACTTCTTCAAAAAGATGTATTTATAAGTTACTATTCTTTAGTCAATATTGTGAAGTTTTGAGACTATCACGATACTCAATCAATAAATCTATGATATTCCCTTATCTACAATATTTTTATCGCAAAATTCCTTAAAGTGTAATATGCCTTTACTCCAATGAACAATTATCTACATAAGAAAGTGAGACATATTGGAATTATTTTATTAAATATTGTATCCTATGAAGCTAATAAAATAATGAAGGTACTTGTATTTTTACTTTAAAACCTATCTAAACAATAATAAATTTGGAATCTCCAAATAGACAAATATAATAATCCCCATAATGGTAATACTCCCTAGTATTAGTTCTAATTCCACAACTCATCCATAAAGTGAATATCTGAGAATTATTAATATCTGAAACCATTCCCCCTCCACACAAACTTTTCCATTTTGCACCACCAAAAAAATATTTTGTACTCATATCTAAAAGGCAAGATGTGTTGATTTTAAGATCTTTCTTATTTGGCTCCTTATCAGTTTCTTTGAAGAAACCAACAAATCTTGAACTAACCATATAAATGTTTTTATTTTAAAAGATAGCTAAATTCCCTATCTCCAAATTCCCACATATAATTCTTTATGGTTGCATGTGTATCCCCATATATAATTCTTTATGGTTGCATGCCACTAATTTTCACTGAAATAAACAATATTCAAATATCCTTTTGTTCCAAGAACAATGAAATTGTAACATTTGTTCAATTTCACTCTATACAAACTTTGTAAAATCACAATGCACTAATAAATGATCTATAGTTTTAGCATCCCTATGACAATGTATACAAATGCTACAACCACATCCCAACACTTAAAATAATTTTCCAATGTTAATATTTTACTTTCCAAAACCATGTAACTACAACATTTCAATTTCATGGCAATTTTCCATTTCTATATATCCATATACCACCATTTTTGAGAAAAAATAATTTCTCTGAGAAGAATTTCCTTATATTCCTCTTTTACTAATACTTGTCTTGTAGACATTCCAAAGCCAGAGTATTCCATCTTTATTTTGATTCATATGTACACCACAAGGTTTTAAACCACTAATATATGTCCTATTCATCTAGATAGAACCTAGTTAATCCCAAATCCACAACCTTTAACCAATGTTGTGTAGTATGTCTACTCATATTAAAATTCTTTATATGAGATAGTTATTTATATCCACTATTATACAAAATTTCAATCAAACTTGTAGATAACTTATAAACATTTTCTCCACCAATATATGGGTGCACAAGATACATCTCTTAAACATTAATTATATTCTGATTAACTAATGATCTATCCCATTTGTAGAAATTACCATGTAGATTTGTAAATTCTTATGAAGTTTTAATCAAAATCACAAGACACAAACCTACTCTACTGCTTTGCGGATATTAATTCACAATTTAGAACAAAAATCTCAGACATGTAATAAGAAATCACACACATGCAAATAGTATTTTTCTCGGGGAAAGAAAATTGCTAAAAGCCCCAATTCTTGGCTGCATTAATATGATGAATAGAGATGTATTAAAACTACTTTTCTCAACTGAGCACAACCTGCAAGTGCATAATCTATCTCTTTTTTCACTGAAAGGATCTGACCTAGATTTCGTCAAATTTTGTCTCTCCTTGAACTCTATTTCCTTACACAATGCTTTGAGAAATTAGGCCCATATTATTTAGGAATTTCTCCAAAATGGATTGCGAAATTCCTTATGATGTTCATCAGATTGCATGCCACACTTGTACACTCGGGATTAGTCTACAACGGATGTTACACTATCTTGGAATCTCCACCAAGCTTGGGGAACCCAAATCGTCTGCATGCACTAGCCATTTTTGGCTGATTGATTAGTTAAATGGATGATCACTAAGTTTGACTGAAGTCCCACTACTTAACTAACCTTCCAATAGTTCCTCCAAAAGTTGGAACTAGTTTAACTGGAAACAACCTAAGATAACTGGCTTTGATTGTAACAAATTAGCAATCAAACATGCTTAACTGAACACTAACTCCAACTCGAATTCAGTGAGTAAACTGGGTGACACAAGCCATGTCACACAAGTTAACATCATCCAAGTTGTCTAATGATTTCGAAATTCAAATTTTCTAAGTTTAATCAAGGCAAAATCAAATTGAGAATTTCTTACTGCATTTTTCAACACTCCCTCTCAACAAGAAAGGGATTATGAATCACCCCTATCGTGCACTTATGGAACTCAAACTTCCTTATTGACAAGGCCTTTTTCAAATTGTTAGCATCTTGTTCCTCTATCAGAATGTATTACAACAACATTATCTCCCTCTACAAACATTCCCGTAAATGGTGATACCATATATCTATATTCTTGGATTGATCGTAAAAAAATGATTCTTAGAGAGCTTGATGCAATCTGATTATCACATTAGATCATAGTTGGATCCATCATCTAACAAAAAAATCCAACAACTATCTTTCTCATCCAGATTGCCTCACATGCGGCTTGACTTGTAGCCATGTATTCTACTTTTGCCAAGCTCAGTGCCATAGACCTTTTCTTTCTTGCTATACCAGGAAACCCTTGCGGACCCAACACTCTGCATTTTTGAAGCCACCCCATCTAATCTGCATTTTTGAAGCCACACATCTTCACAACCTTTGTTTTGTAGGTTTTAATCTCGTACAAAAATTACTTGCATATGAATTCTAAAACACAGAAAAATACATAATGCGAGAGCAGAACACATAAAACACATATACACTGAGATTTTCCCCTGGATCCCAAAACCGGGACTACCAGCTTGATTTTTCATTATGTTCCTTTCAATGTTATAATACATATTTATACATGTCGAAGCATCCAATACCATGGACCGAAAACCACCGCGTCCAAAAAACATGTGCGAAAATCATGCACAAAACCATAGGTGGGTCCGCCCAACCTAACATAGGGTCTAAAACCAAAATTTTCCAGGGCACTCCCCTAGACCCCATAAAGTGGGGTTACGGGTGCCCCTCAAACCCCCTGTTAACTATGTGGAAAGAATATAACACAACCCAACATTCTCCCACTTGTTGTTTTCTTTCCACAGGGGGCCACAAGAGAGCTTAGTCATTTTTCCAGCCTTGAAATGCCCATTGTCTCTCTACACCAAGAGAAATTCTCAGAGCTCATAGATTTTGTCAATGCATCTGTAGTATTCTTCAAAGTGTCCACCTTTACCAGCAACACCTTTTTGTCTTCTATAATATCCCTCACAAAGTGATACTAAACATCAATTTACCTTGTCTTTGAATGATATGGGGGGTTCTTTGCCAAGAAAATTGCACTTTGGCTGTCACAGTCTATCCTTATAGCTTCCTATACTAACCCCATACTTGAACACAATCTCTACAACCAAACTGTTTCCTTGCTTGGATGAGTGGCTACCATGTATTCTGCCTCTGTAGTTTACAATGCCACTACAAATTGTTTCTTACTCATCCAACTGACTGCACCTCAAAATAGGTTAAACACATACCCACTTGTAGATCTTCTCTGATCCAGATCTCCAGCCCAGTCTGCATCAACAAAGCCATGAATATTCAACTCTCTGTCCAATCTTGGTCTTCCTTGGTAGCACAAACCATAACCACTAGTGCCACGCAAATACCTGAAAACCCGCTTCACTGTTGTGCAGTGCTCCTTCATTGGTTTTGACATAAACCTGCTCAATACTCCCACTGCATGTGCAATGTCTGGTCTAGTACAAACCATTGCATACATCAGGCTACTAACTGCACTTGCATATGGAACATGGGACATGTCCTCTTCCTCTTCTTGTCTCTTGGGACACTGTTTAGTAGATAACTGGTGGGCTCCAATATTGTATCAATAATGCTACAACTCTTGGAGCTTCCTTCTTTAGTTTTATCAACCTGGTAGTATGTAACAAACTTGGAAGCGATGGTGCTGTATGCACAAGTACTAGATCTTGCCGCAGCTGTCACTTGGTCAGCTGGCACAAGTCCGCTAGGGGCTCAAGCCAACTTCTACGAGCTCTTAGAAGAAGCTTTTTAACTGATGGATGAAAGCTAATCTCAAAAGAAGCTAATCTAATTGCAGAAAGGAACTGAAAGCCAACAAGAAACGCAAACCCTAGCAAACCCTAATTCTACCAGCTAGTCTTACTGATGCAGAGATGGCGATGCAAACTACTGAAAGAGATGCCATTACTTCTATGAAGGTGACATGCATGTGTCTAGACTACCTCTATCTGAAGAAAACATCTTTTTGTATTTTTGTTTCAATTATTAGAATTATCATGCATGTGCTTTTTAACTAGCTTTTTACTGTGCAGAGGTGGATCAAGGAGGAGGAAGGCTTGAAAAAGGTTGGGAAAGTTCAGAGAGCATCTAAGGGGTCCCTAACACCCTTCCAGAGAGTTTCACAAAGTTTGGCTACCAAGAGACCGTGTTTATGAGCTTCTACAGGAAGTCTGCAGGGGTTCTACAGGATGTTTCAAAACTTCTACAGGATGTTCTATAGTCGGGTTTTTGGGTGATGAGTGAGTGGAAGAGGCTGCATGGGTGGATAGGGAGGTAGGAGAGGGGTTTGTAATGACTTAGTGACAGAGAGATGAGATGATGAGGGGGTGTGCTAAGCTAGTTTGTCTAAAGGAGGGTAGAGGGAATGGAAGGCTGAAAAGGGAGGATAACGTGGGCAGTAGTGTAGCTGAGAGACAAGGGGTCTAATTTGGAGATGAGTAGTTGGCTTGGGCAAGGCTTAGAAGGATGAGAGGGTGAGGGAGTAGCACTACACAGTGTAAACTGAACCAAATCATCCACGTCCTGCACATAATCAAAACATTCTTAACTGTTTAATGGAACCAATGAACAGCAACGTTATTTCTAGGGAAAACCATGTATGGTACCGAAGAAAAGAAACATTCCAAGAGGTCTGAAAGCATGGACAACTTCTACAAACGAAAATATTGCACCACAGATTGCATGTATTTGTAAACCAATGTTTTTGGTGGGTAGCACTGTCTGCAATTCCAACCCCTAGAAAGAGGTGAAAATGAGTGTGCAAGCAACCCTTTTCTGGAAATTTTATCAACTCCAATCTCTTCACTTTATTCTAAATAGCTGAAGCAACTCTATCTTCTAACAATGACCTACTTAACCACACCAAGAAATCTAACTCAACAAACTGCGTTTCAAATGCATGTAAATAAAACCATAATGCTGAAAGAAAAGATAACAATACAGAAGAAGGAGGCCTTAGGCTCTCAGGTTGGGCCCAACCCCGAGAGCTATGGCTCCTTTAAAAGCTCAGAACTGAGATCAAATCTGACTGCTTTCCATTAAAAAATAATAATCATAAGTCAAAGAGCATGCCAATAATGGCTACAAAAGAGCAAAACTAAGCTAGCAGCTCGTAGTGCAGGATGTGCAACAATGTTTCAAAAGTCCTTTTTGAAGGCTAAAGCCTTATCATTTATACATCACGAGGCCCCAAGCTGGCCTCCTAAATCAGTGGGACTTGGCTGACCAAACTAAGAGTGAACTGTTGCTTCCTCAAAATCCGTTTGGCTGTCTTCTAATCCGATTGTGGTGGCTGTTGGAGCTCGGAGTTGGGGGTGAAGATCCCAAGGAAGGCCATTTAATGTTGTGGACAACCCTCCTACGAATCCTCAACCCCATCTTGGTTGTCTCCTGGTCCTTATCTGCTCAGTTTTGTTCCAATCATGTGTCAAAAAACCTGAAATGAGCACATGTTAGCCACCTAGGAATAGTGACTGCCCTTATTCGTAGAAATGACATAAACATACTAAAAAATGATGCATAAGTTATGAAAAATGAAGGATTAAGAAAAGGTAGTTAGGCCAAATGAGCCCAAAATGTTACCAAATTTGGGGCTCATCATCACCCCTAGCTAAAATGATTGCTCATCCCTGAGCAACTAATCCAGCTCCTTGTCCTTCATTGCTTTCACCGCCACCCTCACATCCCAGGCTTCTGAAGTGGTCTCCTCACTGGCATGGAACCCAACCTTCCTTTCCACCTCTGCCCACTGCTTATGCTCTTCTTTTTCTGTGCTGCCTTCCATCAATCCTAACAGCAGAGGTGGGCTTAGCTTGAGGCCAATCGAGTTGGCTTGGAGGTTCTGTATGGATTTCTTGTAGAGGGGCACCCGTGCTAGAGCTTCCCTCATTCGAGTTGGAGTATGATATTCTCTGATTTGAAGGCTGTGGGACAATGTGTTCCATCAGCGGGTGCAAGCATGAACACAGTTGTCCCCTAATAGTCGCTCCATATCCTCGAAATGTGCTATGGCCTGTGCCTGCTGATCCATGTATTTCAATAAAGTTTGAGGGTTGGTGGCTAAGTGTTGGTGGGTCGATATCAATGCAGTGGGATCCCCTGGCTCTGCTCTAATCAGCAGTGGCTCATGTAATTCTCGGTCCATGACCTCTTTGACTTCTGCTGCCCTCTTTTCTTCATGGTTCAACCATGAGGCAAAAGCCATCAACTGCATATCCCCTACAACTGTGTTGGGATCCCATGTAGTCACGTTAGGAAGGGCCAAATTATGGAGATAGAACTCCGAGATTTTGGCCTTATCCTCTGATGAACTACTATTGCATAACGTTGTGAACTGTTGGGGGTCTTGGAGTTGGGAGGTACCCCTCTGTGCCAATGCATTAATCTGAAATTGCAACCACTGGTCTTGTAGGTACAGGCCATAGGATTTGTCGGCTGTCTACATTGTAGAACATCCATGGCCCAACTGGCCATGCAAGCCAGTTGTGCCTCTTTTTGCTGCAACTGCTGTTTGAGAGCTTGTATCTCGATTTGTGCTTGCAGTTCCCTTTCCTGTAGATGCGAGGTTGGCTCCCCAAGACCAACTTGCAGTCCTTCTCTGCCTTGATGTTCTGTTGTAGTGTCCCTTGAGGATGTGCCCTTTTCCTTCTTCAGTTCCTGTAGCTGTAGTTTAAGTTTCTCGTTCTCTTCCTGTAGGAATACCTGCTGGCAGTTTGCCACGTGTTTAGCGATAGCTAATTATTTTCTTGCCTCCTTGAGTTGTTCCTCCAAGGGGCCTATATCTGCCACTCCTTTTGATTTAGCTATTTTCATCCACGTGTGGGTTCTCACCCTTTCTTCCTCCAACGCAAAGAAAAGCGACACTGTGAATTTTTGTGGAATAATTTTCCCAGCCTCAAAAAAGTGATAGTACGAGCTCAAGCTTGGCTGGGGACTAGGTTCCGGAATATGCTCTTTCTCTTCTTCCCTCGGTGGCTCTACTTCGTCTTCCCTAAGTGGTGATGAGGGTGCCTCTCCCTCCATCCTCTCTGTCTCCTTAAGCCGGGCCAAGGTTTCCTATAGAGCGGCCTCAGCATCCTGTAGCTGGGCTTTTGAAGCCAACATGTCCATTCTCTCCTTCCAAGTAGTTGTCTTCGAGCTCCCCCGCTCATAAGTGACTGATATTTTTGAGGGGGACCTCTCCCTTGGCGAGGTAGGGGTATCTTCTATAGTAATTGGGCTGCTGGATGGAGGTTGTGGCCTACCTGTTTTGATTCTCACACTTCTCCTAGATTTGAAATACAGAGGGATCTCCCTCTTTCATTTTTCCTTCGGCTTAGGAGGTGTACTAAGGGTGGCCAGCACGGCTGCTGCCTCCCTTGCAAGAATTTCGGCTCTCTTCTCCTTTGGTTTTCCTTTCTCAGGGCTTCCTGTAGAAGGCCCTGTATCAGCTTATTTCTGGCTTCCTGTAGAAGCCGTTTTTGGTTTTCCTGTAGAAACAGGTGGCACCGATTTAGACTTTTTGACTGAGGGTGCTTTGCCTTTTGACTTGGTTGAGGCTGCTTTCGAGGTGCCTTTACTGACGTGGACTGGTTCAGTTCTTTCCATCCTACTCTGTAGCCTTTTCTCTCTGGGTGTCAATGTGGATTTGTCACCCTCCTTTTCGGCAACCTGGGGTTTCTCTTGCCTCCCCTTTTGTTCTTTCTTCGGTGCTTTGGCTGTGGGTTCTTGGCCTTTCCCTTTCTTCTCTGTGTGCATTGGCTCCTTCTCCTCGCTGCTGGAGGAGGTGAGCTCCTCGGTCAACATCTTGATATCGCCATCCTTAGTCAGATTTCGGAAGGCTTCCCACGAGAGAGGGACTGTGTAGGTGTGGAGTGCATCCTCCACGAGGAGCTTAATGAGCCCATGATAGGCTACCTGGTCTGGCGTGCCCTCTTTTAATTTGGTGGCACATTCAGTCATAGACTGTAGGAGGAAGTAAGGAATACTTAGCTTGTTTTCTGAAGGTAGGTCCATTTGGTGCCTCAATTCTGTGAGTAGCCGGAAATGGTACCCATATACAATGTTGAATCTTCCTTCGCACGTGATGTATTTCATAATTTGGAGGCTGACCTCACTCCAAAGTGGCTGTAGGCTAGCTCTGCGAACCCCGTTCTTATCCTCTGAGAATTGCTCCTTCGGTGGAAAGAACTCCTTTTTAGCCTTTTGGCCTAATTTCCTCTCCTCCTTGTCCCACGGTATCCCCATTGGGAGGTCAGTGACTCTGCTGATGAACTGTGGGCTGAGTCTGAGATCAAACCCCTGAAATTAACAACGGCCAGCGTTTTTGATTTTGGCTTCAAAGCTCGCAGGAACTCCTCTGCCACCTCATCATCATAGCCTTGAAGCTTGTCGCAGAACGACATCCATCGCGCACGAGTGAACAATTCTACCACCTCCGGGTTCTCCTGTAGTTTCTTTGAGTCTGTGGTTCCTTTCTGATGAATTCGCCCGACATGGTGAAAGCCTGCTATGTTAGCCGGAGGTGGCGGGTGCGTATCAAAAGATGGCCTTTCGGATTTATTTGGGACAGAGCATAGAACTACACCTCTGTCACGCACACAATTCGTGAATGCTTGACTATCTACAGATGAGCCTTAACAGGGGCTCAATTACACACCACATCCTGTAGAAAACCCCGCATATACTTCGACGACAACTTTCATGCAGAAGGAAGACGACGCTTGCAATTTTACACTCAGACTGTAGTTTTACATTTTTGAGGACGTCAACTTCGCCACCCTTCAAACCAATTGCATGGGAGGAACAGGTTCAGGCTTACCTTTTCCAATTCGCCACCTTTGACGTGAATAGATCAACTTTCCTCCGTAGTGGCGAGCTTCCTGTAGCGCAGCTTCCTGTAGAAGTCGCGCACAGGTTCCGGAGAGCACGTCAGTGGTTCTGCTCCTTCTGTGCCACCACCAGACGTCTGAACGAGTCGAGGACTTGGAGTAACGAGCTTCAGAGAAATTCGGACGCTACTCGACTGCAAAACAACTGGTGATAAATGAGTGGAGTGACGATCTAGCCGGTGGATTTGAATCCCGGCCGAACTTGTGGCGCGGGGGTGAGCTGTCCCTGTCGGACTGTTGGACGACGTCACCTACTCATTTCACTGCAAGTCTCCCTGACTGCCGCATCATTCCCTGCAGATCTGCCGCCGCCATTTCCGTTAAATCGCCGCTTCTCCCCGACTGGACGCTTCTCACGTGTCCATTACCCGTTTTGCTTGCCACGACCACCACTTTCCAAATCTGACTGGTCGTGGTGGCCAGTTGAATGGCTACCCGACTGCTCAACCCATTCATTTCCACACTTGCAAACATTTTAGAGTATTATTCATGTAATTTGACGAAAAAAAGGGTGAGGCACTTACCTGTGCGGCCGCGACATTATTTTCAGGTTTCGGGACGAGGGTGATTGGATTTGCTTGTTGCTGCTTCATACACAGGCACAGGGGTCCCTCCTTGCAGACTTATACTGATTACAAAGCTTGTTACTTGGCTGCGGGTGGTGCATGTGCCTGCTCTATGTGTTGCAGGCGCCTTGATGGTGTACACTCTAGCTGGATGAACTGCTACGGGATTCCTGTAGGATGTCCTGTAGCAGTTTTTCCTCCTTGGGTGCATGCCGAAATGGTGGATACGGTGGCATCACAGTCACGATCACAGGGCCCTCGGATGGCTTTGATAAGTAGTGCATGGTGTCTCTGCATCTTTTTCCCATCTGAGAATCGCTTCCTTTGATAATTCAGTGTTCTGTTTTGACTGTGCAGGTATTTCCATTGCATGGCAACTGGGGTGGTAGAATGAGGTGACAGCAGTGCGTGATGGAGAAAACATTAGCTTGCATGCCTCCGTGTCAGACCTCAGGCGTTAGATCTCCCCACACAGTCGGTTCTAGGCCGTCCAAAGATTCTACAGGAAGTTTCCTTTAGAAATACAGAACTTCCTGTAGACAGTCCTGTAGCTTCCTGTAGAAGGCTAAACGGTGATCAAATCAAGCCCAGACCTTGGAAGAGATGAGTGTTTCTGGAGGGAGTGCTGGTGAGGTCACCTGGTAGCATAGTAGGGACCCTTGTCTTTGAGTTGAGGGCCTTTTTTTTGCATGGAATACCTGCAACCTGCATGCATTGCCACATTGTGAACTTGCTTTCCCTGTTTTTTTGTTTGTTTTTCTTTTTTCTTCTTTTTTTTTTTTTTTTTTGAAAGATAGTAGGGGCGCCTCCATGAGGTTTTCACCCTTACCATCTGCCTTGAGCGCCTCAAAGAGGTTTTCACTCAAGCGTCTTTTTCAAACATTTTCAGAAAGACAGTAGGGATGCCTCAATGAGGTTTTCACCCCTACCATCTACCTTGGGAGCCTCAGAAAGGTTTTCACCCAAGGATCTTTATCTTTATTTTGATTTTTTTTTTTTTTAAGATCTTCAGGGTATGCCCAAAACAGAGGCAGAACCCTTCTCTATGACCAGCACTGATTTTTCCACAGTTTTGATGAATTCTTGCCTTGACAGAGGTTTTCTGTAGATCTTTAGTCGATGCCCATTGACAAGCATAGGGATGGCCTCCTCATCAATGGTCCGAATAAGAACAGATCCATTGTCATTACATTTTTCCACTGCATATGGTCCCAGCCATCTGGTTCTCAGCTTCCCCTTGAAATCCTTATGCCTGGAATCATACAACAGCGCCCAATCTCCCGCTGAAATTGCTTGTCATTGAGGTGTTGGTCATGCCACACCTTCCTCTGAAGTTGAACCACTTCTGAGTGGAGAAGGGCCTGCATTCGGTGCTCGTCCAATCCATTCAGCTGCAATAACCTTTCTTGTTGGGCATGGCTGAGATCCAGGTCCAGCTGAGCTGCCATCCTCAAGGTGTTGTATTCAAACTCAATTGACAGCAAAGCTCTCTTCCCATAGACCAGCTCATAAGGTGTGAAGCCGGTTGTGGTCTTCCAAGTGGTGTTGTAAGCCCATGTGGCCTCAACCAGGCGATCTGCCCAATCTTTCCTGCTGGTGCTCACCACCTTAGTCAAGATCCCTTCCAATGCTCTATTGGTGACTTCCACTTGCCCATTTGCTTGAGGATGATAGGGGGTGGAAGTCCTCTTCTTGATTTTGTGATGAGCGAGTAGGTCTTCAATTAAGTTGGAGGTGAACTGGCTTCCTTGATCGGTGACTAGCTCTCTTGGGTAGCCAAATTTGTAGAAGATGTTTTCTCTTAAGAACTCGGCCACCTTTTCTTCTGTCGCTGCTTTGATTGCCTTGGTTTCTGCCCACTTTGTCAGGTAGTCTGTGCACACGATGATGTAAGAACTTTGCCTCGAAGGAGGATTGATTGGACCCACAAAATCCATACCCCGCTTCTCAAATGGCTCAAGAGTCACTTGAGGTTGGAGAGGCATTTCGTCCCTTGGAGTCGGTTTCCCCATCCTTTGGCATCGGTCACATTGGCTGATATACCTTCTGACATCTTGATGAAGCGTGGGCCAATAGTAGCCTGCCTGCAGGATTTTGAAGGCAGTCCTTTTGGCTGCAAAATGTCCTCCACAAGGCCCGTCATGACAGGTTAGGAGGATATCAAAGACTTCCTCCTCCCTTACACAATGCCTTAAGATCTGATCAGGGCCAAGCTTGAACAGGTTGCCCCCGATCCAAGTGAATGAGGCACTCTTCCTTATGATCCTGCTCTTCTCCCTTGAGGATAGGTGCGGAGGGAACTGTGCTGAGACAAGGTAGTTTTCTATATCAACAAACCATGGAGAGAGTATTGAGATAGCAAACAGGTGTTCATCTAGCATCTGGTCATCCACTGTTCCATCCTCTTCTGCAGGTAAATCCAATCTAGACAAAAAGTCAGCAACAACATTTTCTTTACCTGGTTTGTCAACGATAGTCAATTCAAACTGCTGCAACAAAAGTAACCATCTAATAATACGAGCATTCACATCTGGTTTATTCATTAAATATATAATCGCAGCATGATCAGTATGCACAAATGTTTGATATCCAGTGATATAATGTCGGAATTTGTTCAGTGCACGGACCACGGCCAAGAATTCTTTCTCAGTTACAGTGTAATTCAGTTCTGCCTTGGATAAGTTTTTGCTGACAAAGTAGATGGCATATGGAAGTTTTTGTTCAACTTGTCCTAAGGCTGCCCCTATGGCTTTATTTGAGGCATCAGTGTGGATGTGGAAAGGTAGGGCCCAGTTTGGACCTCTCAAGATTGGGGCAGACACCAACTTGTCCTTTAATTCATTCAGAGCCTTCTGACAATCGTCAGTCCATTTAAACTCAACATCTTTTGCCAAGAGGCTAAACAATGGCGAGGCTAGCTTGCTGAAGTCTTTAATGAATCTCCTATAATACCCTGCTAATCCTAAGAAACTTTGAACATCTCTTACCTTCTGAGGAGGTGGAACCTTCTTGATGAGAGCAATTTTGTTAGGATCCACCTGTAACCCTTGGCAAGAAATGGTATGGCCTAGCACGGTCCCTTCAGTCATCAAGAATTCACAATTTTCAGGACTAAGGGACAGGTTCATCTCAATGCACTTGGTTAGGACTTTTCCCAGATTGGACAATGCTTCTTGGAAGTTGGACCCATAAGGAGTGAAGTCATCCATATAGATTTCCACCGAATCATGGACCAGCTCAGAAAAGATGCTCAAGACGGCTCTCTGGAAGGTGGCAGGAGCATTGCATAGTCCAAAGGGAAGAACTCGGTAAGCAAAGGTACCCCAAGGACAAGTGAAGGTGGTCTTATCTTGGTCTTCCGGGCTGATTTGGATCTGGTTATACCCGCTAAACCCATCCAGGAAAGAGAAAAACTTCTTTCCTGCTAGTCCATCCAACACTTGATCTATGAAGGGTAGAGGAAAATGGTCTTTCTTGGTGGCCTTGTTCAGTTCTCGGTAGTCCACACAGATTCTCCACTTCCCGTTTTTCTTGGGAACCAACACCAAAGGGGACACCCATTCGCTATCCGAGATGGGGTAAATGAATCCGGCATCCAACAGTTTTTGTAATTCCTCCTTGACGATGTCCTTAAGGGCTGGATTCATTCTCCTTTGGGGTTGCCTAACCAGTTTACAGTCTTCTTTGATGTAGATGTGATGGGTACAGACTGAAGGATGGAATCCTTTCATCTCCTTATAGCTCCAAGCAAAAGCATCTAGATGACTGGCCAACAGACTACACAGCTCCTTTTCCTGGGAAGGAGATAGGGAGGAGCTGATCTTTAACGTTCTCTCAGGGTCGAACTCCACATTTTTGACTCTGGGAGTGACAGGGTCGGTCACACAAAGGTCCACTGAGGTGCTGGCTTGGGCATCCTCCACCAATTCCTCTAAGGACAATGCACTAGGAGGTGGAGTCTGGATCAATGTCTCAATCAAATCATCCTCTGTTGGGAGGCCTCCCCTAGTGGTGTCTAGGGTGCACAAAGGTGCTGAGTACACCTCACCCTCTTCTCCTTCCTCCAACCAAAGTGGTAAGTCATGCTCTAATAAGGGTTGGGCAGGAGGGTACAGGACTAGCTGCTTGGACATAGGACCATTTTTGATGGTCATGTTTCCTGCACAACAGCTTATGTAAGCATCTGCAGTGGCTAACCAAGGCCTTCCCAAAATAAGAGGGTATCCAGTAAGCTTTGCCTTTGGTTGCAGAACCAAAACGTCTGCAGGGTACTCCCAAGAGTCAACAGAGACCAAGACATCCTCTACAATCCCTTCGGGAGTCACGGTGGAGCGATCTGCTAGTTGTAGGACTGTCGAGGTCTTTCTCAGGGAACCCTGAAGGTTGAGTTTGAGCATGGTATCTCTGGTCATCACATTAATGGCAGCCCCCAGATCAATCAATGTGTGAGGTATGATGGTGCCGTTGATGTGGACATCCACTACGGGACTCCCAAAATCTAGATACTTTGGGCAGATGGCCTGCCCCAACATAAGATCAGACAGTTGTCCTATGACATTGATGGTTGAAGCATCTCTTTTTCGCCTACCTGGGTGTCTGAAGCACTTTTCCTTAACCAATTTGTTGTATATCGGTACATCTTTGAAGGCTTGGAGAAGTGGTATTCTCACACACAACTGTTTGAGTTCTCCCAGAAGCTCATCCTCCTCTGGGTTGGGTTGTGTGGTGGCCGTTAGTCTCTCAGGAAAGGGTGGAATGGCCTTTGGTTCACTTTCCTGTTTATCTTTGTCGTCCTCTGGGGGAGGAGGTTGGCGATCCGGAAGAGTCTTTCCAGATCGCAGATTGATCTCCTAGATCTCCACAGCATAGGTAGGGCATGATGTTTCCCCAGTATATACCTACTGGGCCTGTCTGTTGTTGGGGTTCGGGTTCGGTTGAGCAGGAATTTGGGGTTGCCTTGGAGGAGCAGGAGGTAATGGTTGTGGTTGAGCTGGTGGTGGAGGCAAAATGGCGGGAGGAGTATTGTACTGGGGCCTCCACCCCGATTGAGGTGCATTCCACTGAGGATGTGGCTGGGCATGTGAGTGAAACGAAGGAGTAGTGGGCTGAGTATGGTACTGAGGCGGGTAAGACCATGGAGGAGGTATAGACCAGGAAGGATGAACAGGGGGTCCCCAGGAAGGCATAGGAGCGGATTGGTTGGGGCTGTAATAAGCTTGGGGTGTCCCTTGCATCCCTTGTTGGTAAGGTCTAGGTCCATGTGGCCTCCTTTGGTTGAGGAAATAGAGAGGTTCAGTGGGCGCTTCTGTCCCTTGATACATGGCTTTAAGCCCAGGTAAGGTTGGACATCGGTTTGTGGGGTGGTCCTCCTCACAGACAAAACATACCTCAACCGAATGTAATAGACACTCGTTCTTAGGGTGTTTCCTTGTACACCTAGGGCAGAAGATAGCCAAAGCCCTCTCAGCTTCCTCTTTCTTCTGCTGGATTCAGAATGTATCAAGTTGCATGGCGATGGTCTGTCTCACCTCACTCTTGAGGTCCTCTAATTGATTTGCAAACTCATGTTTGGAGAAAGGAATACCAGCTGAGAGGAGGTTTCCTCTACCTCTTTTCCGGGCTGCCCTAGAGTGGTTTCTAAACACAGTCTTTATGTCCTCATAAGGCAGTTGGTAAATATCTCCTCCAGCTAGCTTGTGAAGGGTATCTAAGAGGTCTTCCGGGATACCTCGGAGCAGGACCAACTTAAGAGATTCAGGGTCAAGTGTGCACCTGGCCTGTTTATAGCTAAGTTGGAACCTTTCCTCGTAATCTTCTAAAGACTCATCATTCCCCATGGTCATCCGAAATATTTCTCCCTTGGTTTCCTTGGACCTACAGTAGTCCTGGTATTTGGTATTGAAAGCTTGCTACATCTGGGCCCAAGTGGTGATACTGTTCCCAGGTAAGCCCATGAACCAGCGTAATGCTGCATCCTTAAGGGTAGAGGGGAAGAGTTTCAGTTTTTGCTCATCTTCGGTATAGTCATAGGTTCGACAAAGGACGGAAAACTCAAACAGGAAGGTATCAGGGTCTTCAGTAGTCAGTCCATGGAAGTGAGGTAAAGCGGAGGGGCTGATGTTCTTCATTTTCATGTCTCCATTGGTCTCTCGGATGGGGAAGGCACCTTCAATTCTCTCATCTTCTCCCCTATTTTCAGCCATAGCTTCAGATGGGGTGTTCTCTAACTCTTCTTCTGCTATAGGATCTTCGTATATCTCAGGAGGTTCGCCTATAGGTTCTTCTGGATCACTGTCACCAAAGAAGAGAGAAGGGTGGCTCAGTGATGTGGTGGGGGTGTTGGGTAAGAATTTGCCTGTTTTATCTCGATTTCTACGAGGCATGAAATGAAAAGACTTCTGATTGCTTTTGTTTTTTTTCTGGTACCTCCAAAACTAAAACAGATTGAACTGCCACTAACTATCTTGCTGAAATGGAAATGCGGAATTGAAATGAACGCATGAAAGAACTAATCTATTTTGCTCAAATGAAATTGCAGGAATGAAATGCTAAGCTATGCTTGCAGAATTGAAATGCTAATCTACGCTTGCAGAAATGAAATTGTGGAATTGAAGTGTTAATCTATGAAAGCAGGAAATGTCTATGGTACTTTTGCAGAAAGGAAATTGCAGAATGGAAATGAAATACTACTTAGCAGAAGGCGAGAATAGGAAAGTAGAAGAAAAGCAACAATCATCAATACTCTGACAGTTCCCCGGCAATGGCGCCAAAAAGATGGTGGGCTTCAGTATTGTAGCAATAATGCTACAACTCCTGGAGCTTCCTTCTTTAGTTTTATCAACCCGGTAGTTTGTAACAAACTTGGAAGCGACGGTCCTGTATGCACAAGTACTAGCTCTTGCCACAGCTGTCACTTGGTCAGTTCGCACAAGTCTGGTAGGGGCTCAAGCCAAGTTCTATGAGCTCTTAGAAGAAGCTTTTTAACTGATGGACGAAAGCTAATCTCAAAAGAAGCTAATCTAATTGCAGAAAGGAACTGAAAGCCAACAAGAAACGCAAACCCTAATTCTACCAGCTAGTCTTACTGATGCAGAGATGGGGATGCAAACTACTGAAAGAGATGCTATTACTTCTATGAAGGTGACATACATGTTTCTAAACTACCTCTATCTGAAGAAAACATCTTTTTGTATTTTTGTTTCAATTATTAGAATTATCATGCATGTGCTTTTTAACTAGCTTTTTACTGTTCAGAGGTGGATCAAGGAGGAGGAAGGCTTGAAAAAGGTTGGGAAAGTTCAGAGAGGGTCTAAGGGGTCCCTAACACCCTTCCAGAGAGTTTCACAAAGTTTGGCTACCAAGAGACCGCGTTTATGAGCTTCTACAGGAAGTCTGCAGGGGTTCTACAGGATGTTTCAGAACTTCTATAGGATGTTCAGTAATTCCTACAGGATGTTCTACAATCGGGTTTTTGGGTGATGAGTGAGTGGAAGAGGCTGCATGGGTGGATAGGGAGGTAGGAGAGGGGTTTGTAATGACTTAGTGACAGAGAGATGAGATGATGAGGGGGTGTGCTAAGCTAGTTTGTCTAAAGGAGGGTAGAGGGAATGGAAGGCCGAAAAGGGAGGATAACGTGGGCAGTAGAGTAGCTGAGAGACAAGGGGTCTAATTGGGAGATGAGTAGTTGGCCTGGGCAAGGCTTAGAAGGATGAGAGGGTGAGGGAGTAGCACTGCACAGTGTAAACTGAACCAAATCATCCACGTCCTGCACATAATCAAAACATTCTTAACTGTTTAATGGAACCAATGAACAACAACGTTATTTCTAAGGAAAACCATGTATGGTACCGAAGCAAAGAAACATTCCAAGAGGTCTGAACGCATGGAAAACTTCTACAAACAAAAATATTGCACCACAGATTGCATGTATTCGTAAACCAATGTTTTTGGTGGGTAGCACTGTCTGCAATTCCAGCCCCTAGAAAGAGGTGAAAATGAGTGTGCAAGCAACCCTTTTCTGGAACTTTTATCAACTCCAATCTCTTCACTTTATTCTAAATAGCTGAAGCAACTCTATCTTCTAACAATGACCTACTTAACCACACCAAGAAATATAACTCAACAAACTGCGTTTCAAATGCAAGTAAATAAAACCATAATGCTGAAAGAAAAGATAACAATACAGAAGAAGGAGGCCTTAGGCTCTCAGGTTGGGCCCAACCCCGAGAGCTATGGCTCCTTTAAAATCTCATAACTGAGATCAAATCTGACTGCTTTCCATTAAAAAATAATAATCATAAGTCAAAGAGCATGACAATAATGGCTACAAAAGAGCAAAACTAAGCTAGCAACTCGTAGTGCAGGATGTGCAACAATGTTTCAAAAGTCCTTTTCGAAGGCTAAAGACTTATCATTTATACATCACAAGGCCCCAAGCTGGCCTCCTAAATCAGTGGGACTTGGCTGACCAAACTAGGAGTGAACTGCTGCTTCCTCAAAATCTGTTTGGCTGTCTTCTAATCCGGTTGTGGTGGTTGTTGGAGCTCGGAGTTGGGGGTGAAGATCCCGAGGAAGGCCATTTAATGCTGTGGACAACCCTCATACGAATCCTCAACCCCATCTTGGCTGTCTCTTGGTCCTTATCTGCTCAGTTTTGTTCCAATCATGTGTCAAAAAACCTGAAATGAGCACATGTTAGCCACCTAGGAATAGTGACTGCCCTTATTCGTACAAATGAGATAAACATACTAAAAAATGATGCATAAGTTATGAAAAATGAAGGATTGAGCAAAGGTAGTTAGGCCAAATGATCCCAAAATGTTACCAAATTTGGGGCTCATCAATAACCTCACACCTATAGGAATAGGAACCTTCACCGGTTTACTATCCTGCATATTAAACCTATGCAATATTGTCTTGACATACTTCCTCTAGTTTAACCAGAGCTTCCTCTTTTCCCGATATCTTTTAATTTCCATGCCCAAAATATAGTTTATAGCACCAAGATCTTTCATGTCGAATTTGGAGGACAATTGGGTCTTCAAATCCTGGATAACTTCTTTGTCATTTCCAACCAACAGCATATCATCCGCATACAATACTGGATAAATAACACGGTCATGAATTAATTTAAAATACACGCAATGATCTGCTTTGCTTCTGGTGAAGCCAAGTCCCTGTATAAATGTATCAAATTTCTGATACCACATCCTTGGTGATTGTTTTAACCCATATAGAGACTTCTTTAACTTACATACCAGTTCTTTCTTACCCTTCACCGCAAAGCCTTCAGGTTGCTTCATGTAGATCTCCTCTTCCAGATCCCTGTGAAGAAATGTTGTCTTTACATCCATCTGTTCTACCTCAAAATCAAAAGCAGCAACAACAAATAAAAGTAATCTAATAGAAGTTACCTTGGCAAAAGGAGAAAAAATATCACCAAAATCAATTCCTGGCAACTGAGAATAACCTTTTGCTACCAACCGAGCTTTGTATTTCTCCACTTTTCCTTATGCATTTGTCTTCTTTTTGAACACCCATTTGTTGCCAATGGGCTTCCTTCCAGCCGACAACTCCACCAGATTCCAAGCCTCATTTTTGTGCAAAGATGCCATTTCATCGACCATGGCCTCTTTCTAGAGTTTTCCATCCTCTGAATCCACTGCTTCCTTCACAGTTCTGGGATCATCATCAGTAAAAAACAAAGAAAAATTTGAATAGAAAGCAGATGGACTATACCTTTCTAGCTGCCTTCTTTCTCAAACTAATCTTCTCACATTCAGAGTTTGTGGCTCTTCATCTTCTGATTCCTCCTTTGCTGTAGAGTCTAATTCTTCCTCCTTTAGCTCAAAATCTATCTTCTCAGGTTCCTTTGGTTGGAATTCATGTTTAATAACATCTTTCACCTCTCTGAACACCACATCTCGGCTGTACATAACCTTCCTTGTTACTGGGTTCCAAAGCTTATAACCCTTTAAACCATCCTTATACCCAATAAAGATGCACTTTTCAGATTAACTATCCAACTTTGTTCTTTTCTCCTTTGGAACATGTACATATGCATCACATCCAAATACCCTTGGATGTGAAAGAGAGGGTTTCTTACCAGTCCATACCTCTTGTGGAGTCTTATCCTCCAACGCTGATGAAGTTGACCTGTTGACTAGGTAACATGCAGTATCTACCACCTCTACCCAGAATTCTTGTCCTAACCCGACACCACTAAGCATGCTTCTTGCCCTTTCCATCAACGTCTTGTTCATTCTTTCTGCAACTCCATTTTGTTGTGGTGTATATGGAGTAGTCTTCTGCCGTGCTATACCACACTTCTTGCAGAATTCTTCAAATTCCTTACTGCAAAAACCTCCACCATTATCTGTCCTCAGCACCTTTATCTTCTTCTCTGTCTGGTTTTCCACTAGAGCCTTAAATTCTTTAAACCTATCAAAGACTTCAGATTTCTTCTTAAGGAAATATATCCATGTATTCCTTGAGAAGTCATCTATAAATGATACATAGTACACAGACTTACCCAGTGATGGAACCTTCACAGGTCCAAACACATCACTGTGCACAAGCTCTAATATATGTTTTTCCCTCTTACCACCAGATGGGAAACTCACGCGATTCTGCTTCTCGTATACACAATTTTCACAGAAATCAAAATCCAGAGAGATATTACTCATACCTTCTACCATAGATTTACCATGAAGTATTCGAAAGCCCTTCTCTCCAATATGTCCAAGCCTTTGATGCCACAACATGGTCTTTTCTCCAGAGACCACTAGATTTTCTGCTCCACTTTCAGGAACCATTGAACTGTTGCACCCATCAACAACAATGCTACCTTGCAGCTTCAACTTTACTTTTCCATGACCAATGATTTTAGCCTTCCTGTCATCCCCCAAGAAGACATTACCACCATCATATTTCTCATACTCACAGAACCACTCTCTATGGGGAGTGAAGTGAAAGGATGTACCTGAGTCAATCAACCATGACTCATGATCTACATGTGTACTTGAAGAAGCCAAGTACACATCCCCACCTTCATCTAAGGTGGTTTTCGCCTCTGCAAAAGGAGCCTCATCAGATCCCTTTCCTTTGTCAAGAGCTTTAGATTTACAGTCCCTTTTGAAGTGGCCTTCCTTTCCGCATTTCCAACACACCACCTTTACGGGTTTTCCTGCAGATATAGATCTCCCTCTAGATTTAGATCTCCCACTTGATGACTTATTTTTATTTCTATTCTGGGACCGTCCTCGTACAGACAAGGCATCACCATTTTGGCTCTGCATATTTTTTCATCTCATCTCCTCCGTCAGCAAGGTTGAGACTATTTCATCAAACTATAAGGCATTTGCATTGCTACCTATTGCAATAACTAGACTATCCCATGAATCTGGTAGAGAACACAACAAACTGATGCACTTATCTTCATCTGAAATTTTAATATCAATAGATGCTAACTGACTTACCACAGTATTAAATGCGTTCAGATGCTCTGTCACCGAGTCTTCATCTTTCATCCTCAAGTTATACAACTTTTTTGGTAGGAATAGTTTATTCACTAGAGACTTAGATTGGTACAAAGTCCCTAACTTGTCCCACAAAGCCTTTTTTGTAGCTTCCCCTCATACATTTAGCAATACTGAATCTGAGACACACAATCATATTGTGCTCTTTGCCTTCCGATCCAACTTCTTCCATTCTTCATCATACACTCTCGTTGGTTTAGTACCTGGATCTACCGCGATCCACTGATCTTTATCCACCAACAGATCCTCCATCTTGATTTTCCACAACTCAAAACTCTGACCATTAAATTTCTCGATCTCTATCTTTCCACTCCTCGCCATCTTCTTTCACCACCAGAATCGATCTCACAGATCTCCCACTGAATAGGGTCTACCATAGGCCTGAGCGAAACCCTTCAGCAACAAAGGCGTCCCCTTGAAGCCAAATCTACTTTGATACCAGATGTAGGTTTTAACCCCGTACAAAAATTACCTGCATACGAATTCTAAAACACAGAAAAATAAATAATGTGAGAGTAGAACACATAAAACACATATACACAAAGATTTTCCCTTAGATCCCAAAACCGAGACTACCAGGTTGATTTTTCATTATGTTCCTTTCAATGTTATAATACATATTTATACATGTCGAAGCATCCAATACCATGGACCAAAAATGATTGCGTCCAATACCATGGACTGAAAACCATCGCATCCAAAAAACATGTGCGAAAATCATGCACAAAACCATAGGTGGGTTCGCCCAACCTAACATAGGGTCCAAAACCAAAATTTTCAGGGGCGCTGCCCCGGACACCATAAAGTGGGGTTATGGGTGGCCCTCAAACCCCCTGTTAACTACGTGGAAAGAATATAACACAACCCAACATGTTTTTCTATACCATAGTCCAAACTAGGCGATGCCTGTGAGGTATCGTAAAACATGCTTATCTTCCTTCCAAAAAAAATTGGTTGGCCTAAACATAACTTGCCTTAGTTGGTTGAATGGATAACACATATCTGGTCATGTGTTCAAAAGGTACAAGAGTGAACCCACTAGCTGCCGACAAATGCTAGCATCCACTTCCCCACCTGAAGTGACATCGTCCTTCCTCCAGTTGGTTGCTAGATGTGTCTCCATGGGTTTTCAACTATCCAAGTGGAATTTGTGAAGTATCTCATTCACATACTTTCCTTCAGAGACAAATAGTTCCCCATTACCTTTCCATAATTCCAACCCGAGGAAGTAGTGCATGAGACCCATTTCCTTCATTTCAAATTCTCTTGCACGGTCCTACTTGAAAGATCTGATTAGTTTTTCATCACCATTTAAAATCAAGTCATCAACATATAAAACAATAATGATCAATTTACCTTGTACCAAGATATGATAGAGGTTTGCATCCGCCTCACTTTTCCTGAAGCCTAAACCAGTGAGATAACTATCAATCTTGGAATACCAAGCACGAGGTGCTTGTTTGAGATTGCATAACACTCACTTGATTTTGCACACATGAAACCATCAATAAAATTAACAAGGCCTTATGGTTGCTCGATGTACACCTCCTCCTTAAGAAGTCCATTGAGGAATTTTGTTTTTACATCCATCTAGTGGATCTTCCACCCCATCTCCATATCTAAAGAAAGAATTGATATAATGGATGAGTACCTTTCCACAAGACAAAAGGTCTCCTCATAGTTAATCCATTCAACTTTAGAGTACACCTTGGAAAAAAATCTATCCTTACACCACGAGGGCTTCACTCAATGAACCTCTAACGTATCACGTGCGTTCGTGGCAAACTAAACAATACCGTTAATTTGACTAAATATTGGAAAATACCTCTAAAAATCACATTATTTAAACCCCTACCAATACAAACCTAATACATCATCCCAATTTAAAAAACTGCTACTTTCATTAAATATTGTAGGTATCCATTTTTTTCATTAACATTTTTTATACCCCTTTATATTTTTTCATTAACTTTGAGCTTCTTTTTTATACTTGCCAATTTAAAAACCCTTTATCCCCTATTATATGCTTAATATAATATGTCTTTTTTCCTGAATATATATCCCCCAATATGAAGCCATGTGGTATGGTATTTCTCGCCCTAATGAAGAACCCGTGCCTTATACTTCTCTATGCTTCCATATGCTTCCTGATTCACCTTGAAGATCCATATCAAACCCACAACTTATTTATCTGCTAGTCTTAGGGCCACTTCCCAAACATTGTTCTTTACAATGGATTCATATTCCTCCACCATTGCATCAACCCATATAGGTTTCTTTACTGTTTCCTCGAAATAGGATGGATCAGTTTGTACAAGCTTAGTCATTAGAGCCATGTAGCTAGTGTATCGATTAGGTGGCCTCCCCTTCCTACGCTCATTTGAAGGAGCACCCAAATTTTCCCTCACATCTTGCACATCTCTCTCAACTCCCTTGGTTCTTTTCTCACCCTCTCCTCCATTATTATCATGCACAAAATTCGATGATGACTCTGATTCTGCAAATAGACTATTGTGTTGCATGCCTCAGCCCATAAATGCATAGGTTGGCATCGGTCATGCAACATTGCCCTTGCTTCTCCCACAATTTTATTGTTCTTTCTCTCAATCACCCCATTCTGTTGTGGGTTGTGGGGTGCTTCCAAATCTTATCGAATGCCTTCTTTTGCACATATGTTTTTCAATTCATTCGACACATACTCACCTCCATTATCATTCATGATAGCCTTCACCTTCTTGCCAGTTTCTTTCTCAACGAGTGCCTTGAATTCTTAGAGCTTGGAGAATTTCTCATCTTTCTTCCACATGAAGAAGATACAACACTTTTGTGAGAAGTCATCAATAAAAATGACAAAATATTTGTGCCTAGTAGTGGAGGCTATCGAGAAAATTCCATAGACATTAGAGCGAATCCTTCCAAGGACTGCATGTGATTTATTTTCCTGATCATGGAATGTGGATTTTGTGTACTTCCACAAAGTACATCCTTTGGGAACATCTTGCTACTTAAATGATCCTTTAGGGAGGCCTGTGGTTATGTGTTACAAAATCTTTTGGGTGCCATGATGCAAATGACTAAGTCTTTTATGCCAAAGTTCACCAACATCATGACTCTACACCTTCTTTTCCTTACTGCTTAATGCAACACAATCCTCCAAAGTTAGATTATATAGGTTATTCACATGAACCTCAATCTACTTCACCTGTCCCATGTTTATACATCTTAGGAATGTCTTTCCTTTATTGAAGATCACATCATAACCATGGTCTTCCAAAAATACAAGAGAGATGAAATTTTTCTTTAGGTCTGGAACGAACATGACATCCTTGAGCTTGATAGGGGATCCCAACTCCCTCTAAAAGGTTACAATACTAATCCTAGTCACACCATACCTTCTGTCATCCCCCATATCAATGTGCATCTACAAATATTTTTCTTTCAGGTCATTCAAAAAGTCTCTACACCCTGTCATGTGGAACAATTCTCTTGAGACCAAGTACCACAAGCTCCCCATCATCATGTTGGCCTTGCATGTAATGAGGGTAAATTCAAGATCGAACTATGAAACCAAGGCTTCATATGCCACTCCTTCTAAGCTATTATTGCTTGCATTTTTTTGGACACTTTGTGGCATAGTGCCCGAATTCATGAAATGGAAGCATTTAATTTGTGGAAAAATATTTCTTCTTGTATCCTTAAATTATTCTGGCATCAAATCTTTCTCTTTTCTTTTCTACCGACAATGTCTCTTAGTTGTAAGAGTAGATAGATTCTCATGAATGCTTGTTCTTCTCTCTAGAGTACTTAGCGGAGTTCCTCCTCTCACTGCTATCTTCACTTGCATGCCTATAACTCTTCCTAGATTTTCAACCTTTCATACCTTTCATCCCCAGTTCATGCTTCCAAAGTCTTGATGGACTCTAATGAAATTGTACTTTCTTAGGTAGGTAACACCTAACTCATGTTGCTTTTGTCTTTACAAGTCTAATAGGCTTTGCAGTATTATTGTGTTTACTTTTTACTACCTCTCTTAAGCTTTAACAATTTTCTCATTGTCAACCTCAAAACTTCTCAACTCAACTCTTAAACTTCTAAGGGCGTCCATAAAGTCAAGGAAGTATTTATCTCTCCTCTTTCCAACTAAGTCTTCAGTGTTGGGATTTATCAATGTTGTACTACACCATTCTGCTGCCCACCCCTTTAATCTCTTATTTCCCTTGGTGTCTTCATATGTATTATTACATACACATAACTATTAGCCAAACCAAAATACAAATAAACATAATTATCCATCACCTTGGCATAATTACAATAAGCATGTTGATGTGAAACCAAATGAAACATTAAATCTCATGTTAGTATGCTAGTTAGAAAACAAAATAATATATTAGCAATCTATGATGCCAACATTCAAAATGGTTATAATTCTAAATAAATACACATATTCACATATAATAAATTATCAAAATAGTCATGATTCTCTGCAAGGAAAAATCTAGGGGATAATACTCACAAGGAGGCTAATTTTTCATGATTTTTCAAAAATGAAAATTCGCCAATTCCCATTTTTTCTAAACATTATTCACCTAAATTTTATAGTGTCATATTATTTTACTTTAAATATTGCCACAAATTTATAGAGAATAAATACAAAATCCTTAGAAATTATCTAATTTTAAAATATGTTACTAAATATTTTACAACTTACATATTAAGGACCAGTAAGATTCGCCAATTTTTCTAAACATTAAGATAAATTTCCATCCTTAAAACTTTCCCCGATTCTCTATAGAGATTCTAATCATTATATTTCTATGCCCATGTAGGCTGAGTGTTGAACTTAGGCACTCTAATATCCACTGTAATGCTCTCTTCCACCCTCTTATATTGTCTTAGCCTATGGAAAGTGTTACTTATGATTTAACTCGACCTCCATGGTCTCAATACAAAGATAGGGTTACAAAAATCATTTGTTTCCAACTTCTTCAAACTCCAAAATAAATACCACCATTGTGATCATCTTCTTATAATATTTCCAATGATATCAAATTTATCTCAATCCAACTCCCAAATTGAAAGTTTTTCCTTTTTAAAGTTTAACCAATTAACCCTTTCCATGTTAGCAGGACACTGCCATGTGGCACCCATGCGTGACCCACATGACTTTTCCATGTCACCCTAAATAGTTCATGTCACTTGTGGATCCATCATGGCACCTACATGGCCATAGTCATGCCTTCGTGGTTCTTTCCATCTCATCCTAATTTGTAGTTTTGTTGTAGCTCGTTTTTCGCTGTGTTAAAAATTAATAAAAAATATATATATATATATATATATATATATATATATATATATATATATATATATATATATATATATATATATATATATATATATATATATATATATATATATATATATATATATATATCTCAAAAAATCATATATACATAAAAATAAAAAAAGAGAGGAGAAAATACATTTAAAACAAGTTTTTGGTGATTTCTTTAGAAAGGATAATGTGGGACCAAGAATGATGTAGGATAAAAATCAGTGTTATATGGAGCAGTGGGTCTCAATGGAAAAAAAGATTAAATGTCAGACAGATTTAGAGCACAATGTTGTCTGTGGAATCGAGCCTTCCCCATACAAGAGACTCAACACGACGAAGAGCACAATGGTTATGGGGATGAGTGCCCCCATAAAAGGTTTGGCGAAATTACCACCATTCCCTAATCAAAGGTGCAAATCATTTGTGGCATCACGTCGCGATGTAAACACTTACCACCATTGGTGCCTCCGTGAGTGGTAAGTGGAATTCATTGAAGTATACAATAGATGATCACGTTTCTATAGTAAGCGAGCTTGATTGTTATACGATACCACCTGCCATATCACTTTTCCACCTCATCTGACACCTCACCCCACATCTCCACATCATCACTGCCACGTCACACCTCCACGTCATCAATGCGACACCATGTATTACATTTGTCACTTCTCCATTTAATTCTATTTTTCCTTTTTTTTTTCCCCATTTACCCATAAAACCCATTTTTACGCTCACAATAATTCATTTGTTGTTTACTATGGAATGTACCAAAGTACATCTGTACCCTCCATCTCACTAGTTTAAAGACGAACATCAACTAAGAGTTTCCAAGTATTTATCCATTGTATACACTTCCTCAATTATTTTAAAATCTGAAAACCTATGTAGTTTTTTCTGTAACCCACATTCCACTCATGGACACAGAAAGGGACATTTATTATCTCGTTAGTAGGCTAAACCTTATGAAGTTGTGTCAAAATGTTATAGTTGGTTAATTACCATCACCTATGTACTCTAGAGTTGTAAAATCTGGATTGTTCTCTGCAATTGTTCCTCAAACACATTCTTTCCTAGAATTCATTACCTAGTTGACTTCTTGACTTTATCCTCAAAAATTATTTTGGATGAATTCACTCGAGGAAAAAATCTTCCAAGTCTTTCCCTTGTTAATTTAGCAAGCCCTAGATTTTCCACAGTCTAACCATTATAGTTCATTTTCTAAAGAAACCCTAGTAGCTAGTTTTCAAAATTTGTCTAGAGAAGATTATGACAAGTTATCTTTCCATATCATGCCACCTAGACACATTTTATCTCTAAAGCCATCGTTGTTTCCTCTAGATAGTTTTTTTGAAGATGTTAAACAAATACAAGTAATTGCCAGGCTTTTAGGAAAAGAAAATACCTTTATTATTTATCAGGAAGTCACAGGAATGTTCAATTTGATTATGCAACATGATGTAATTCTTTATATACCAACTTTATGGGAGGGCTCTGTGAATTCTCAATCCTCAAAATTGAATCTAACTGGTTGTTTCAGATTCCCATCTTTGTTGGTATACTTATTCCTCTATGTCCATGTAGAGAAATTTATGCATTTAAGCTTGAACATAATGGATCCTCATAAAATAAAAGATTTAGTGATAAATTGGACTGAAATTGTATGAATTCATCGTAACTATGAGGGATTTTCATATTTCATTGCCTCTTTTATGTCAGTTTTCTACTCCACTACAAAAAATTTTGTTCTACCTTGCCTCTTGCCAAGAGCCCAATCCTTTTTATAGTTGAGTAGAGATGTCAAAGTGGGGGACTGGCTTGCATTTGGGGATTATACTGAGATTAGGTTATATGGACTAGAAGTTACCCCTTATAGGCTCCCATCTTTTCTACTAATGAGATTATTTTCACTAGAGTTTATTAGGCAAATTTTGAATGTAAACCAAGTCTATTTTGTTCCAGAAAAGAAGGGATACTTATTCAAGTTTCCCAAGAATGTTGGTCCTTTTATTGTTAATAACAGACAAGCTATGGAGGAAGTGGAAAAAATTCTTCAAGACATGTAGTTTCAGCTTGAAGGAGATAAATGGTCCTATGACCCTCATCAAATTATTTCAAGAAGAAGGGTGGATAATTCCTATGCCCCATATGTACATGAATCTAGACCTAAAGTTGAAAAATTGGCTAATGGTGGTCAATCACTAGCATAGAAAGTGATGGAAGTTGAAACTCCTCACCCTACAAAGAAAGGATTAAAGATAGGGATTACATATGTCATTGATTTGGATGATGAGACTAGCCACAATTCTAAAAAATATAAATTAAATAAGAAGGAAGAGGAATCTAGCCTTTGGTGGAAAGTTATTCTTTTGGAGGTGGTTTCCAATTACATTTGGGAGATGTAAGATTCATACCTTCATCTCTTATTCCAGAAGAAGTTGGGAAAACTTATTTTCTATTTTAAAGGAGTGATCCGAATTGGATCCTAAAGAACTCTCTAAGTTTTCATAACTCTGTAAAATTCATGCCAAAGTTTCAAAGACTTACAAAGGTCGAGCTTATCAGAAATATCCTCGAACAGTTGTAATTTGTGAGTAGCGCCAAGCAACGAGGACCCTCTGTCAATCGCACCGACCATTGGCCCATGGTAACGCGTGATGCCACGAAATAGCGAAATAGGAAGCCTTTTTGAGAAACGGGGGAGGTTTCTGATATACGATTAGTGACAAGTCGCTAATCACATATCATTGGGAAAACCCCTCAGAGAAGAAAAATCCCCGAGCGACCCAGACTTGGAAAGTAAAAAACCGTACAGAATTCGTCAATTCCATCAGAGGCGGGTCCCACACGAAAACCAGTAGAATATCGGAAGGGCTTCAAGTGGTAAGCGGTTTCAACCGAGTCCTGCCTGATGCCACACACTGGGTGCCACACATCCGGTAGAAGAGAGAGAAAACCGCTCACATTAGATGGGTAAACGTCATGCAACTTACCTGCCCGATATGGATGGAGACTGTAGGATCTAGAGGCTCTAGATCGATGGAATACATACGATTCGATGGATGACTGGATTCAATGGGGTAAATAGGCTGAATTGTATAAAGGTTTGAAGTTTAGCATGAATGATGAGTTAGCAAAGGAATCATGTTTGCGGGCATTCTGGGAAGTTAAATGAAAATAATAGTAGTTCAAACATTTCCAAGAGAACTGACACTCAGTTTGTTATGAAACAGGTGGCCACCTCCCTGTAAGGCATTACACAGTGATGATGACGAAGAACAAAGGAATTCAAATGGACAGAGGCAGGAGAACCAGACCCCCCGGGAAGTGGAAATGAACAGTCAGAAAGCAGATTGGCTTTAAAGCCACGAACTAACAGAAACAAAGCAAGTAGTGAGAAAAGAGAGTAAGAAAGCTAAGAGAAAAGAATAGAGAAAGTAAGTCGAGTTGACCTGTAGAGCAAAGGCAGCATTGAGACAGAGCCAGAGAGAGAGTCATAGAGTCTGTGAACTCTAGAGAAGGCTTGAGAGGTTCAAGCAAACTCTTCTGTATATAGCCTGTCATGTATGAGTCTCAGATTGGGCTCATACTATTGTGACCAATAGAGGTCGAGCTTCAGTAAGGAGAGTCTGTGTACTCTAGAGACTTGGGGGATCCAAGTCCAATCCTACTAATTTATATCTATTGAGTGAGACTCAAATTGAGCTCACTGTTGTAAAAGTCTGCCTTGAAAACATAATAGAAAGGCCACCACTGAAGGCTGGACCAGGAGACGTAGCCCAGGAGTATTCGGTGAACTCCTTATTAAACTTGTCGTGTTTACATGTTTGCCTGTTATGTTTTGTCTAATTGCTTTAGTGTCTATGTATTTCGCAATCTTTTCGATCCGTTGAATAAAGTAACATAGGCACATCCATGCACATGAGTCTGTAATACCTTTAATTCTTTGTCCTGGATAAATTCCAAATCAAGTGGTATCAGAGCTCTAGGTTACTAAGGTTAGACAAGCTTATGCTAGATTTTGTTGTTGAATGCTAACTAGATCAAAGCTTAAATTAGGAGAAGGAAAGTTGGTTGAAACTAACCCTGAAATTGGAAGAGTCTATCCTAAGAGGAAAATGTCAGAAGAAAGTCCCTTGGAATCAGACCCTCAGTTCATGGATAGTTTCATGACCATGAGAACCATGGTAGAGGAAATGTATAGAGAATTTAAGAAAGGTAGAGAGGAAGATGCATCAAACTCCAAACGAGATAAAGGAGTAGAAGAATCTTTCCTCCATGACCACTCTAAAGGTAAAGGGAAAGAAGAAAAGCTTCCCACACCTCCTAGTAGCCCTGAAAACAAAAAGGGGACATCTTTGATTAAATTAGATGTTAAATTTGATTTACCAATATATGATGGAGAGTTTAATGCAGAGAAGCTGGATACTTGGATTAGACAAATTGATGTTTATTGCAGAGTACAGAGCATTGATTCAGATAGTAGTAAGATTCAGCTAGCCAGCCTATGCCTTGGAGGCACTGCCTTGGTATGGTGGGAAGGCAGGACACAAGCTAACATGAAGAAGCATGGTAAAATTCTTTCTGTCTGGAGTGAATTTGTTTCTACAATTAAAAAACAGTTCTATCCACTAGCTTATATGCAGCAAGCCATGATGAGTTGGAAAACTCTTCGACAATTAAAAGGGCAAAGTGTACAAAGTTACACTCAAGAATTTAGGAAAAGAGCTTTGATTCTAGGAATTTCTTTAGACTCACCTGAAACTCTTCTGAAGTATATAGCCGGTCTACACAGCTACTTAAGGCACACTATTCTCATGTTTAATCCCACTAGCATAGATGAGGTATTTATTCAAGCTACACATCTAGAGGCTAGAGGCAAGAATGTGAACCCAGAAGTTGGGGGATCATCAAAACCCACTGCAAGCAAGAATAAGGAGAAAAGAAAACAGAAATGGAAAGAGAGGAAGACAAATACTATACAAAAGACCAAATCTTCATGCACTCACTGTAAGAAGGATGGGCATGATGATGAACACTACTGGATTCTGCATCTGGAGCTGAAACCCAAGAAGTACGATGGCAAGAAGAAGAAGACTGTTGCATCTATTAAAAAAGATTTGGGGTCAGATTCAGGAGATGAAACAACAATTGCAGTCATAGGTGTAAAAGGTTGTCCGCTTTAGAGAATACATAAATCAAGAAGTAGGTACATGAGCTGCTCGAGAAAGGTTTCATAAGACCTAGCACATCACCTTGTGGGTCTCCAATTTTCTTGGTGAGAAAGAAAGATGGCTCATGGAGAATGTGCATTGATTACCAAGCATTGAATAAGATAACGATCAAAAATCATTATCCCATTCCTCGCATAGATGATATATTAGATCAGTTGAAAGAAGTTGTTTATTTTTCCAAG
Organism: Pinus tabuliformis; assembly: GCA_031772625.1. NCBI lineage: Eukaryota > Viridiplantae > Streptophyta > Pinopsida > Pinales > Pinaceae > Pinus > Pinus tabuliformis. The sequence continues at coordinate 816,552,522 of CM062808.1, read as the reverse complement.
TTGGACTTGCATAGTGGCTATCATCAGGTTAGAGTTGCAAAGCAAGATGCATGGAAGACTGCTTTCAAAATAAAGCAGGGATTGTATGAGTGGTTGGCTATGCCTTTTGGCTTAACTAATGCTCCTGCTACTTTCATGAGAATAATGAATGATGTACTCAGACCTTTTATTGATGATTTTGTCATTATATATTTGGATGACATTCTTATATTTAGTAAAACATGGGAAGAACATTTAAAGCATGTCAAGCAGACTCTAGATGTTTTGAAAAAAGAGAATCTTTATGTTAAGCTCTCAAAATGTGAATTTGGCAAAACATCCTTGAATTATTTGGGTCATATTGTGGGGGGTGGTGAATTGAAGATAGATCCCTCTAAGGTTGCAGTCATTGTAAACTGGCCTAAACCCAAATCTGCTATAGAAGTTAGAAGCTTCTTAGGAGTAGCACAATATTAGAGAAAGTTTATTTCTAACTTTTCCTTGATTGCAGCTCCCTTACATGCTTTAATGGGTTTGAACAAGTTTTTTCAGTGGGGAGGCAAACAACAGAAAGCCTTCGACACCTTAAGAGAAAAGATTAGTACAACACCAGTACTAGCATTGCCCGATATTCAAAGACCATTTGAGATTGAAACAGATGCCAGTGACTATGCCATGGGAGCAGTGTTGATGCAGCACGGTAAACCCATATGTTCTCATTTTGAGACATTTAATTCTGCAGTAGTTAATTATCCCACATATGATAAAGAATTGTATGCATTAGTACAAAGTGTGAAAAAGTGGAAACATTATTTAATGGGCAAAGAGACAGTTATGCATATTGATCATCAACCACTTCAATATTTTCACTCACAAACTAAGTTGCAGCCATCAAGACATTATAGGTGGATGGGTTTTCTACAATAGTTTCATCTTGTCATCAACTATAAAAAGGGCATACACAACAAAGTTGCAGATATGTTGTCCAGACCAATCATAAATGCACCCACTATAATTAAGCATAATTTAGTATTGCATGAAAGCTACCTTCAAAAGTATGCTCAAGATATAGATTTTAAAGATGTATATGCAAGTTTAAGTCATGGCAAACAAGTAGAAGAATTGGATTATCATGTTAAGGACCAACTCTTGTATCATTTGGGAAAGTTATGCATTCCTCAAATAGAAAGAGTAAAGATAATTCGAGAAGCACACACTTCTCTAATATTAGGTCACTTTGGTATAAGTAAAACGGTTGCACAGCTGTAAAGATTTTGTTATTGGCCAAAAATGAATGAGACAATTTCTAGATATGTAAGAGGGTGTACCATGTGTGCTAAAAGCAAACCCAGTAATAGAAAACTAGGCTTGTACACTCCACTACCAGTTCCTTCTCATCCTTGGGAAAGTGTTTATATGGACTTCGTTGGGGGACTACCTAAATCTAGAAAAGGTCATCACTATTTATACGTTGTTGTGGATAGGTTCAATAATATGTGTATTTTAATACCTTGTAACAAACAGATTACAATTGAACAAGCTGCAAAGTTGTTCGTGTTCATTTTGGATTACCCACTTCCATTATATTTGATCGAGATACCCGATTCATTGGGAAATTTTGGTCAAGTTTGTGGGAATTGATGGACACCAGACTAAAGAAGAGCACAACTTTTCATCCGCAAACAGATGGCCAAACAGAAGTAGTCAATAGGAAAGTGATCCAGTTGCTCAGAGGCTATTGTAGCAAGCATCCCAAGCTTTGGGATGAACATTTATGTTATGTGCAACATGTTTACAACCAACCTAAACATTCATCTACATAGAGATCTACTTTTGAGACCTGTTTTGGTTTCACACCAAGGTCTCCCTTGGATTTTGTCTTTGGTAAAGACATAGCGGTTGATGGACACAGTGATGTGGAAAAGGCAACCAAGTTCATCGAACAAATCCAAGAGATTCACCAAGCAGTATAGGAACAACTGGAAAAGAGCCAAGCCAAGTATAAGGCAAGGCATGATAAGCATCGGACTGAGCATAGTTTCCAAGTTGGTGATCAAGTTTGGTTGTATATCAGCAAAGAAAAAATGCAAGGTGAAGGTAAGAAGCTAAAGCCAATAAGGTATGGACCTTTCAAGATACTTGAGAAAATTGGTGAGAATTCTTTTCACCTTGATTTACCAGCTTACATGCACATCTACTCAGTTGTTAATGCAGATAGCTTGAGACTATTTGAACCTTCATTGATTGAAGATCTCGAAGAGCAGAGTCAATTTGCTTCTATTGATGATTTGTTACTTGAATATCTCAATGAGTTGCAGGAAGATACGTTTCTGGACAAGAAGGTGAGAACTATGCACAGAGGGGATGTTGAGTATATGAGGATTAGACTCAATGGTTCAAAACCAAGCAGTGCGAAATGGATAGAAATTGGGCAAGTGAGGAATTTGTACCCTCACTTCATTGATGGTTAAAAACCAACTTATGGTGGTCCAAAAGATTTTCAGTGGGAAGGTCATGATCCAAATTGGATCCTAAAGAACTCTCTAAGTTTTCATAACTCTGTAAAATTCATGCCAAAGTTTCAAAGACTTACAAAGGTTAAGCTTATCAGAAATATCCTCGAACAGTTGTAATTTTTGAGCAGCGCCAAGCAACGAGGAATCTTAGTTAAGTGCGCCGACCGTTGGCCCATAGTAACGCGCGCTGCCACGAAACAACAAAACGGGAAGCCTTTTTGAGAAACGGGGGAGGTTTTTGATATGCGATTAGCAACAAGTCGCTAATCGTATATCGCCTGGTAAACCCCTCAGAGAAGAAAAAGCCTTGAGCGACCTGGACCCGGAAAGTAAAAAACCGTACGGAATTCGCCGATTCCATCGAAGGCGGGTCCCACACGAAAACCAGCAGGATATCGGAAGGGCTTTGAGCATATGTAGTTTCAACCGAGTCTCACTCAATGCCACACACTAGGTGCCATGCATCCGGCGGAAGAGAGAGAAAACCACTCTCATCGGATGGGTAAACGTCATGCAACTTACCAGCCCAATATGGACGGAGATCGTAAGATCTAGGGGCTCCAGTTTGATAGCGGACATATGATCCGATGGATGACTAGATTCAACGATGTAAATAGGTTTAATTGTATAAAGGTTTGAAGTCCAGCATGAACGATGAGTTGGCAGAGGAATCATGTTCCTGGGCATTCTGGGAAGTTAAACGAAAATAATGACAGTTCAAACATTTCCAAGAGAACTGACACTCAGTTCGTTATGAAACAGGTGGCCACCTCCCTATAAGGCATTACACAGTGATGATGACACTGAGCAAAGGTATTCAAACAGATAGAGGTAGGAGAACTAGACCACCGAGAAGCGGAAACAAATAGTCAGAAAGCAGATTGGCTTTAAAGCCATGAAATGACAGAAACAAAGCAAGCAGTGAGAAAAGCGAGTAAGAAAGCTAAGAGCAAATAAAAGAGAAAGTAAGTCAAGCTGACCTAGAGAGCAAAGGAAACATTGAGACAGAGCTAGAGAGAGGGTCAGAGAGTCTATGAACTTCAGAGAAGGGTTGATAGGTTCAAGAAAACTCCTTTGTATATAGCCTGTCATGTTTGAGTCTCAGATTAGGCTCATACTACTGTGACCAATAGAGGTCGAGTTTCAGTAAGGAGAGTCTATGTACTCCAGAGACTTGGGGGATCCAAGTCCAGCCTACTAATTTATATTTGTTGAGTGAGACTCAAATTGAGCTCACTGTTTTAAAACTCTGATTTGAAAAAAAAGTAGAGAGGCCACCACTAAAGGTTGGACTAGGAGACGTAGCCCAGGAGAATTGGGCGAACTCCTTATTAAACTTGTCGTGTTTACATGTTTGCTTGTTATGTTTTCTCTAACTGCTTCAGTGTCTATGTATTTCACAATCTTATCGATCTGTTGCACAAAGTAAAATAGGTACATCCATGCACATGAGTCTGTAATACCTTTAATTCTTTGTCCTGGATAAATTCCAGATCAAGGAGTCCTATGAGAAAATTGAGGAAAGGAATAAGAATATTAGGGAAAATGTTGCTTCTCAACTTAAAGCATGTAGGTTTTAATCCTATACAAAAATTACCTGCAAACGAATTCTCAAAAACAGAAAATATATAATGGTGATAAAAATAAAATAAAATACATAGATATGTTCCCTTGGACCCCAAAATCAGGACTACTAGATTGACTTTTCATTGTATTCCTTTCAATGTTACAATACAAATATATACATGCTGAAGCATTCATAAACCCCAATCCATTAACAAGGGATTAGATTATAACCATAGCTCCCTTGACCAGATATAAAAAATACCATGGGCAAAAAAACATCATGCCCAAAACCATTTTCCAAACCCATGCACAAAACCATAGGTAGGTCTGCCCACCTAATATAGGGTCCAGAAATATTTTGTCGGGGCCCTGCCCTAGATCTTGTGTAGGGGGGTTAGCACCCCCTAAAACCCCCTGATGGGGGGGCTGCACCCCCCTGTGAGTCCCCTGTTGCATCTGACGCAACGAATAGGGGGGGTTTTTGCATCCCCTGTGACCCCTCCATGCGTGTGACTAGTTGCGGAAAGAATATAACACACACCCAACATTCTCCCACTTGTTTTATTTTCCACATAGGCAGTCACATGAGAGCTTAGTCATTGGTCTAGCCCTGCAATGCCCATTGTTTCTCTACACCAAGAAAACTTCTCAATGCCCACGAAATTCATCAATGCATTTACGACATTGTTCAAAGTGTCCACCTTACTAGCAACACCCTTTTGTTCTCAACCATAACCTTCACAAACTGATACTGAACATCAATGTGCTTTTCCTTTGAATGATAAGAAGGGTTCTTTGCCAAATAAATTTGTACTTTGGATGTCATAGTCTATCTTTATATCTCGTTGTACTAACCCCATACTTGAACACAATCTCTGCAACCAAACTACTTCCTTCCTTGCTTGAGTGGCTTCCATGTATTCTACCTCTGTAGTTGAAAGTGCCACTATAGATTGTCTCTTGCTCATCCAACTAAATGCACCTCCAAATAGGTTAAACACATACCCACTTATAGATCTTCTTTGATCCAAATCTTCGGCCCACTCTACATCAACAAAGCCATGGATGTCAAAAACTATGCCCAATCCTGGTCTTCCTTGGTAGCACAAACCATAATCACTAGTGCCACACAAATACCTGAAAGCGCACTTCACTGGTGTGCAATTCTGCTTCCATGGTTTTGACACAAACCTACTCAATAGTCCCACTTCATGTGCAATGTCTGGTCTAGAACGGAGCATTTCATACATCAAACTACCGACTACACTTTCTTATGGAACATGGGACATGTCCTCTTCCTCTTCTTGTGTTTTGGGACACTGTTCAACATATAACTTTACACCTAAAGGAATAGGAACCTTCACTATTTTACTATCCTACATATTAAACATCTGCAGTATTGACTCAAAATATTTCCTCTGGTTTAACTAGAGCTTATGCTTTGCTTGATCTCGTTTAATCTCTATGCCCAAAATATAGTTTGCAACACCAATATCCTTCATGTTGAATTTTGAGGACAATTGGGTCTTCAAATCCTGGATAATTTCTTTGTCATTTCCAATCAGCAACATATCATCCACATACAAGACCAGATAAATAACATGGTCACCAATAAATTTAAAATACACACAATGATCCTCTTTTCTCATGGTGAAGCCAAGTCCCTATATAAATGTATCAAATTTTTTATAACACATCCTTGGTGACTATTTTAACCCATACAGAGGCTTTTTGAACCTGACGACCTATTCTTTCTTTCCCTTCAGTGTAAAGCCTTCAAGTTGTTTCATGTAGATCTCTTCTTCCAAATCCCTGTGAAGAAAATTTTTCTTCACATCCATTTGTTTTACCTCAAAATCAAAAGCAGTGGCAACAGATAAAAGTAATCTAATAGAAGCTACCTTGGCAACAAGAGAAAAAATATCACCAAAATCAATTCTTGGCACCTGGGAATAACCTTTTTCTACCAACCAAGCTTTATATTTATGCACCTTGCCTTATGCATTCATCTTCTTCTTAAGCACCCATTTTCTTCCAGCTGGAAACTCCACTAGATCCCAAGCATCATTTTTGTCCAAAGATGCCATTTCATCAACCATTGCCTCTTTCCAGAGTTTGCCATCCTTTGAATCTACTACCTCCATGATAGTTTTGGGATCATCATCAATAATAGATAAAGAAAAACTTGAATAGAAAGCAGATGGACTATACCTTTCTGGCTGCCTTCTTTCTCAAACTGATCTTCTCACATTTGGAGTTTGTGGCTCTTCATCTTCTGATTCTTGTTCTGTTGTAGAGTCCGATTCTTTCTCCTTTAGTTCAAACTCTATATTCTCAAGTTTTGTTGGTAGGAATTCATGTTTAATAACATATTTCACCTCTCTAAACACCACATCTTGGTTGTACACAACCTTCTTTGTTTCTAGGTTCCAAAGCTTATAACCTTTTAAACCATCCTTATACCCAATAAATGTGCACCTTTCATATTTACTATCCAACTTGATTCTTTTCTCCTTTGGAACATGTACATATGCATCACAACCAAACACCCTTAGATGTGAAAGAGATGGTTTCTAACCAATCCATGCCTCATGTGGAGTCTTATCCTCCAACGCTTATGAAGGTGATCTATTAACCAGGTAACATGCAGTCTCCACCACCTCTTCCCAGAATTCTTGTCCTAACCCAACACCACTGAACATGATTGTTTCCTTTTCCATCAACGTCCTATTCATTCTTTATGCAACTTCATTTTGTTGAGGTGTGTATGGAGTAGTCTTCTATTATGTTATACCACACTTCTTACAGAACTCTTCAAATTCCTTCTTGTTGAACTCTCCACGATTATCTGTCCTCAACACCTTTATCTTTTTCTCTGTCTAGTTTTCCACCAGAGCCTTAAATTCTTTAAACCCATCAAAGAATTCATATTTCTTCCTGAGGAAATATATCCATGTATTCCTTGAGAAGTTATCTATAAACGATACATAGTACACAAACTTACACAATGATGGAACTGACATAGGTCCAAACACATCACTATACACAAGCTCTAATATCCCTTTCGCCCTCTTAGCACTAGAGGGGAAACTCACCCGATTCTGCTTCCCATATACACAATGTTCATAGAAATCAAAATCTAGAGAGAAATTAGACATACCTTCTACCATACCATTACCATGAAGTATCTGAAGGCCCTTCTCTCCAATATGTCCAAGCCTTTGATGCCATAACATGGTATTTTCTCCAGAGACCACTAGATTTTATAATCCACTTTCAGGAACCAGATAACTGTTGCACCCATTAATAAAATTACCATCCAAAAGTTTGTACAGAGTTCCAATCAGAACTCCCCACATCAATCCCTATGCTCCCCAAACCATCTCGCAGGTATCTTTTTGAACCCTATTTTTGCACATTCATCATCTATCTTGCTTATAAAAATAAGATTTCTGGCTAATGCAGGAATAGGCGGAACACCTAGAAGTGTTCTAATCCTTCCACCTTGCAAGTTCAACTTGACTTTTCCGCGTTTGATGATTTTAGCCTTACTACCATTGTGGGCCCTCAGAAGAAATCACCACCATCATATTTCTCATACTTGTAGAACCAGACCCTATGGGGAGTGAACTAACATGGATGCACCTGATTCAATCAACCATGCCGCATGATCTACATGTGTACTTGAATCAGAAGCCAAGTACACATTCCCACCTTCATCTGAGGTGGTTTTCACCTCTAAAGAAGGGGCATCATCAGATCCCTTTCCTTTCTTAGGAGCTTTAGATCTACAATCATTTTTGAAGTGTCATGCCTTTCCACATTTCCAGTACACCTTTACAAGTTTTCCTGGAGATTTATATCTCCCACTCAAGGACTTACTTTTGTTTATGTTCTAGGACCATCCTTGTACTGACAAGGCATATCCATTATGGGCCTCCATATTTTTCCGTCTCATCTCCTCTGACAGCAAGGATGAGACTATTTCATCAAACTTCAAGGTAGTTTTATTGCTACCTATAGAAAAAACCAAACTATCCCACAAATCTGGTAGAGAACCCAACAAACTCATGCACTTATCTTCATCTGAAATTTTGATATCAATAGATAGAAACTAGCTTACCACAGTATTAAAGGCATTGAGATGCTCTGTCACCGAGTCTCCATCCTTCATCCTTAGGTTATAAAACTTTTTCCGTAGGAGCAATTTGTTCTCCAAAGATTTAGATTGGTACAAAGTCCCTAACTTATACCACAAAGCCTTCATTGTAGCTTCCCCTGATACATTCAATAATACTAAATCTCAGATATGCAACTGTATTGTGCTATTTCCTTTCTGATCCAAATTCTCCCTGACTTCAGCTAACATTGTCATTGGTTTAGTACCTGGTTCTACCTTGATCCACTGATCTTTATCCACTAGCAAATCCTCCATCTTGAGTTTCCACAACTCAAAACTCTGACCATTAAATTTCTCGATCTTTATCTTTCCATTGCTCACCATCTTCTTTCACTCCAAGAATCGATCGCGCAGATCTCGCTTTGAACAGGGTCTACCACAAGCCTGAGAATAACCCCTTAGCAGTTAAGGCATCCCCTTGAAGCCAAAACAACTCTAATCCAAAATGTAGGTTTTAACCCTGTACAAAAATTACCTGCAAATGAATTCTTAAAAACAGAAAATATACAATGGCGATAAACACAAAACAAATACATAGCAATTTTCCATTGGATCCCAAAACTGGGACTAACATATTGATTCTTCATTATATTCCTTCCAATGTTACAATACATATATACAACCTGAATCATTCATAAACCCCAATCCATTATCCCTGGATTAGAACATAACTCTAGCTTCCTTGACCAGATCTACAAAATTCCATGGATAGAAAACCATCATACCCAAAACCATGTGAAAAACCTATGCACAAAACCATAGGGAGGTCCAACCACCTAATATAGGGGATCTACCACCCGATACGCTGCCTCAGACCCCACACAGGGGAACTACCACCCCCCCTGAAAGCCCCATGTTGTTCCTAACACAACAAATAGGTAGGTCTTTTGCCCTCCCTGTGACCCCCATGTGCGTGCGACTAGTTGTGGAATGAATATAACACACACCAAAAAAATTCCAATCAATGTTATAATACCACACCAGGTTATTGTTAGCCATGAATTTGGAGAAAAATCAGCTCAGACTCTCCTTTTCTCATCCTTCTACTCTGATAGTTTCTTCTGCTGCAGGATTTAAGACTGTGAACATAACTATGGATGCAAAATTTATTTCTTTTCCCCATAAAAATAATTCGCACAAGAAAATTGGAGAACATATTTATAATGATCTGAGCAACACATCACTAGCAGCAAGGAAACTAGAATATTTATTAGGAAAGGTAATAAATCAGCTGAATTTAGAAAAATACAATTCTAAATCTTTGCATACTTAGAATGAGGAACTGAAGAAATTGATTTTCAAGCTTGGAGTGAACCCTGAGGAAAAATATGTTGTCCAAATTTTTTTGTAGGGAGCTGAATCAGAAATTCAAGCATTAAGGAAGAAATTGAAATTTCCTACAGTTGAGCATGTTATGGCCCTAGAGGTAGCTCAAGTTGAGAAAGAAAAGGAGCTTATAACTCAGGAGCTGCTTGAAAGAAATAAGGATATGGCCACTTTGAAAGAACTGAATGCAAGCTTACAACAAAGAATAGATACTCATGTGTGCACAATTGTGGTGCAACCATATTTTGAAGATCCTACTGATAAGCTTACTAGGGTCATGACCGAACTGAAGATTTCAGAAGATGAAATGAAGAAGATACAGAAGAGTCTGGATGATACAAAGGAACATTTAAAGATCAAGGAGAGACAACTGAATATGGCAAAGGAAAGTGCATCACAACATCAGAATAATTATTAGACAACATGTGATGAAATCAAAGAGCTGAAGGAGAAATTGAAAGGCAATATGTCTCTCATACAAGCAAGAGAGATTATTTGGAATGATATTATACAACAGGTGAAGGTAATATGGGATTACATGTTGATTATGGCAGAGGAGAAAACCATTGTAAGGGATTTAGAAACGATTATTGTCTCTAATAAAGAGAAATCCCAACAAAGTGCCCAACTAGCAAAAAGAATGATTGATTTCCTCAATTCTAAATCAACTCAAGAATTGAGAACTATGGACATTTAAGACAAAAGAACTCTTGTTCTTGAAATAAACAAAATGGAATACAATAACCTTTATAGGAGAAACACAGAGGAAAAATTGGCAGAAATCACGGAATCTGTTTTAAAATTTAACAGATATTTTGACAAAAGAAAGAGAGTAGGATTTCCCTCATTTTGTGATCATCAGGGTAATATAATCCCATGGGAGACCTATGAAACATTGTTAGTTGAGGAAAAGAGCAATATTGATTCCTCTCACAAGAAAACAACAATACTTAAAGGCTCCACCATTGTAAATTATTTACAAAGGGACTTCCAGTTACTGTGGTTGGTCAAAACCCTCTTCACAGAGAAACCAACCTACAATAGAATTACAAATTCTAGAATGGATCATGTTAGGTTTATCAAATTCCCAAGCTCAGATTTGTCAATATGGAATAAATGCAGAGCATTTATGTCACCAATTGAAGCAGTTGAACCTAGACCTTGTACAAGTGAGCCTGCACAAGAATCACAAGCCATCAAGTGAAAATTCACCATATGTTTCATTTAATGAGGTGTTTTAAAAAAGAAATTGTATTTTGTTTTTTGTAATCTTAACTAAAAATATTTTAAGTTTTAAATTTTGATTCCTCAGCACCAAATATGGGTTAGAGTAGTTTCCAAAAGTAGTTTAAGAAGTTTATGGTAGTTAACACGTTTTATAATTGTCATCTTTGTAATTCTCCTACAAAAAGACATTGAGGAACCATTTTTGGAGTTCTGAATTTTGACTTCAGAAAGACAAATTCTTGTGTAATGTGTTATCTTTACTTGGAGATTAAATAGATCTTCTTGGATGATTCCAATTTGTCTTTTGGATATGATATGTGTTCTTGTCATTGTAAGTTATTAATTGTTTCTTCTTCTCATGGAAAATTTTAATGAAGCTACTGGTTATTTACTATAACAAAGATTTTCTTAATTCACAGTACCTATAAATTCTAATCAAATAACCTTAAAAATGCACTCTCTTTTTCCATACATTCATTTTCTATGTCTTTCATGTGTTTTAATAAGGTTTATAATAAAATATTATGCAGCTATAACCTTCTGTTCTAAACCTTCCACTATTTGTTCCTATCACCCTACTACAACTTTTAAGTCATCTTCACAGTTAGTGAGGCCATATTGAAATATATCTTTATTCCAAGAAGTTTCCTCTACATTACCTGTATAACTTATCTTTGAATAATCATAATGGGACAACAAATAATTTTTACTATATTTTTGTACAGATGTCCTAGGCACTAACCTCTTCTCAGCCAAATGTTATCTCTAGGGTTACAATAGCTCCTAAAGGGTCTGACCTTTCTGCGAAATTTAATGATTTCATGTTATATCAGGCGTAAATGGAAAATCTAGGTGCACAAGGTTTTGCACATTTGCATTCTCCCTAAACACTTGGACCTCCAGATCATGACATCTCCAAAGGATATCAAGTCCTTACACAATTATTCCACCATAGTGGGCCCCACCCTGGATACATCCATGAGGTAGTAAACCTAACCTTGTGCAAATATTCCACCATGATGGGCCTCACCCCAGATACATCCACGAAGTAGTAAATTTGGTTTGAGACATATCTAACCCTGCAAATATTTTTCATTATGCACAAATTCCCAGATCGCTCGGATCCCAAATACATCTGCTAGACCTTTAAGTATCCAGTCATTTGTATATCTAGATGTTCCTAAGTGTATAGCCTTAAAATTACAAATGATGTTGTATACAAAGTCTTCCAATAAGTCATCTACCCCCTAGATACAAAATTTGATCTTTGCAATACTTAGACTTATAAAATTTAAGAACTTTAAGGGACTTTACCAAGGTTATCCTTGATGCAAGGAACCTCTGAGAACACCAATTCTATAGCAATGAAATTCTCATCCAAATACTAAACATTCCAAATATTATATATAGTCATAACATAATCAATGTATCTCTCAACATGCCTTCTATCAGGCATTTAAACAAGCTAAGCTATAACTAATATTGCTCTATAATTTTAGATACAGGACAAAACCATACAGGACCACAAAGTTTGTCCCAAGAAAATAATATTATATCTATTCATCTATTAGGAATTATACCAATCGCAACTCTTTCTAAAAACATATAATCACAATATTTAAAAAAACATACAACCATGCCATTCACAACTTATTAAAAAATGGAAATCACAATATCTAATAGTCTAGTTAGGCATATCCAATAGTACTACATGACCATATAAATATCTCTACAATTTATGAACATAATAGAAAACAAAAAGGCTCACAAGCCCCTCATAACCATGAGAGCATACATATAAAGAATCTTACCATAGACAAATAGGAATATCACATTCCTCCAATGCTCACACTTTCATTGCTATAACAAATATAATGTTGAATAGTGTTGTCATTGATTCCAATGTTTGTTATTGAATGCTCTTAATATATTTCTGGATTGTATTAGTTGGAAGCTCCAGTGGAAGGATTGTTGGGAAGCCAAGTAGTCCCGCATTTGTTGAGAATTGTGAGCATGAATCTCAATAAATTTGATCTTAATATCGTCATCTTTGGATTCTCCTCGTCGAGCCAATTTTGGTGGTATGTGGCATGCCATAGGAGCCCTGACAGTTTTTTAGATTTTCTTGTTTGAAGATGAAGCCCCCAATGTATGGGAAAAAACACAAAAGATTGATGATATGGAAACTTTTTTTTGGATGACCAGAGGTCAAAGTTCCATAAGGTGTCTCAATGTTAATGATATGGTACATTCTCTTTGGCTCCAAAGTGGATGATGTGGCATAGCATTCTCCATGGTCAGAGTCCCCATGGATGACATAGTAGTAAATTATTGGCTAAGATATAGTTAAATGGATGGTTTAATAAAAATGTAAATCTAACTATTGATGCCAAAAGGAAATTCATTTATTTTAATTTTCCTTGGAAGGAAAGGCAAAGTTAAGTTTATTATGGTCCAAATAAGAGGGAAAATTTTAGCTCCAATATTCAAATTTAAATGAAATTTGTTCCCTCTTTATTTGTAAAGTCAAACCTCCTTATTTTTAAAGTTATATCCCTAAGGATACCATCCTCAACTATAAAAAGGGTGACCAATCCTGTTGAATATTATAAAGAAAACTCATTTTCTCTGGTAAATTATTCGACCATGTGGAAGTAAGGCTACATATTCTTGGGAGGTCGAGATTTTGGATTAGCATGATTCTTGTGGGTTATGATCTTGGTAGGGTTTCATTGGAACTCAAGTTACTAATGCAAGCGATTCTCTTGAAGGTTCATGTGCTAATCAAGAGAAAATTTCCTTCGCTAGATTTTTCATTTCTTCTGTGATATTTGGATCCCTGTAAGAGGGCTCATCTAATATGAAATAAGATCAAATTTTTGAGGCATTATGTGTGCATCTATTAGCTTAATTCGATGAATGATTTATGGGGACAAATCTATGAATAGGGCATAAAATTTTCAATCTATTTGCTAATATATTTTTGGGAGAATAAGGCTTTTCTTGCAAACTACAGAAGGGCAAAGTGTAGGCATGTACTGAGGTTCTTATGAACTGATGTAAACCAATGAATAAAAGGCCCTTTTGGGTGGTTAATCACCATTTTCAGAAGACATGACTTAACTGAGACCTTAATTCTCTGGAGCACTTAAAACAAATTAGGTCTAGAACTACTTGAGGAAGGATACATTCAGTCTATTGAAAAATATAAGAAGAACCCTAAAGCATCCTGATGAGTACGGTTTATTTTCTTTAGTTGTATTGGACTGTTGAAGCCTAAAATTGTGAGTTCCTCAACCTAAATACTATTTATGATTCAAGGACACCTAATGTGTAGAAATAAGATCATTGTTATGAAGGTTTTTCAACCTAATCTTGCCATGCTTCTGGCTTCATTGTCCTGCAATCTATATTGTCTAGAACTCACTGTGACATTGATATAGTATGGCACAAATATTGTATGGTTTTGATCGTGTATGAAAAAAATATATGGTACATGATAGTGATATATGAGTTAAAGTGACAATGATATACTAATATCTATATGATAGTGAGACTGTGATTTTATAACAATGTCTTGGAGTGAGTTGTAAGTGACCTTGTTGCACAACAATGACCCTGATATATAACTTTGATAGTGAAACTATTACATAATAGTGACTTCATTGAATGAAATTGATAGTAGCTTTTGATATGACAACCTTTAGGGCACATTTAAATGTTTCCTTTATATACATCTATTTGTTTAGAACTGACCTTTACACGTGTGGATTGTGGTTCAAACTCTTGAAGTGGCAATTCATGATTGGCATCACTATTTATCTAAGGTAGAAGGAGTAGTCTAACACAGTGAATAAGGATATCTACAACCTTTAGTGGCATTTTCTTGCAGTAGTAGAGTTCCTTCATTATTTTGCTACATAAGGTATGGTATTGGCATGAACTGGCAGTGATGAGAAAATTGAAAGTAGTAGAGATTCTTTGTTTAACATTACAAGTTCTATAATTTCACTAGGGTCATGATATGTCCATCATCAATGGTTAACATATGTATAAATTTTTAGACAATTGAAATATCTTGAACATGCGAGAGGAGTTCATCTTGAAAATTAAATCATCTTTGTTGGCATGAGATGTGTAGCAAGGTTTTGTTGAAATTGAGTTATACATCCTATGAGCTATAACAATGAATCTGGTAGTTAGCCACATTATTCTTCTATAACAGTGCAACAACCTCAATAAACTGATGTTTATATATATCATAAAATCTCATCTCATAGGCTGTTATATTCAACCATTAAGAAAATTTGTGCACAGATCAATCCTCCTTGATGGCAGAGATGTGTTGTGGCCCTTGAATACAATATATTGCAGATTTTTCCATATTCAAGAACTTTTATCTGGATTAGTGGGAAAGTCATCAACAAAAGATGAGGACGAGAGACATTTGTCCTAACTAGAACACACACATTGAACCTTAGTATCAATGGTAGCAAGGATGGAATTGCGCAGAGGAAGAATTGTTTATTGACAACATACATTGGTTTGGTGCAAAAGCATAATATTAACATTTAGATTGTGATTGAGAAGAACTAGGGTTTGACAATGGCACCTTGAGTAGGGTCAATAGATGTGTGGATACTTGATGAACGCGAGAGTTCATAGTTTTTTCTAATGAATAAATGTTGATTTGGTTTGATGTGCAGATTGAGAAAAGGAGGATTTGATCGACAATATCATATATATATATATATATATATATATATATATATATATATATATAGATTATTTATTTATTTTTCTCAGTTTATTGTATTGATATCGAACATAAGTGGATCCATTCTGAAAATGTAACACCCTCATCCCATATCTACCAAAGTAACCATCCAATCAAGGTAAATATGTGATGAGCAGTCATTAAAATGGGATTCAACTTCCCAAGTCACGTTAAGGAAGTGGTATCGATGGAAACACACCACACAAACATTCCACATCAGCAAAATAACTCCCAGGAGCCATCCCAACCACTCAGGTAACCAACCCCTAAGTGTTGCCCATCTGACTCCTTGATTTATGTCACTTTCTCAAGCCCAAAGCCCAGGTCATTGCCCAAAAATCAATGAGAGGTTCATAAATGAAATTTCACAATAGAAAAAAAATACATTTGCAAAAACATCAACACGGAATATACTGGACCCCTACTATCCATGATAAGCATTTCGTCAAACATTTCACAAACATGAAAGCTACAGGTCTTAACAACATAATTGAGCATAGGGGTCTCATACTTATATGAGATTCACTACAAGGCCTTGTTTACTTATCACATTAGTTGCATTATCATCTATTAGGCCATAGATATATTGTTCATTCATTTAGAAGTAAAAAAATGATGGGAGCCATACATCACCACTGTCATAATACATATTCATAACCAACATAATAACAACAAAAATACCAATGAAATAACACACTTATAATACACATATGAACTAGTATAATACTCATGAAATAACAAGGAGAGTTAACCTCATATTAATGAATGCAATGACCAACCAGGTTTGGAACTTCCATGAACCACCCGACCATAGATTAACTTAACCAAATATTTCTTTTATCCAATCACCCCATGTCATATTCCAAGCATGAATGTGGGACTTAAAACCAAACTCAACCTGGGCTTCCCGAGGTTACACCACCTCAACCTCATCCATAGAACTAGGCTTTACCATAATCTATCCCAAATCACTAGGTGATAAAACTAGCATAGAGGCCATCAAATTTCTCTACCTACACCATGAGGAATTTCCTTATCTCCTAGTCTTTAGGATTTACCCCGATCCACATTGGATCACTAGGCCCTAACCAAGACTCCATCCTCTAGGCTTTACTGTATATCCTGCCATTCACCAACAAGGATTCCTAGGCCTAATCAAGGGCAAGCACCTTCAATATTTACTATATATCCTGCCATTAAATGGTCACAATACTCAGTTTTACCACAACCCACAGTTCGATTCAAGGGTCACTAGGCCAGTGGCTTTACCACAATCCATAGTTTGGTTTAGGGATCACTAGGCCATGTGTTCTTTCTTTCAGAGATCCACCTCACTCATCTTTGAATCCATCCGGCAATCTAGCTCAACCAAAACATGAGAACCCCATCACACCATGGCTATCCAGAAATGGCAAGGCTATGTTAAAAATACTATCACACCTAGAAAAACCCATGCTATGAAAGCAAAGCACAACATCCAATGCCATGCATGCCAAATCTAGCAAGGAAATCACACATGAAAATCGATACCTACAAAGGATCCTATTGTAGCTCCTTGACCCTGCTCTTCCTTGCCATCTTCCTCCTTCCTCCTTACTTCTTTGCCTTTCTTGATCCAATGCCAAAGTGCTCCAAGAAAAAATCTAAGTGTCCAAGAGTGAGAGAGAGAGAGAGAGAATAGTGAGAGAGCTCCAAAACTAAATTGACAAAAGGTACCAACTAATCCTTAGAAGCCTTTTTATTAATGAGGCCACTAATTTCCTCATTTTTCCATTATTTTCATGAATAAATGTGCCAAAAATACCATTTTTCCTTTCCAAATCCTTTTCCATTCCCTTTACTAATTTCCTTAGCCATAATTAACCAATGAACACCCACACAAGGATGTCTTGCACAACATTCAGCTTGGAATACGTGTCCCATCAACCATGGTTATTATTTTTCCTTAATTAACTTTTATTACATTGAATTTTCACCAGGGATGTTACAGAACCCTCCCCTTAGGGGACACTTCCCTCGGTGGTCAACCACACCTATACCTTAAAAAAAACTACTGCGAATGGAGCTTTATAAATTAGCTCATTGCAGTATCTACAATGATCATCCTACTGAGAAGCAAACCAACATGACAACATATGTTCATCATAATAACATGACACACATATTGCTTATTGGAGTTTTATAACTTAGCTCATGGTGGTTTTTACATCCACATACATATGTACATATATCAAAACATCACCCAAACATATGCAAAAGAATATACCAAACATCATACCAAAACTTCTTTGCCTCAACTGACAAACAATGAAGGATACATAGGTTGTATCTGATCTGCCATATCCCATGTGGCTTCATCAAGCCAAAAGTGCTTCCAATGTACTTTAACCTGCTTGATTTCTCGGTTCTAATGCATGAGCATATTTATTTGTAATATACACTACGGTTCTGACCGAAATTCTCCTTCACATGATCAACATCTTTAACATACTTCTTAAGAAATGAAACATCGAAAACATCATGGAATTTCACTGTTGGAGGAATTGGAAGTCAATAAATTACTGATCTGATCCTCTCAAAAATATCGAAGGGTCCACAAAACCATAGTGCCATCTTGGAAAATGATCTAATCCACAAGGAGCTTATCTTTAGTTTGATGGGCAAGTACACCTGCTCCCCAACCTGAAACTCCATGGACACCCTATTCTGATATGCATAGCTCTTTTGCCTATCTTGTGTTGACATGTCCAGTCCAGTCAACACCCTCTTCACCGGATCACTCCAACTATTGGGAGTATTGCAACTATGCGCATACAATGCCTCAAATAGACTCATCCTCAAGGATTCCTGATACCCATTGTTGTAAGTGAACACTACCGGTGGAAGATATTCCTCTCACTTCCATTGCTGATACATCACATACATCCTCAACATGTCCTCCAATATTCTCTTGACAATTTTTGTCTATCTATCAGTCTGCAGATGATAAACTATACTGAAGGCAAACTCTGTCCCTAATCCTACAAGCAACTCCTTCCAAAACTTGGAGGTGAACCTGTCTGATACAATCTTCTTCAGAACACCATGCAACCTAACCACATCTCTAATGAATACCCACACTACATCCCTAGCTGAGAATCTAAACTTCATTGGAATGAAAGTTCACAAGCTTCGTCAACCTGTCCACCACAACCATGATGGAATCATGATGCCTCATTGTCCTTGACAAACCTATGATAAAGTCCATGGAAATGACCTCCCATTTCCATTCTGTAATTTCAATCGGCTATAGTAGTCCACCTAGATGCTTACACTCTGCCTTCACCTATTGACAATCCAAGCACCTAGCCATAAACTATTCTACATCCTTCTTTAGATTTGGTCAATAATAAAAGTTCTTCATTGCAGTAAATGTATTCTGATAGCCTAGGTGATCTGAATATGGTTTCACATGGAACTCCCGCAATATCACCTTCATGAGCTCACTGTTGTTTGACACATATATCCTATCTCTAAATCTGATCAATCTATCTGCCGTGAGACAATATTCCACATCCTATACACCTGTACATGTACCTATACTTATACTTTGCTCTAACTTGTGCCTAAGCTCCATGTACTTGAAATCCGATTGGCCTTCCTACAAGACACTATCATGTAGATATGTCCCATAGGAACTCATAGCTTCTATATGATTTACCTGTATCTACCTGCTAAGAGAATTTGCGACCTGGTTCTCCTTTCCTTCGATGTATCTAATCTCGAAATAAAACTCAATGATTGTGGCAACCATCTAGCTTGCCTGATGTTCATATTTGACTCGTCAAAGAGATACCTCAATTCAATGTGATCACTCATCAATACAAACCTTTGGCCAAGAATATAGTACCTCCACATCTTCAATTCATGTATGATCACTGCTAGCTCAAGATCATGTGTCAGATAGTTCTGCTCATGCTTGTTCAGTTTCCGTGACCCATAGTACACTACCTGTCCTTCTTGCATAAGGAATCCACCAAGTCCTCTCTTGCAAGCATCTGTACATAGTACAAATTCTTTGTCTAGATCTGCGATCTTTAACACTAGAGCATGTGTCAACAATTCTTTAAGCCACTCAAAACATGCCTTAGTCTCATATGTCCATTGAAACTTCTGACCTTTCTGTTGCAATGATGTAATATGATAAGCAATCAGTGATAGGTTCCTGATGAACCTCATATAATAACTTGCCAATCCCATGAAGGATATCACCTCATCTACATTTCTAGGATCCGCCCACTCCATGATAGCTCTTACCTTTTCTGGATCCACTATTATGACCTCCTTGGAGACAACATGTCCCAATTTATGTACCTCAGTTTGAAAGAAACTGCACTTGCTGAGCTTAGCATACAACGGATTCTCTCAACTCTCTCAACATTGCTGCTTAATGCTCGTCATGCTCTTCCTCATTTTTAGAATATACGAATATGTCATCAATGAAGACAATAACAAAATTGTCTAAATAGGGATGCAACACACTATTCATCAAACACATAAAGGTAGTTGGAGCATTAGTCAAACCAAATGGAACTACAACAAACTCATAATGCCCATACTCGATCGGGAAAGATGTCTTGTAAATGTCATCCTCCTTAATGTGTACCTAATGATATACATATCTCAGATCAATCTTCGAGAACACTGCTGCTCCCTTCAGCTAATCAAGCAAGTCATCAATCCTTGAGAACAAATACCTATTCTTGATGGTTACCTTTTTCAACTGCTTGTAGTCAATGCATAGCCTGAGAGTACCATCCTTCTTCTTCACAAATAATACCATGCACCACAAGGTGATACACTTAGCATAATGTATCCTTTGTCAAACATCTCTTTCAGCTACAACTTTAACTCTATCAACTCAGGTGTGCTCATCCTATAAGGTTCTTTTGATGTTGTAGCTTCCCCTCCACAAACTCAATAGAAAAGTCTAGTTCCCTGTAAGGTGGCAACTCTGAAATATCTTAAAGAAATACATCCTAAAAGTTTTTTAGAACTCGGTACCTTCTCAAAACATTTGCATCCTCAACTTCCTTACCTTTGTCACTAGAGATATGTACTGCAAATAACACACACCCTTTCCTACAACTACGCTTGGCCTATATAGCTTTCACCATCGTAACTGATGTGGCTTTCTTCTTTCCCTGTAAGACTCTTGGTTCCCCATTGTCATCTAAGCCCTTAATAGATTTGTCATAACAATCCACCTTGGTCCTGTGAAGGTATAGCCAGTCCATACCTAATAGCATACTATATGATCCCAATGCCAATACATTCAAGTGCATTGATGTAGACATGCCATTCAATGTAAATGCACAAGCTCTTGAGTCTTACCCAGTGACGAACTCTTTTATTTGTACCTATAGCCACTACACCAACCAAGATTCTTGAATCACTTCTTTATTCAAACCACACTTATCCACCAATTCAGGACTAATATAACTATAATTAGATCAAGGTTCAATCAAAATATAAACAACTTGATCACAAAGCTTACCGTCCATCTCAATGATAGATGCTTGATGGCCTGCCTGTCTGTTGTTAGCACTGCATAGATATGAGGAATGCTCTGTCCAACATTCCAAAGAGTCTACACCTCCTATGCACTATAGATATGAGGCCTACCACCCTGATTCTATGGAAAATCTCTCTTAAGGTGTTCCTCACCCCATGTCCATCCAACTGTCCAGTACCATCACCTCTATGTTGCTGCTATAATCCATGTCCCTGTCTAGCTACATTGAACTTCTTGTAAGGTGTTTCATTATCTTTCTCTTCTGCATTATGAGGCCTCGCTCTTTTGGGTTTCCATTTACCCTTACCTTTATCATTATCCTTCCCTTTCCATCCTTACTGAGATTAATTCTTACGCTTTAACTATTCATAGAAATGTTTCAATTTGCCCATAACCACTCAAGTGACCGAGGCTCATCATACTCAATCCGATATTTAAATGCTAATGGAAATCAACTGAAAAATCATTGAAATTTAGCCTTATCATCTTCAAGATATGGTAGATACCTAAATTTCTCCAGAAAGTTGGTCATATACTCCTCATCTGTCATCGATCCCATTTTTAGCTCATAGAATTCTTTGGCCTTACTGTCATTGTACCCTTCTGACAAGTACTTCTTCTTGACCCTCTTGAACTCATGCCAAATCAAGTCCTCCATCCTGATGTCTCTGGCCCGCTTCACATCTTCACACTAGATTCTTCTTTACCTTTCAGGTTGAAGATATCAATTTTTGCCTTCATGTTTTCTATGTACTCATGAACCTCAAAGAACTTGTTCATCCCAAGTATCCAAGCCTTTGCATCTTCTGGTTTCTTCAAGTAACCATCAAAAGTAGGTGGTTTTGCTTTCTTAAACTCATCTGGAAAGTATCCCCTATAACTCCTCATGTAATGGTGATAACGATGACGATCATGATGCCTGTTAGAACCAGAACTAGAATAATACTTGTATCCATCACCTCTCCTATCTCAAGTATCTAATAATATTCCATCTCTATCTGACCTATGCCCACCATGAGATATACTTCCATATGCCCCATTAGTTCTATCCTCCTGCCCATGGATGATCCGAAGTTGCCCTATCACTACAATTTTGAAAAATTCTGAAGTATCATTGCATTCACCTCTTCTTGTTACTTTTTGCTTGTATGATTCTGTCATTGTCTTCTTTGCAACTCCTTATTTTTATCTTCAAGCTTTTCAGTGTATCAGCTAAGTCAAAAGTATTTTGAACACCACACTACTCATCTGAACCATAAGGAGAATCTTCTGAACTGTAGTCTACCATTCTGCTATTCATCTTTGATATTATTCCTGCAAGGTATATCATGTCAGTTAAACCAAACCATGTACCTTAGCATAATTCAGGGAGGATACCTCGTCTGCAATATCAACCAATCAATTCAATGCATGTATAATATAATCATGAGATCATATATACATATAATACATAATAATATAGGCATTTAACCATCATTTTAGCTAGAGTCCAGTCATTAATGCATGACCATATCAACTACATATACCATGAGCTCATGCATGACAACAACAACCATAAGAATGCCTGTTTGACAACATGTAAGCACCGACACACATAGAAATGCATAACCAATCATACACTCATGATGACACACTTCACAACAACAACATCCTCTTTCAGATGGCTACATAACTACAACCATGACCGACTCCATGGATATGCAACAAGCATATAGACCACAAGGATGATTAACACATGTGCAACTATCATGAATTCATGACCACCACACACCGCCCATCCAGTCTAAGGGGTGAACCATACTCTGACACTACTTTGTAACAACCTCATCCCACATCTACCCAAATAACCAACCAACTGGGGTAAATATGTGATGAGAGGCCATTATAATGAGATTCAACCTCCTAAGTTACCTTAGGGAAGTGGAACCAATGGAAACACACCATACAGACCTTCCACATTCTGCAACAAAAATCACAGGATCCATCCCAACAACTCAGGTAACCAACCCACGAGACCAAATTAGGGTTTAGTGCATCAAACCACTATATGCCCACTTGATATGGACAAGGGTGCATTTAGGAG
This sequence comes from Pinus tabuliformis, assembly GCA_031772625.1. Taxonomy (NCBI): domain Eukaryota; kingdom Viridiplantae; phylum Streptophyta; class Pinopsida; order Pinales; family Pinaceae; genus Pinus; species Pinus tabuliformis. The sequence goes on along the minus strand of CM062808.1, from coordinate 816,529,314 downwards.
CTTCCAGAAGTTCCCACAGCAAGGGAAAGGGAGCTTTCGGGGACTTTTTTTCCCAGTGTTGTGCCTTTGACTCTGGGATTTATGCCACGTTTTCAAGACTAGAGCCCAGGTCACTGCCGAAAACTGAATGACAGGTTCATAAATGAAATTTCAAAGTGGAACAAAGACAAATTTGCGAAAACATCAACAAGGACTAGACTGGACCCCTACTAGCCATGACAGGCATTTCGTCAAACATGTCACAAACATGAAAGCTACAGATCTTAACAATAGAACTGAGCATAGGGGTCTCATACTTATCTGAGATTCACTATGAGGCATTGTTTCCTTATCACATTAGCTGCATTATCATCTATTAGGCCATAGATACATTGTTCATTCATTTACAAGTAAAATACGATGGGAGCCGTATATCACCACAGTCATAAGATATATTCATAATTGACATAATAATAACAAAAATACCAAGGAAACAACAACCATATAATCCATGTATGAACTAGTATAATACTAATGAAATAACAAGGAGATTTAACCTCATATTAATGAATGCAATGACCAACTAGATTTTGGACTTGCACGAACCACTCGACTATATATTGGCTGAACCAAATCTTTCTTTCAGCCAATTACCCTCGTGACATATTCCAAGCATGAATGTGGGAAAAACCAACTCAACCAGGGCTTCCTAAGTCTACACCACCTCACACTCATCCATAGAGCCATACTTTACTGCAATCCATCCCAGATCACTAAGCCATAAAAATAAGCATGGATTCCACCAGATTTCTCCACCTACACCATGAAGAATTTCCTTGTCTCCTAGCCTCTATGCTTTACCACAATCCACATCGAATCACAAGGCCCTAACTGAGACTCCACCCTCTAGGCTTTATTGTATATCCCACCATTCATGAGCAAGGATTCCTAAACCTAATCAAGGGAAACCACCTCTAGGCTTTACCGTATATCCCTCCACTAACTGGTCGAGGATTCCCAGGACCACCATGGAACACAATACCTGGCTTTAGTTCAACTCACAGTCTGACTCAGGGGTCACTATGCCAATGGATTTACCACAATCCACAGTCCAGTTTAGGGATCACTAGGCCATGTGTTCTTTCTTCTAGAAATCCACCTCACTCAACTTTGAATCCATTTGGAAATCTGACTCAACCAAAACATGAGAACCCCATCACACCCTAGCTATCCAGAATTTCAAGGCTAGGGTGAAAACATTGTCATACTTGGAAAAAACATGCCATGACAACAAAGAACCAATTGAAATACCATGAATGCCAAATATAGCAAGGAATTACACACATGGAAATTGATTTTCAAGGATCATGTTGTAGCTTCTTCTTGATCATGATCTTCCTTGTCATCTTCTTCCTTCCT